>BLIW01000003.1:15300000-15800000 GCA_016586305.1 Ophiorrhiza pumila | reverse complement strand
GTTGGAGACCCTTTTGAGGAACAGCCTTTGTGAATCAAACTGGCTAAAGAATCAATAACCTAGATGTGTGTTTATGAGTGTGTGGTTAAAGTTGGATACATAGGTTAATCGCGTGGACTGAGAATATTAGTAAAGAATTGTCCTCTATGAAGAGTCAATGAGCTTTCATCCAGTTAAATATTTACAAGAATAATAATCCTTGATAAAAGAGTTTCAGTTTTTTTTATTAGGTGAATAACAAAATGCATAATTGCATTAATATTTGTGAATTGTTAATCCCATGAGTTTTAGATGTTCTACTTTATGGAGGATGAGAATCCCCATGAATCTGTTAGGGAAATACTGAAAATTAGCTGCTTCTTGATCCCTCTTGATAATTATCAATAACATAACTGTACTGGCAACCAAGTTAAATGAATTAAGGCCATGAGGAACATTCTTCAACTGCTTCGTTCCAAATTAGGATGATATATGCAGCAGACAAGAATGCTTCAGTCGGGAATTTCATGCTTACTCTTGTACCAAAACTAAAATACTGATTGGCATAGGTCCTGTATAAGATAGTGATTTTAAATGCTTTAGCTCATATTTACTCCTTAAATTCGGTATTTGATAGTCATGTTTATTAAACATCAATGTGTGCTGGAAAGTTTTCTGTTGAATCAATGGGTGATTTTAAGGAGTACTTCCAATGGAAGCATCATTGGGTAGAAGTTACAACATTTCGAAGACTAACGGCCAAGGTTAAAGGATAAACTAATATAGGTTTTGGAATGCAGTATAAGAATATTTCCATAACCTGGAACTTAATATCTTCATTTGGGAGGATGGAGTTATTTGGGGGGAAACCTATTGTGAGACATTCAGATAGTTATATCCTTTTTTTGGTGGTAAATATATAACTATCTTTTTTATGGAAATTTTATATAACTGTTGTGATCACTATGAAATCTGAAACTGCTGTCTCTCTCATTCTAATTTAAAGAAAACTTATCTCTGTTTCTTTTGTTTTTATTCTTGTTTAAGAGGGCTGAATGACACAAAACATAGAAATGTTGTTTCTTGTCATCATATTAAAGTTTTTGTTGTTAAAACAAGTAGGATAAGGTGATCTCTCTTATGTGCGTGTCAGTGTTGTTGATATATCAAAATTGTCATTATGAAATTCAAATTGTATAAATCTACTCCAAAAGGGGAGAGAAAAGAAACAATGGAGATATATTGAGCGGTAAAACTAATGACAGGAGCCAAAATGTTGCTTCTTCTTTTGGTAGAGGGGGTTCTCTCCTTTATTGGTTTCTTTTTATTTCATTCTGGATAAAACTTTATGAGAATTTTTTATAATCCATGACCTTGAAAAGGCTTACGATAGAGGAATCGGATATAATGTGGCGGCTATTAGAAAAAAGAGGAATGAGAGTAGCTTATATATAAGTTATAAAAAATATGTATTAAAACTATAACGTGTAAGGACACTAGTAGGAATATCGGGTGAATTTCCGAATTCTATAATGTTGCATCAGAGATCACCTTTAAGTCTGTACCTTTTTGCTTTTGTAATTGACAAGATTACTAAGCATTTGCAAAAGGTATTCCTAAATGTATGTTATTTACATATGATATAGTTTTAATCGTCCAGATGAGAGAGGATGTAAACGCCAAGTTAAAAGTTTTGAGGTAGACATTAAGATCAAAAGTTTTTACCATAAGTAGAGGTAAAATTGAATATATTGAGCGCCACTTTAGTAATCGTAGAAGTAGCAATGGGGTAAATGTGAATACTGGTGGGTATGAATTAAATGCATATAAAAATTTTAAATATTTAGGATCTACCATTGAAGAAAATGGGGGAATTAAAGAGATGTTACACATAGGATTCAAGTAGGTTGGATCAAATGGATAAGTGTGCCCTCTATACTTTGTGATCGTAAAATACTGTTGAAATTGAAGGGAAAATTTTATAAAACAGCATTAAAACCAGCAATGTTTTACGGTTTAGACTGTTGGGCGACTAAATACGGACATGAACAAAGACTGAGTGTAGCAAAAATAAGAATGTTGAGATGGATGCACCTACACATTAGATTAGATAGAATAGGTAATGAATGCATTAGAAAGAAAGTAAGGGTAGCTCTAATAGATGAGAAATTAAGAGAAACATACATAAGATGGCTTGGACTTGTACATAGGAGACATTTAGATGTCCTGGTGAGGTGTATAGAAAATAGAAAATTATTAATTTAAATTAAAAGGAGAAGAAGAAGACCAAAAAAGAATTTGAAAGAAACCATAAGAAAAGATATGTTATATTGAAATATAAATGAGAAAATGAGTTTGCACCGTGCATGGTATCGAAGTGTGATCCATACAGCCAACCCACATAGTGGGATAAAAAGCTTAGTTGTTGTTGATGTTGTTGATGTTGTTGCATGATTGTGGATAGCAAAAGTTACAGAGGATGATATTGCATTTGAATCATAAGTTTTAAGTGTTAGATGGTCATGGCTCCATGAGACTTATCTTACAGTTCATAGCAACCTCTAAAGAATCATTTTAATAATTTGAGGTTTGCCGCATTTCTTGATTGCCCCCATTTTTTATCCTTGTTTAAGATTGTATGACTTTGATAATCCTCATTTTCTGGATTTGAATCCTAGCATAAAAGAAGATTGAACACTTCATACACATGCTGTAGAGCGCAACAAGAAAGTCAATTCTTTACCTGCTTAGGCTAATGAAGTGAGAAACTTTGAGCAGGATAGGATTGTCTTCCTTGACCATAGTTCATTTCTGACTAGATTGTATTTGGCAATAGAATTAGCATCAATGGAGAAGAGAAAATCAACTTTATGATGGTTTGCATAGAAGTCATTTTTCAGAGGATATCAACAACAATTAAGCTTTTATCCCACTAAGTGGGGTCGACTATATTGATCACATTTTGCTACCGTACTCGATCTTAGCACATTTTCATTTTTTTAAAAGACATAATGACAAGTTTTTTCTTATGGTTTTTCTGTTGATGGTAATAATTGAATAGTGCCCGACTGCTGTATCATTAGTAAAGATTTGCTTGTTTCGTCCATCTTAAGACAGGAGGTAATTGTCAGTAGTAGTAGATGGCTATTGCTTTAGAAATAAATAGTGCCTGTGCTGATATCTACTAGTCCCCTCTTCTATGTGAATTGAATGACTAGCCATTCATTTCTTCATGCTACTTTTTGCACTTAAAAATCAAGGAGAAAGTTTAGGAGGTTAATCACTTGAGAGTAGCTCTGGTGTTGCTACTTAGGAAAATTTTTGGAGGGATTTTCGGCTTTAAATTTTACTTGCTGTTTCCCCATTGTTTTCTGCAAAACAGTAAATATGTGTGTGTATCTATATATATATATATTTAATGGCGAACCACCCTTTTTATGGGTGGGGAGGATGCCAGCCCCAACTTTATTTATTTTCAAATAAGTAGAGGAGGACATAAAGTCAAACATCTGATAAATACAGTTTACAGAGATAAATAAATTAGAGATACTATTCCCTTACAGGATTTGTCTTCCTGATGCGAAAGTTAGGCACGCCTAATCTATCCATATTCAACGAACCATGAGCAGAAAGCGGCATATCTAGAAATCTTGCGTAAATACCATGTAAATAATTACGTAAATCTTACAGCATAGTTAAATGTAAATAACATGAATCAACAGTGTCTAGATCTTCGGATAATAATTCTGAGAAAGTAACAAACATATACTTTGTTTTTAAAAATACAATAGAATTGGCATGTAGTGCTATAGATAGGTCATGGTTGATCTCAGAACAAGTGAAAATTTAATATCAGATATTCCTCTGTATTTGCCTTCTAGGCATGAAGATAGCCATTTTGCAGTAACATATTAGGTTAAGGGTCGGTCTTCTACTCCTATAGCTGCAGGATATCATGCAAAAGGTAAGATGCACAGCGAGAAATGAAAAGTTGTTTAATGCTATACCATAGCCCCGACAACAGTGAAACTTGGCACTAGAGGTTGCTTCTCTGTAATTTGGTTTGTAACAGACTTCATAGCAAACAAGAGCCTCTTTGATTTAGAGTTTCAGATTTAAGAAACTAGTGCAATCAAAGTTTTTAGTATTGAGAGCCAAGCACTGATTTGCCTTTCACTAGGTTTCTTGTGCAGAAAGGTTAATTTACTAGCTTTCACCATCACTGACTGGACTTTAATTTTTGTTTAAGATATTAAAACTTTAAACCATTGCAGGCATGGGATGGTCATCTCACGACATTTGAAGCTCTACATGAAGCAGTAAGAAAAACAAAAAATTTATTCAGCAGATGCATGCCCTTTGAAGACAAATACTTTCAACTGCCTAGGTAAGCTCTGTGACATTCAAAGTTTTGTTTCAGAAGAGAAGTTGTAATGCCAGTGTGCCTCGATGGTTCTGCCATGAAGTCTAGACAAGATCCCTCTTTTGAGTTTTCTGTTACATCACAAGAAGGAATTAGCCTATTTGTCGACATCAGTTCAAGTTCGTCAGATTGGTATAAAAGATTGGCAAATGAAATTTGTATCTGTCAAGCTTTCAAGGAGAACAAGTTTCAAAGCTTTCGTCAAGAGCTTGAGTACTTGAAAAATAACTGTAAACAAATAACGAGTTCATTCACCTGGGATACAAATTCAACAGACGGTGCTGCAAACATAGACTCATCTTCGAGCACATCTATTACAGGAAGTAAGAATTTGGTGGTTAATTATCTTGATGCAAAAAATAGGCCTGGCGAAATCTCTTCAATGGAACAAAGCAATGCTGCTCAGGAAGTGTCAGACTACATGGAACAACAAGACAAAAATCCAACTTTTAGTGGGCTTGACTCAGGTGTAAAGTACCTGGTTGTTTCTGACATAACCTCAAGTCCAATACTCAATGGAGTAGAAAGCCTGTTGGATGGTAAAACTAATACAACTGAGCAGCAGAATGGGTGGGGTGAAGAGAATGTTGGAGTATCGGCAATTAGTACAACTGAGATGATGTTCTCAGAAGTTGTAGATCTTCAAAGAGATGAGCCATGCTCCCCTTCTATTGGTGACCATTTTCTAAATCTCTTCAATGCTTCACAAAGCACCAAAAGGGAAAGAGAAGAATTAGACAATTTAGTTGAGAATAACCAAAATAGTCCTTTGAATTCTTCATCAGTAGTAGAGCAGGTAACATTTTATTATTCATTTACTCAGAGTAACTTCCCAAAAGTGAAACAAAAGGCATGCCTAGTCTTGCTTTTAGAGCTAGTGCTCTCAGAACTTTTCTTCTTTCATATATTTCCTCTTACTCCCTTTTGAGGGTGGTTTGGAGCTTAATACAGCTCAGAAATTTGCGTGGTGGTGTTCATTTCTCCATTTTCTCGTTGCATCTACAATTTTTTTCTTATTTCGTAATCGAAATTCAGTGACATTGCCCCTTCTGGTCGTTTACTTGTGAAGCTTTTTCACCTCCATGGCTTTCTTTATGCTTCCATTGTTTTGGTCACTTTGTTTGCTTACTTCAATTTCTTCATATACAATCATAATTTGCCTGGATTCTCTTGCTAAGGTCAAAGGAGTCCTAACCCAAAATTTTTCGTGATTGGACTGAAAATTCAGCAGATGCTTATTAGGGTCAAATATGCGGGAACAATAGTATCCCCCTTTGCCTCATTTATAGACACAAATGAGAAAGCAGCCCATCGATCTCACAACTTGCGAGAGACTTGAACTTGAATCTACTGGTCCATTGGCAGCATCCAGTGTTTCAGAGTTTTCTGGAATTACCTGAACAATCTTTGGAAAATGCAATTCACATTTTCTCTTCCTGCTTCTGTTTTTTGTACCATGGAAATATGAACATAAATTGTCCTACTGATGTTAGCAAATTACAACCACTGAACATTAGAAATATTTCCGTTCATGTTTGGCATAAAGCTTTGGACATGTTTTTGGATATGTTGTATGCATTACACAAGAGGGCAGCTGTTTCTATGTGATGTACAATCTGTTAGATTTTGATTTCTTTCTTTTGATTTCTTCTATTTTTCTTGATCCTGTTCCCCTGGTGGGTATACAATGAGAAGGTTGGTTTGTGGATGAGGAGCAATAACTCCTCTTCCTTAGAGATCTATCCATCATGTCAAAATGTAATGCCAATCTATGCAAATTTGTTATATTCCGGAATGAAAAGTGTTGCAATTTTCATAGTCTGGAAGGAAAAGAAACACTTTACTAAGCCTTATCTTGAATTATAAGTCTTGTATTTGCAAGTTGCTTTCCTGTGAATTCCATGACAAAGTAAATCTTTCTTTTGTGCTTGTTTCAGGTACAGGACTGTCTAGTTAATGAAACAGAGACTTTGTGGTAATCACTCCTTTATTAGAAAAATAATTTACTTGAAATTCATCATTCATTTTTTAACTTATTTAAAATATGGTCATATATCCGCTGACTTTTCTGCCATTTGATTTATTTTATTTATTTTACCAGCAAATCAATAGAGAAATCAAACGTGTTCATATCTGGTAGAGGTAAAAAAAGAAAGAGACTCTTTGACCAATCTTTCAAGGGTTTTGGACTATACAATCGGCGAATTTTAAGAAGCACAAAGTGTCGTGGTGGAGCCCTCCTTAGAAGATCCAAGCGGCTGATCTCAAAGGTTTGCCTCAATGGGTCTCCATGCTTACTATTCTCTAGGTTTTCTTTCTTTTTTTTCCTTTTTTTTGAGGTGTTTTGTAGGTAGTTAATAATATCAACCTAGACATGACTGGAATTTCATAGTTAATTTAGCTTCTTAGTCAGTATAGTATGTCAGCACCATATTTTATCTCCACAAAGCTTTAGATTGAAAACTCTCTTCTGATGGAATGCTGCACAATACTTAATGAGTTGGTGTCAATTTTAATTTGCGCTATGGATCATTCTTCTCATGTGATCGTATAGGGCTTTTTGATGGGGTTTGTGATCAGATCAGTACTTCTCACACTTGGTTGGCGAATATTCTTTCATCAGTCTAGACATGCAACAATTGGATTTTTTTAAAAATGGAAGAAAAATCAACTTGAGGAAAATACATTGGATACTGGTAGTTAAAGGGGTGAATTGTGTAACGGTAAGATATGTGATAGTGACCCTCTTAAAGTTATTCCCTGAAGACAATACTTCAGGATATCATATATAAGTAGCAAAAGCAAAAAGTGAAATGCAGTTAGCTAGAATGATGCTGGTGCAATAGCAGCATCTTAACTTTATTATGAACCTGGATTGTTGCTAGTTATGTATGTTTTTATGTTTTGATTTTCTGGGACTGGATGACTTTTTCGTGTTTATTTATTGAAAAAGGGGGGAGAAATAGGATCAGTATGTATGTATGAGATGTATGAGATGTTGACCATTGGATATTTGTCCATCAACTATTGAGGCTGTAGTACCAAGGTAGCTTAGAAAGAATTTATTTGCCAGTGTTACTGGTGTAGAACTAATTGGGTACCATAGGAACATTATTATGTTACTGTGGGTGAGTAGGAAACTCATTAACTCTTACTGCTGCCAGTGTTGGAGGTACAGAATGAAGTCTCCAATGCATCCACTTGCTTTTGTGGGCAACAGATATCAACTTTTGACATTTCACAAGAGAGGTATTCATTAGAAGACATTCTATCTCAAGATTTCATGTATATACCTTAGACATTTATGTTTTGCTTAATATAGTTGTTAGAACCTTATATTGAGATTGATGTGTCACTTTCCTGAGGTAGCAGTATGAATTCAATGGCCTAAAACAAACATAATGCAATATGAATATGAACTTCTTCAAGAGTTTCATGTTAGTAAGTTTGATTGAGCTGGTCTTTCATAGATACCTTTAAAATAAACTTAGGGTGTGCCTAGTTAATGGATTTAGGGAAAAGGAAAGGGAATGAAATGAAAAATTAGTGATTGATAGTATATAATCATTCCTTTAGAATAATTTTTATATACCAGTTTTGGGTAATACTCCATACCCCCTCTAGTTTGGGGGGAATGGACGTAATTATCATTTCCATTTCTCACTATTATCATTATCGTTGCCATTATCATTCTTCTTCACGAACCAAGCACACCCTTAATCACTTGTTTGGGATTAATGTGGCACTTTACAATTGTCATCTTTTGAAAATCATAAAATGTTTGTTCTCAGACTTGCATAAATACAATGATCATGTCTCCGCTTTAAAGCTTTCAATGGTTTAGATCAAATTGCATTTCACAAATATATGGAGGCTAAGTACTAAAACAGTGTCAGGATGAACTCTTCCAAATGATTTGTGCTTAAATCAATCAATTTGTGCTGTTACAAAATTCCCATAAATGTTCATTTAGAAAATTCCTAGTTTCTGACTTTTATTGACATTGCTGTCAAAATTTTGCTGACTCTTGTTTCTGTACTTCTGCTACTCAATTTGTTTCCTTCCTGCAAAACCAGCAACCTACAATTTTATTTGCAGTATTTGATTGTTTATCACGCCTAAGAAAATGATGAACCTTTTATCACTTCATATTATTGGTATTTTATATGTCATGCTATAGGGTTTCTTGTGTCTGAACGTGGAATCTTTTCTACTATCTTTATGTGTTGCAGGTTCAAAGTTTTGATTTTTTAGATAGTGTGTTGACTTAGGGCCCATTTGATAAAAAAATTCAAGCATGAAAATTAATTTATTCATATTTGAATCAATTAAGTTTATTTGATAAATACAAATTGCAAATTTTAACGGATTAAGAGGGTATGAAAACATAGGCAAAATAATGATAGAATTTTAAACAATAAAATTTGGCTTAATGCTTAAGTCAAAGCATGGTCAGTAGATTTTAAAAAAATTTAAATATGATTTATTAACAGGGTTTAATTTTTTTTCTTTGCACACATAATTACATACACTATACATTTACACATACTACACATATTTTCACGCGTTACACATTTAAATATACTGCACAGTTTCTCATGGTACACATATTTACACATTCTACACACATTTTTACGTGCTACATATATTTATACATACTACACACATCTTTACACACTACAGATATTTATACATACTATACATATTTTTACATATATTACACACATTTTCACACACTACATTTTTTTACACATACTACATATATTTTTACACATTATACACATTTCCACACACTACATATATTTACACATACTATTCAAAGTTTCCCACATGTTTATACATACTACACATATTTTACATACTATACATATTTACACAGTATTACGCACATTTTTACACACCACATATTTACACATAGTACACAATTTAACATCCCATATATCTATATATACTACATAAATGTTCACAGACTACATATTTCCACATACTATATTTTTAGATGTAAAAGTCCGTTGGATTATCAAACATATATAATTAATGAATTCAACAACTTATTACTTTCAGAGTTCAAACTTCAGATTTAGTCAGTTTTCAGTGTTATCAAACGAGCTCTTAGACAGATTGTAATCATGGTTGGTTTTAATCTTGTTTTGTACTAGGTTTCATGTTATCTGGAATAAACATGAAAGATTCAATTCTATTCAACCCTAACCTATTAATTAGATGACATTATAATATTACAAACAATCATTGACAAAAGAATTGCCAAAACTTCACAACATACACAATACACGTTCCCCTACACAACTTCCTGACCTCTTTACTAACAATCTGTAACCAATACAAATTGAAGTTAGATAATGAATTGGTCGAATTGTAGACGCTTTTGAATATTGAGTCTTCCGAGCCAGATTGAATGAAGAGTCATCTGAAACACATCATATTGCTTGGGAAATAAGCTCAAATAATTGCATGTGAAAATAATCAAACATTCAAGATTCTACCATTTAATCGAGGAACTTGCAAACTAATATGGTCTTTTCTGTCCGTGGTAATTCTCTTTTACCTTTTTTATGTGTTTATTTCTCAGTGTTTAATAGCTTAGAGGTTGCACATATCTTATGTGAACAGAGATAAAGAAAGAAACACTCTCAATCTTCTTCTCCTTATTTTCTTAATGCAAAGAAATCATACAATTTAAGTAGGTAAATTAGAAACCAATGACTAAGGAAAGTCCTAGAATATTTATCAATCAAGGGGTGATTGATTCTTTCCTTTAATCGTAGGATATCACTTTCCTAATTTATCAAGTTCAAATCAAATCAAATCAAATCATATCAATTTTCTTGACACTCCCCCTCAAGTTGGTGCAAAGATATCTATCATGTCCAACTTGCTAACTTGAAATTCAAATGGCTGTCTTAACAAGCCCTTAGTAAGCATATCTGCCACTTGTTGTGATGTTGGCACAAGTGGAGTGCAAATAATTCCAGCTTCAATCTTCTCTTTTATAAAGTGTCGGTCAATTTCAACATGTTTTGTCCTATCATGTTGAACTGGATTTTGAGCAATATTGATAGCTGCCTTGTTATCACAGTATAGTTTCATAGGAAGATTAATAGTTCTTTTAAGATCTTCTAGAACTCTCTTGAGCCAAAGAACCTCACACAATCCTTGAGCCATTGATCTGAATTCAGCTTCAGCACTACTTCTAGCAACTACACTTTGTTTCTTGCTTCTCCAAGTAACCAGATTATCCCAAAGAAATGTACAATACCCTGATGTTGACCTTCTATCAACATTTGATCCTACCCAATCTGCATCAGTATATACCTCTATACTTCTTTTCTCATTTTTCCTGAAAAACAGTCCTTTTCCTGGTGTTCCTTTGAGGTATCGAAGAATCCTGTACACAGCTTCAAGATGTTCTTCATATGGAGAGTGCATAAATTGACTCACCATACTCACAGCAAAGGCAATATCAGGGCGTGTGTGTGACAAGTAAATTAATCTTCCAACCAGTCTTTGGTACTTGCCCTTATCTACCGGAATCCCATCTTTGACTTCTCCAAGTTTAACATTGACGTCTATTGGGGTATCAGAAGGTCTACAGCCACTCATTCCAGTTTCTTTTAAGAGATCTAGAATGTACTTTCGTTGCGAAACCACAGTACCCTTCCTTGACCTTGCCACTTCCATTCCAAGAAAGTATCTTAGCTGGCCTAAGTCTTTAATTTCAAATTCCTTAGACAAGTTTTGCTTCAATCTACTCATTTCTTCCATATCATTTCCGGTCAAAATTATGTCATCCACATAGACAATTAAAACTGAGATCTTGTCACTGGTGGATTTTTTTGTGAATAGTGTGTGATCAGAATGACCTTGACTATATCCTTGACTTTTGACAAACCTTCTGAACCTTTCAAACCAGGCTCTGGGAGACTGTTTAAGCCCATATAAAGACTTTTTTTAATCTGCATACCTTAGTTCCAAACTTCTCAGTGAATCCGGGTGGAGGTTCCATATATACTTCTTCTTCTAAGTCTCCATTCAAAAATGCATTCTTCACATCTAACTGGTTTAGTGGCCAATCAAGATTAGCTGCAACAGATAGTAGTACCCTAACTGTATTTAGCTTTGCCACTGGAGAAAACGTCTCTGAATAGTCCACTCCATATTGTTGTGTGAAGCCCTTATTCCAAGGATCCATCTGAGTTGTACTTCACAGTAAATACCAATTTACAACCTACAACTGCCTTCCCATTTGGTAAATCCACTTTCTCCCAAGTAGCATTCTTTTCCAAAGCTCTCATCTCCTCAAAAACAGCTTCTCTCCACACAAGAACATTTAGAGCTTCCTGGGTACTGTTAGGAATGGAAACACTAGACAATTTTGAAATAAAGGCACAAAATGAAGGTGAGATGTTGTTGTTAGACACAAAATTTGACAAAGGATGTTTTGTACAAGATCTAACACCTTTTCTAAGAGCAATAGAAAGATCAAGTTGATTAGATGGATTTGACTGAAAGTTACCTGGAAGGATTTCAGAAACTTTTGAATCACCATCATGAATTTCATGATCCAACCTCTGATTAGATTCTTGGTGATGCGGCAAAATAGGACTTTTACTTTTCTTTGAATATACAAGACCTTTATATCGTTTCGCATCCATTTCTGTTATTTCAGATTTTTCATTTTTAGAGGGCATTACCAAAGGTTGTTCATTTCTGTTATTTCTGCCTCATTTTCTTCCAGTGATTGAGTGTGTGAAACATCAGTATGAAAAAGTTCAACTTTTAAGTCAGATCCATCTAAAAAACAATCTTCACTCTTGTTAGTCTCCCCCTGGAGATGGACTGTATTGTAGTATGAAATTCCTTCATGAAATGAAACATCCATAGATACATACATTTTGTGCAAAATTGGGTCAAAACATTTGTACCCTTTTTGATTGTTGGAGTAGCCTACAAAAATACATTTATGTGCTTTTGGATCAAGTTTTAAACTTCTCATATCATGGTTATGAACAAAGGCCACACTTCCACAAATTTTAAGAGGAATGTTTGTCACTAGACGAGAATTTTGGAACCAATTAGTAAAAACCTGGATAGGTGTTTCAAAATTCAAAACTCGTGTAGGCAGCCTATTAATCAAATAAGTAGGAGCAAAATGCCAATTTGGTCACCAAACTGTACCAAACTAGTACTTTTAATCACCGAACTATTTTTTCAGCCGAAATGGTCACCCAACTAATTTTTTTTGGCAAAAAAAGTCCTTCCATCCATTTAGGCCGTTTAAACTAACGGAAATACATTCACGTGACTTGCACATGCGAATTTATAGGGATAAATTTGTCCAACAAAATTTTATCTAATTAAAAAATCGCTATTGCATTCCAAGATCTGCGAGGGAGGCACAAATTCCTCTGCCATGGGGTTCAATTTGGAGAGCGTTTCCTCCAAATCCCTCGTCTCCCTCTTAAACCCCTCTTCCCTAGGATCATCATCATCCGAACCGTCATCGTCAACTCCACCGTTGATCCTCACATCCACGCCAGTGCCACCATTCCGGTCAGGCAGCCCGTTGCCGTTGATGTTGTGCTGGTGGTGGTGGTGGTGAATTGCAGAGTTGTTCATCCTGTGATTGGGCGTCGGTGGCTGACCGTTGTTAGAGCTCTGTTGAGCGGTTATCATCTGCTGCTGAGACATGAGGCCGACGGGGAAGCTTTGATTGGAGGAGGGTGGTGGTGGTGGCGGCTTGGTTGACCTCAGGCATACACATTTAGGGATTGGCACGTTGATGATGCATTATGGCACTGCAAGGAATTTTGTTGGCAGGCCTGAATTCATGGCGCCGAAGTTGTATGATGATGATGGGTATAATGAAATTGTTGATATATATTCATTCGGGATGTGTATGCTTGAGTTAGTTACTTGTGAATGCCCTTTTGGCGAATGCAAGAATCTTGTTCAGATTTTCAAGAAAGTTGCAACTGGGGTGAAGCCTCTGGCCTTAGGAAAAGTTCAGGATCCGCAAATTAAAGAGTTCATCGAGAAGTGTTTGGTTCCTGCATCTGAGAGATTGAGTGCTGCTGAGCTCCTGAAAGATCCATTGTTTTTGTCCTTGAGCTCAGAAGAGATTTTATGTGAATCCCTTTTGCTGCTTGAGTTGACAACCAATGTTCCAGTTCCAGAATTAGATTCTCAAGCGTGTACGAGTATTGGTTATAGTTATGGCATGTTTTCGAGACAGGCATCGTTTTCAAGCATCAATGAGAAGACTCTTTCGGATTATGATTTGGAGTATTGGCGGTCTTCGGAGCAAATACAGCTGCGATTGAGAGGGAAGAGGATTGATAACAGAGAAATTTCGTTTAGCTTGTTGATTCGAACGGACTTTGGGAGTAGTGTGGCGAACAGTTTTAAGTTTGTTTTTGATATTGAAGTGGATGATGCACATAAAATAGCTATGGAGTTAGTTCAAATAGAAACTTTGGCACACAAAAATGTGCCTCTTGTGGTTGAGTTGATTGACAGCATGCTTTTGGAGCTTGAGCCTGGCTGGAAATCTTGCTCTGGAGATTCTAAAGCTGAATCCAGTTATGCCAATATTTCAGTTATAGTAAAAACATCCATTGATGGCGATTCAACAAGTTTGAAACAGTCAGTTGAAAGCATCAACAAGATGAATTCCCCTGATCAATTGGACCATGCTTTTGAAAGCATCAATAAGAAGAATTCTCCTGATTTGGACCACACCTTTGAAAGCATCAAGAAGAGAAATCATGGTGTTAAAAGTATGAAGAGGTCGAGTTCGCTTGATTTAAATCGTGCTCTTTAAAGTGTCAAGAATATGGTTTCCCCTGAATTGGGCGCCGGCGTGGTCTTAGTTGACTGATATGAAGGTGAAGTTGGTGGTGATCGCCATCCCCAACGACATCATCTTGCGGGGGAACATTCAGATAAGCCCCAGAAACCCAAAAACATTCCCCTGTCCTTATTTCTTCTCCCTTCTTCATTTTCTTGTAAATTGGTTCAAAACTTTTCGCAAATGAGCTTTGAAATAAAAAAAAAAGAGTTAGATTTTCGCCGGAAATTGGAAAACTCAACGAAGGAATTAAAAAAGAAAAATAGTTGCGAAGAAGACGATGAGATCTTCCTTGAGTTAGATTTTGTCCTTAAAATTTATTGATTTTACATTTTTGTCCCTTCAAATTTATGCCGTTATAAATTTGACAGTTTAAATTGACAGAAGGACTTGTTCCGCCAAAATATAACAGTTAAGTGACTATTTCGGCTGAAAAAATAGTTCGGTGACTAAAAGTACTAGTTTGGTACAATTTGGTGACCAAATTGCCATTTTGCTCAATAAGTAGCTGTTAAAACTGCTTCTCCCCAAAGATACTTAGGAACTTTGGTTGTAAAACTCAGGGCTCGAGCAACTTCAAGAAGATGTTTATTTTTTCGTTCAGCCACCCCGTTTTGTTGGGGTGTATAGCTACAAGAACTTTGGTGCACAATTCCTTTTTCAGCAAAAAAATTTCCCAACACATTGTTGAAATATTCTTTTCCATTATCACTTTGAAAAATTTTAATTCGAATCCGAAATTGTGTTTGAACCATGTTATAGAAATTTTTGAACACGATTTCAGCTTCAGATTTTTCTTTTAAAAGGAACAGCCATGTGACCCTAGTATGATCATCAATAAAAGTAATAAACCACCTTTTTCCAGAAGGAGTTGTCTCTCTAGAGGGACCCCAAACATCACTGTGAATCATTGTGAATGGTTCTGTTTTTTTGTATGGTTGAGATAGAAACACAGCACAATGATGTTTTGCTAATTCTCATGACTCACATTGAAAGTTTGAGTTATTTTTATTTGTGAACAACTTAGGAAGTAAAAGCTTCAAATATTGAAAACTAGGATGTCCTAATCGATAATGCCATAACAAAATTTCATCATTATTTGCAACAGAAACGGAATTGAAGCATGTTTGTTGGTCTTGCCTTCTAAGAATTGAGCTTTTATTAAGGAGATATAGTCCACCATCCTGTTTAGCATCCCCAATCATCTCCCCCGAGGTTAAATCCTGAAATTCACAGCGTGAGGAAGAAAAATTAGCATTACAATGATGGTCATGTGTGAATTTAATGATAGATAAGAGATTGTATGAAAGAGTAGGAACATGTAGAACATCTTTAAGGGTTAGAGATGGAGATATAGGTACTGGTCCTTTTCCAGCAACAATAGCAAAAGAACCATCTGCAATTTTGACTTTTTGATTTCCTGCAGAAGGTACATATGCTGAAAAAAATTTCGAAGTGCCTGTCATATGATCTGTGGCACCTGAATCTAGAATCCAGAAATCTTTAGATTTTGGGCAAGCAACAATAAGAACAATACCTGATTTTGCTAGGGAATAAGAATGGTTAGTGTTTCCTGTAGATTGAGGCTGAAACAGTTTATATAAGTGCGCTCTATTTGTTCCTTTGTGAAGGGAAGGGATTCTAAGGTTGACTGCTGCCCTGGATCTGAATTACTCACTTGAAGTGCATGATTATTTCCCCATAACTTGTTGTCATTACCTTGTTTTTTCTTCCCATTTGTAGGCTTCCCATGTAGCTTCCAGCAGGTTTCACGAGTATGCTATGGTTTTCTACAATGGTCACACCATGGCCTTTGCTTTTCTCGCCTATCTCTTTCAAAATCAGCACCTCGGGCTGCAAGTGCTGAGCCCTCAATCTCTGTTTTTGACTCACTAACCTTTTTCAACATCACTTTTCTTCTTGCTTCTTCTCTACGCACTTCATATAAAACTTCTCTCACCGAGGATAAAGGCTTTCGTCCTAAAATACGTCCCCGAACCTCATCAAGTTCTTTGTTCAATCCTGCCAAGAAAACAAATATCCGGCTTCTTTCTATCTTCTTTTTGTATCGAGCACTATCACTTGGATTTTCCCACTCTTCTTCTTTGAACAAATCCAACTCCTGCCAAACAGTCATCATCTCATTATAATAAGTTGTTACTTCACGATCTCCTTGCTGCATCTTCCACATTCGGGCATTCAATTCGAACAATTGTGAAAGGTTGTCCAAATCTGAATAAGTTTCTTTAACTGCTTCCCACACATCATGAGCAGTTGGCAAAAATAAAAATGGTTTTCCAATTGCTGGATCTATAGAGTTGATCAACCAAGCAATGACCATTGCCTGTATTTTGGATCAGCTGTCACTGGAGCCTTCACTTCGCCGTTTAGATACCCAAGTTTCCCTTTGCCGTCGATCACCAATCGCACGGATTGAGACCACTCAAGGTAGTTCTTGCCATTCAATTTATGAATGGTAATTTGGAGAGAGTTTTCAGAACTGGAACCAACCACTGGCTGAACAGCCACTGGAACATCTTCTAAAGGCATCACATCACTACTAGCATTTGAAGATGCTGAATTGGAACCTACCATGGCTGCTTTAAAATTCATAAGCCCCAAGTCTCTGATACCATGTGAACAGAGAGAAAGAAAGAAACACTCTCAATCTTCTTCTCCTTATTTTCTTAATGCAAAGAAATCATACAATTTAAGTAGGTAAATTAGAAACCAATGACTAAGGAAAGTCCTAGAATATTTATCAATCAAGGAGTGATTGATTCTTTCCTTTAATCCTAGGATATCACTTTCCTAATTTATGAAGTTCAAATCAAATCAAATCAAATCATATCAATTTTCTTGACATCTTAAATTCAAGCAAATGATCTGAAGTTAACAAAGTTGTCGTTTGTCAGAAATTGACTGCAATATCTCAGTTTTCAATTTACCTTTTATTGCTCTATACAGTGATGACTATGTTCTATGGGTTTGTTAGAAACAGAATGATGAATTATAAGCCTTGACTTGGTGAAAGATATTTTTATCTATTAATAATATTTTCATTCAGAAGGAATTCCTATGGGTCATAAATGAATAGGACCTATTTAAGGCACCTCGCGGTTTCATTCCATACTATTAGTGTTTCTATTTCTTGAGGCAGCCAGTTTGTTCGTCAGTATTTTGAAAAAGGAAAAAAAAAAATCTATGATGTAATAGGATGATAATGCTCCGAAAGTATATCTGAGGATCAAATACAAAATCAGTTAATCTGGTTTCATTGGTTGCTACAATTGGCTGCTTGGCAACTTTTTCAGCCTTAGTTGTTGCTACATCAGTCTGTATAGAACATGCATGTGAACTTTGCCACAAACACCATTTCACAGATTTCATATTGCAAAACCTGAATCTTCATCTTGACTATTTTACGGGTGTTTACATACTCCATAACATGACTTTTTAAAGTTTGTTTATATTGCCAGTGACTTCCTGACTGAACTTCTTTTTATTATTTTGCCAGTGACTTTCTAACTGAACTTGCAAGACATCAAAAACTCTGGGATCCATTGTAGTAATTTTCTCCTTTCCAGTTTACAAGTTCTTATTCATGTAAGTATTCGTCCATATCTGCTAAAACCACTAAACAACTTCACTCCAACATTTTTCCTGTTATTTTCTCATTGTGTACAACTGTTTATCTTTTAGTAAATAGTAAGATCAATCTCACAATTTCATATACCATCTTACTTTTAATGATTTCGCTGTCAATCTCAAAAATATCGACAATGATTTCTCCATTATATGCTCGCGCACATATGTTTGTTACATACTTGGTTTTTTATGAGTTACAATGTCTAGTTCAAACATATTCACACAGTTCTACAAAGGTCAAGTATAGGGGCTCACTGGTCACGTCCACATCACCTCCATTTCTTTCTGTAATGCCTAGCAACCCTGATAGGGGGCTAAGGAATTTGTTCTTGCTTACTGGGAGCATGAGGCCTGTAACCTCTGTTATGATTAGCATTTGATACTCTTGCAATAGCCTAAATAGTTCATCGATAGCCTTTGGTGCAATAAACTGCAACCCGTTATGGGAAAAATAGATAGTACAATAATAAAAAAGTTGGTTGTGAGGAAGGCGAAATAAAAGCTACTTAGATTGTGTCTGTGCTCTCTCTTCATACTTCCCTCTTCCAATTTCTCCTTTCAGTTCGTCCCCTCCTCCATTCCCAATCTCCCTTCCCATTCTTATGCTCTACAACCTTATGCAAGGTGCCTTTCCTGCACAACATTTATTTGAAGTATTTTCTGTCTTTAGATGTTAAAATCATTTTGGATTTGGTTGGGTTTTGGTTTTCCACCAATGAACACCCCTTCTCATATCTGACATTGCCAAAAAAGAAAACGTGGACATCCTAAATGTCTTTTTGGATCCCATTTTAATATCATGGAATAGAACGAGTTGATAATTGTCTTGGTGGGAGAAGTATGGTCGATTTGGACCATTTGGTGGTGAATTTGGTATCCCATGGTTGGGATATAGCTGCAAATAGTGTGCCATTTTTCATCACTTTTTTTTTCTATTCATTGTTCCCTTAAGTAGTTCACTTATGTTCTTCGATATGCTTAGTTTTGTTTATTTCGTACATTGTTATTGATAGGAAGAAAGTGTGGCTTACCAACCACAGGCATTGGGGTTGTCATAGTTGTAAGGAAAGCCTGACACTTTATAGAGCTGAAGTCCCTCTTGGGGCTAAAAAGTCTTTTTTTGCCTACATGGAAATTGTTCAATGAACAACTAGGACTTTTTGAATCTGTCCACCTATAAGTAGCTTGTTGCAAGCAGCATGTTTGCCTATAAATAACCGGTTCCAAACCTCAAAAAAGAGGAGGGTTGCATTAGGCTGACAACCAACGTAAAACTTTGTCACACACTATGATGTAGATCACATTAGAAATCGTGTAACAACTAGGAAGTTCCCTGCTTTATGGAGAGCATCGTAGAGTTCAACTGATTGTCTTGGCAAGGAATACTGCATCTCCATAAGGGTTTGGATGTAGTGCAAAATGTAGAAGTCCTTATACATTAATGGGAGGGATAATAAAGAAAAATATAAGAAGCCTTAGACTTTATGGAATTGGTAGTTGGAATATTGAAATTTTGACGAGTTGGTAGATACTATAGTGACTATACTCTATGGGTTTGTTAGAAACAGAATGATGAAATATAAGCCTTGACTTGGTGAAAGATAGTTTTGGCTGCTTATAATATTTCCATTCAGAAGGAAATTCCTGTGGGTCATGAATGAATAGGACCTATTTAAGGCACCTCACGGTCCTTACTATTAGTTTTTCTATTTCTTGAGGCAGCCAGTTTCTTTGTCAATATTTTGTTAAAAAAAATCAATGACAAAAGATGCAGGGTAAATGATCGTTTAGTACACATCACAAAACACCAAAAACAAAATAGAACAACTTGTATGCACCACACCAAGAAATAATAGAACCAATATAGAGTATAAAAAAACCCTGAAATGATGGTTAGCTTGCTATGAGCTATAGTGAACTTAGCTCATGATATGGATGTAGTTGCATGGCACAAGACTTCTCAGGCTGCTTTAGCACGCTATTTACAATTATGGTAGTTGTAGTATTGTTGAATGTTAAAGAAAAAATAATGATGTGTAGGTTTTTTTTTTTTTTTTCTATTTTCAATGGCTTTTGTCCATCACTGCATTGGTGTTCATATCATTTGGGGCAAATCCTCTGTCTCTAGGTTGTGGTAGTTCTATTATTCAGTGAACTTCACTGTGTAAAACAACTTTAGGCATATGCATTAATGTATCTCGCAGATTCTGGATCCTTGTGTATGCTGCAAGCATGAACCAATCTTGAAATGTTGCCCTTCAATGTTTGCCAGGTTGCTTCATTCTCAGGAGATATTCGTGTTTTGAGGAACAATGAATGCCTTACCATCGTGCTGACTGCTGAGTCGCCTCTTCAAACATTTTCCTGTGTGTAATGTTAATGTAGGCAATAGCTTCTATTCTTGTATCATCATCATTGTTGCTTTCATTTTTTTTTAGTTTGCATTGTTTTTTGTAAGCTCTAGGACACGTTTTCCTAAATCCTAAATACATCTTTCCGTCTATAATTCCTTAAAGATTGATTTAATAAAACAGCAATTGAATACCCCCTTCCTTTTGTTCTTTAGTTTCTATCCATGTTTAAGTTTCATTACTATTGCTCATTGTGCCATTGGAACTTCTTCAATAGATTTATAAGAATGGTAGGCTGAATCCAGAATTACAATAGCAGCCTTTCTGGGGTATGCTCTGCGCTTATGATGGGATGAGTTGTAAGAAAATTGGTGGTGCCAAACCTTTTTACCTGCTATATAGGTTTCTCCATAGATCCGCCTACTTATAGGTAGCTTGCTTGAAGAGAAGGGTTGTGTCATATTGGCAACCGGCGTAAAAACTTTGCCACTCAAATAACTTGAACTGTTTGGCAAAATATGATCCATGTAGAGCCGATCCCACATAGTTGGATAAAGACTTAGTTGTTGTTATATAAGTTTGTCTGTCTGCCTAGTCAAATCCAAGAAAACCTGTTGAGTTTTAAAGAAGGTTGAAGCTAAAAGCATGCATGTTTGCAAGCACAAATACGAAAGCAATGAGAAAGGTACTTTTATAGTTAGTTGAATACTTACCTTGTAGCACAATAGACATCCTGTAAAACAATCCCAACTCCTCTTCCCCGTCTTCTTCCCCCTCTTTTACTTCCCATAACACCAAAAACTAGAACTGGACCTGTGTTGGATGTTAGATGTTTTTCATGGAAAACATATTTCTAGGACAAATCTTTCTCAGATATAGTTATCTTTCAATATATAAAAATGATCTGTAAATTATTTTTCAATTTTAACTTTGATATTGTTCTTACTTTTAAAATTCATGATACGTATCTTGTAACATTGACCGCCACTTTAATCCGTTTCTCATTGTCTCTCTGATGATGAAATTCAAAATTATCATGTATGTTCACGTCTAGTAATTCTTTTTCTGAGTAAAATATACTAAATTCCCTTATGCGATTATTTCGTTCCAAATTCATCTCTTATAGTTTTAATTGAAATATTTACCCCCTTAATTTTCTAATTTTAGAATAATTAGTCTAATACGTTAATTATCCTTAAGTAATTAAAGAGAATTGAGCATATGACTTTATTATAAAATAATAAATGACAAGATTAACTTTAAAATAAATAATTATTTAATAAAAGTAATTAATAACTAAAAATTAAAAATTCTGTCAAAAGAATAAGAAGGAATTCTTTTATACTTTTCTAAAGAAGAAATCATGACAAAAATCATAAGATATATCTTGAAAAATCTCTTTCATTGTTGGTGAGTTTCATGTCAATTAATTTTATTTTATATTTTTTAGAGTTTAATTAGGTGTTGTAAATATTGAACAATTCTAATGATAATAAAATTAGTGTTGTAGGTATTGAATAATTCTAACATAGTTAAAATTAGTATGGTAGGTATTAAATAATTCTGATAAGGTTAAAATTATATTTATAGTGTCTCTATTCATTTTTTCATAAATTAATTGGTTGTGGTAAGTATCGAAGAGTTTTAACCAAGATAAAATTATCTTTTTATTGATTATATTTAACATCATTATTAATTTTCTTTAAGTTAAAAAGTTAAGAGGGTTAATTGTTATAATTAAAATTATAAAGGATAAATATAGAATAGAGCAATAGTATAAGAGGGTTTATTGTGTTTTACCCAAAAAAAATTCTACTTGATTGTATCACAACTTTTCATTTTATATTATTTTTTTTTTCTAAATTTGTTGTTTTTCTGATATTCTCCGTTCATCCACACTTGGGAAAGATCTGGGAATATTTTGGTAATTTTTTGCTCCATCATGTTCCTTTCTTCCAACTCTCCCCTACTCTTCCACCACCACCACCACCACCACCATTTCCTTTTCTTCTCTATCTTATTCCCTCGACCATCGCCTCGTCTTAATGACCACTATCACCATTGCAAAACTATATCTATACTGAAAATAAAAAAACATAAAATTACTGCAAAGATGCCCTATTTGCTTATTACTCAAAAAGCTTCAGCCAACAAATCCCTTAACAATGGCACTAGATTTATTTCTTTTTTCTTTTTTGCTGATTTCTTTCACACAATTGAAAAGAAATACTCATAATATGTGATGAATATTATCTATATAAAAAAAAAGGATAAAAATGACAAATTTAATCGTCAATATTTTATTGGGGTAAAAAATTACTCAACGTTGTTTTATCGATGATAAATTTGATTGTTATTATATGTAATTTGAAACAAAAGTAGACAAGTGACAAATTCTTTCACAAATTAACAATTAATTGAATTTTTCTCTTCATAAAAACCATTTTTTTGTCCATCTTGAAAACGTTATAATAAATAGAGATTTTAATCTTTTAAAATTAATATGAAATTATAATCTCCTATGTTGTATAATAAACACATGTTTTCTTGATGGATAAAAAAAATGATAAAAACAAAATTCAATTAAATTGTTAATTTGTATAAACATATGTAAAATATCTACTTTTGCTTTAAATAACAAACATAACTTTACTTTTGCAAAAACATTAAAAACTAATTTAATCATCTAGAAAATGAGATCGACTGGCCGTGGTCTAGTGACGGTTCCGTGGTGGTGCCACTATTAACCATTATTATTCAACTATTTCAAGAAAGAAAATGCTCTCATTTTCAACTTTGAGAAGATTCAAAAGTTTTTTTTTTTGAAAAGCATTTATTTTGGGAAAAAAAATATTGGTAACCTGTGGTCAGAATGGAGCAAAACCTTTTTTCTCCTGATGTTGGAGCGACAATGAAAGTGCGTTAAAGGCGAACCTTAAGTAGATTAATTTTGTAACCTTAAATAGATTAATGTTGTATATATTTTTTTTGATGTATTAGGTTCCTAACTCTACAACTCTATGTCTTCCGCCACTTCACTGCTATTGAGTCGGACTAATCTTGGACCTCAAGCTAATCTTCCCCTAACCAATTGAGGATGTAAACCGCAGGATGTGCACGCAATGGGTACTAACCTTACGGTAGTAGCTCACTCTTCAATCATTGGTCACTAAGTTAAACACCTCCCGGCCCAAAGTGTTGACGATGCTTCTCCGACGAATTCCGACCCCACACGAACATATGTAAAATATCTACTTTTGCTTTAAATAACAAACATTGAAGATTAACTTTATTTTTGCAAAAACATTAAAAACTAATTTAATCATCTAGAAAATGAGATCGACTGGCCGTGGTCTAGTGACAGTTCCGTGGTGGTGGCCACTATTAACCATTATTATTCAACTATTTCAAGAAAGAAAATGCTCTCATTTTCAACTTTGAGAAGATTCAAAAGTTTTTTTTTTTGGTTGAAAAGCATTTATCTTGGGAAAAAAAAGATTGGTAACATATGGTCAGAATGGAGCAAAACCTTTTTTCTCCTGATGTTGGAGCGACAATGAAAGTGCGTTAAAGGCGAACCTTAAGTAGATTAATTTTGTAACCTTAAATAGATTAATGTTGTATATTTTTTTTATGTCTCAGGTTCCTAACTCTACAACTCTATGTCTTCCGCCACTTCACTGCTATTGAGTCAGACTAGCTAACCGTCCCCTAACCAACTGAGGATGTAAACCGCAGGATGTGCATGCAATGGGTACTAACGTTACGGTAGTAGCTCAGTCTTCAATCATTGGTCTCCAAGTCACACACCTCCCGGCCCAAAGTGTTGACGATGCTCCTCCGACGAATTCCGACCCCACACGAACATGTAAAATATCTACTTTTGATTTAAATAACAAACATTGAAGATTAACTTTATTTTTGCAAGAACATTAAAAACTAATTTAATCATCTAGAAAATGAGATCGACTGGCCGTGGTCTAGTGACAGTTCTGTGGTGGTGCCATTATTAACCATTATTATTCAACTACTTCAAGAAAGAAAATGCTCTCATTTTCAACTTTGAGAAGATTCAAAAGTTTTTTTTTTGTTGAAAAGCATTTATTTTGGGAAAAAAATATTGGTAACCTGTGGTTAGAATGGAGCAAAACCTTTTTTCTCCTGATGTTGGAGCGCGACAATGAAAGTGCGTTAAAGGCGAACCTTAAGTAGATTAATTTTGTAACCTTAAATAGATTAATGTTGTATATTTTTTTTTATGTCTCAGGTTCCTAACTCTACAACTTTATGTCTTCCGCCACTTCACTGATATTGAGTCGGACTAATCCTGGGCCTCAAGCTAACCGTCCCCTAACCAACTGAGGATGTAAATTGCGGATTGTGCACGCAATGGGTACGGGATGTGCACGCAATGGTTACTAACCTTACGGTAGTAGCCCAAGCTAGGTACCAGGGTCAGTCTTCAATCATTGGTCTCCAAGTCACACACCTCTCGGCCCAAAGTGTTGACGATACTCCTCCGACGAATTCCGACCCCACACGGCCTCACTCCTACGCACAGCCACCATAATTGTTCTCCATTGCGTATGTGCCCCGGGGGAACTTGGAGCATCTCACAAATACTTCTTCTCCACTCATTTCTCCACCCACATGGTTCGAATCCCACTTGAGATACCAATTGAGCTATGCTCAATTGATTTGTATATTGCTATGAAGAAATTGTGAATGTTTCCATACATCCTATTAGCATATTCTACCAATTTATTTCTCATTATTCTATGTAAAAGGTTTGTGTGAATAAAAAAAAAGTGAAGTGAATTCTTACTATATATCTCCCTACTTTTCTTGTATTATTTTGCATTAGTTATCTAAATCTTCTCTACCACTATATATAGCCATATTTTATACTTCTATTTATTTATTTGTAACATAATATTATATCTCTACTTTTTAGTAGTGGTATAATTGTTTGTTATATAATATAATACTACTAATCTTAGTTGTATTTTTATAATACGTTATCAACAGAAACTCTACCGACTGGGGAATTAAAGCAAATCAAATTCAATTCCAAATATAATTGTTAAATACGGGTTTGCACTTTTAGTAAGTTCTTGAAGTAATATTTTTCCTTTTTCAATTAATTTATTTTCACTATGAATTTGGACTCTTTGATATTTTTAAAAAGAACTACTTATCATTGATATTATATAAGGAGTGATTTAGAAGAAAGATTCAATCACTTGAAGTTAGTTATTCTTCCAAAAGTTGAGTACATTGGCTAAAATATATCTTATAATCATTTATTCTTCCAAAAGTTGAGCACATTGGCTAAAATATATCTTATAATCATAATGATGATTACGGTGGCAAGTGAAACAATCCCCAGAAGTGGGCTAACAATAAAAAAATGCAAGGAAAGAAAAATGGCGAAACTAAATGCTACCAATATAGCATGGCAAGTCATTGGTTCCGTAACTGTCGTACAACAGAACATCTTATTAAAGTTTATCAAGCATCATTGAAAAGGAAAAACCAATGTGTTGAGACAAATTTTATTAATCAAAAGAATACTTATCATGATGATGTTATTGATATGACAAATCTCGACATAGTAAATTTCTTTGAACCCTAAAGGTGCAATTTGATAAATTTCGTTGAACACCTTGAAACTAAAAGTGCAATATGATCATATTTCTCTAAACACCTTGAAGGTGTAATATGATCCTATGATTTTGTTGTTTGTATCTTTTATGTAATTTGTTTAGTTATGAAATTTATTTATATTTATTGATTAATATTTACTTATGATTTGTCAAATTCTTTCTGAAGAAAAAATAAATATACATTTTATTGAAAAAGAAATGAATACCACATACTTGGGATCAAATAATTGTCTCATTGATAGTGTATTACGCATAAATACTTAAAAATGAAAAATATTTTCTTATTTAGAGATAGAAAATATTAATGTTAATATAATAAATAATAGTGCTAAATTGATTGAAAGCTCAAGAAGAGTCACTATATTTCTTCCTAATTGAACTAAAAATATTATAAATAATACACTACTATCTACAAAGTGTTGAAAGAATTTATTAAGTTTTAGAAATATTCACTAAAATGGATATTATATTGAGACTATGAATGAGACAAATGGTGAATTTTTATTAGTTACAAATATCATTTTTTTTCGAAAAATGTGTATTGAAAAAATCATTGTCATATTTATTTGGTTTATATTATATAAAAATAAATGCAGTTAAAAGTCATCACCTAATAGACCAAAAGTCTACAAATCCCAAAAAGTTAATATAAAAAGTTAAGATAATAACTATTAAAAGTATTAATTTTGGAAAGAAAATTGCATTGAAAAAGTTACCTTTTTATTTTTTCAGATTATATTATACCTATATTACTATAGTTAAAGTATATAGTAAACCAAAAGTTTACTAATAATAATGATTTTATTATTTAACATGATTGGTTGGGCATTCTGATTCTATAATAATATGAAGAATATTAGAGAATTCATATGGACATTCTTTAAAGAGATAGAATCCTTCAATTTAATGAATTCTCATGTAGTGTTTATTTTCAAGGCAAATTAATTATAAAACCATCACTAATAAAAATTCATATCGAATCTCCTGTATTTTGGAATGCATATATGGTGACATGTGTGAACCTATTCACCAAGAATGTGGATCATTTAGATATTTTATAGTTTTAATTAATGTATCAACTAGATAGTCACATGTATTTTTACTATTAACTCGCAACTTGACGTTTGCAAATTACTTGCAGAGTTAATTTGGTTACGAGTACATTTTTCAAATTATCTTATCAAGACAATTCGTCTTGATAATGCTAGTAAATTTATATCTCAATCTTTTAGTGATTATTTTATGTCTCTTGAAATAAGTGTTGAACATCTTGTCACTTATATTCATACACAAAATTGTTTATCAAAATTGTTTATTTAACACCTTCAATTAATTGTGAGCCTTTTTCTTTTTAGAACTAAACTCTCAACATTTCCTTGGGGATATGCCATTTTGCATGTTACAACATTAATTCACATAAGGCCAACGAATTATCATGAATTCTCTCCTCAACAATTGATTTTTTTATCAGGAACCAAATGTTACCTATCTTAAAATTTTTATATATGCAGTCTATATTCCAATTGCTCTATCATAACGCACAAAGATGAGACCTCAAAGGAGGTTACGAATATATGTTGGATATGAATCTCCATTTGTAATAAAATATCTTAAGCCAAGAGTTAGAGATTTATTTACGGCTCGTTTTGCTGATAGTTATTTTGATAAATCAATTTTTCTTACATTTGGGAAGAGAAAATAAATAGACAATTAAGAAAATTAGTTGGAATGAATTATTGTTATCTCATTTTGATCCTCGTATAAAGCAATGTGAATTGGAAGTTCAAAAGATATTTCATTTGCAATGATTAGCAAATCAATTTTCAGATACTTTTATTAAACCAAAACGTATGACTAAATCACATATACCGACTATTATTGCTCCAATTTGAATTAATGTCCTTGAAAACCTTTACAGCTAGTAATAAATTAAAGGCACCCATGAAAACATGGTAGAACAATCAGTTCCAAAGACAAAAATCCTCAAAAATAAAAGGGAGAAAATAATCACAATGGCAAACTCAAGGTAATTGAGATTTTAGAAGAATATTTAAAAATGAAAACTCTTGAAAAGTATGACAGATAATAAGCTTCCATAAGAAATTCATGTATTTGAAAATTTTGATAATCATAAGATTTTAATCAATTATGTCATGATTGAAAAAATATGAACCTGATGTACAAGTAACATCGACGATAAATTTGTTTATGGTCCAGCAATTACTATCGTGAATGTAAATAACGATCATGAACCAAAGTCTATCGATGACTGCAGACAAAGAATAATTGGCCAAAATGGAGAGATTCAGTTCAAGGTTAGACTAATTAGCAAAACATAAAGATTTTGGACCAGCAATAAGCATGTATGAATATTTATAACTAGTGGGTTATAAATGAGTATTTGTGAGAAAATGAAATGAGAAAACTTTCATCGTGCAATATAAAGTACAACTTGTCGCTTAAAGATTTTCTCAAAAATCATGTATTGATTATGAGGAGACATATTCTCCTGTGGTGGATGCAATAACTTTTCATTATTTGTTTAATCTAGCAACAAATGAACGACTTGAAATGCGTCCAATGGATGTTGTGACAACCTATTTGTATGGCTCACTTAATAATGATATTTATATGAAAATTCTTGAATGATTTAAATTGTCTAAAGGACATGATTCTAGTTCTCGAGCACTTTATTGAATTAAATTGTGTATATTTCTATATGGATTAAAACAAGTTGGACATATAAAGTAATCGCCTTGGTGAATATCTGATTAAATAAGACTATATGAATAATCATATTTGTCCATGTAATTTATTAAGAAATTTGCAATTTTGTTTGAAATCATTTCAGTTTATGTTGATGATTTAAATATTTTTAGAACTTGCGAAGAGCTCGAAATGGCTACTAATTATTTGAAATAAGAATTTGAAACAAGAGATATTGGAAAAACAAAGTTTTGACTTGGTTTGCAAATCTAGTATCTAGAAAATGATAATTTTTTTGCATCAATCAACTTATACAACTAAAGTGCTTAAACGATTCTATATGGGTAAAGCACACCCCTTAAGCACACCTATGACTGTAAGATCACTTGATATGTATAGAGATTCTTTCTGACATCGAAAAAATAATGAAGAATTACTTGATATAGAAGTTTGGTATCTTACTGCTATTGGAACATTAATATATCTTACTAATCGTACACGTCCTGATATATTATTTGTTATAAATCTACGGGAAAGATATAGTCTTACACAAAGGCATTAGAATGATGTTTAAGATATATTTCGTTACCTTCAAAGTACGATAGATATGAATTTTTATTATTTTAAGATACTCAAGTCTGATTTTATAAGTTATATAGATACTAGATATCTATTCGATCCTGATAATACTTGGTCATATGTGGGTTATGTGTTTGCATGTGGTGATACAACTATTTTTTTCTATCTATGAAATAAATTACAGTTGCCACTTTTTTTAAATCTTACTGAAATACTGGCAATTTATGAAGTAAGTCGAGAGTGTTTTTGATTGACATGTGTGATCCATCATATTCGAGAAACATGTACTTTGCATTTGGACAAAAAGTTTTCCACTATTTTGTACAAAGATAATTATGCATGTATTGCTCAATTGTAGGAAAGATATATCAAATGGGATAGAACAAAACACATTTCACCAAAAAAAAATTCACGCATGATTTTCAGAAGAATGATGAAACTTGTATTCAATAAATTTGCTCGAGTGATAATTTAGCAAAATTTTTCACTAAATCACTACTAACTTCAAAATTTGAACATCTAATTGAACAAATTGTGAATATCTCATCCATATATCCCATGTTCTATCCTTTTATCTCTTATTATTTTATGTAACTCATGTAGTATCATTACCCCATAATCACCAAATACCTTGTAACTTATGTAACCTATGTAACTCTTTTAATTCGCATTTAGCACATTTTAACTTACAAGGTATTTCAAACCTATAAATAGGGGTTTATGTGAAACAAAAAGTAAAGTGAATTCTTGTTACATTCCTCTCTACTTTCCTTGTATTGTTTTGTGAAGCAACTCTTTTAATTCATATTTTATACTTCTAGTTATTTCTTAATAGCATAATATTATATCTCTACTTTCTAGTAGTGGTATAGTTGTTTGTAAAACGTAATATAATATTACTAGTCTTATTGGGTAGCAACATACATCACATAGAGAATAAATACTCTACCTTTTTTTTTCTTACTAGAAATAGATATACGAAGGGAAAGTAATAAAGTATGGTTTGAGAAATAAAAAAATATCATATTAATGTGTAACATAAAATAATTACAATTTTTTTTATAAACGTCTACTAAACTCTAGAAATAGTCAAGATTATCACTCTCTAGTTTCAAATGTAAATGATATAGTGAATAAGAAAGTTGTCAATTCTACAAGAATTAGTAGAGTGTCCTATTGAACTACTTTTAATTTGGTGTTCTAGTTGAAATATTGACTAAATAATTGAATTAAGAGACTAATTAACAAAACAAACACAATAGGTGGGCAAAGCCTAGAGTTTAATGACTATAGTACTAAATTTTGCATTACATTCAAATTGATTAGATGATTAATTATTCTTGTTGCCAACAATTTCCCTAATATGATCTTAAATCGATCAGTTCTATTGTCAACATAATCTATTCTTAATAAACTCATTGATATTTCTATTTCTAAAAGACATATATGTTAGAATGTATTAGAATTAAGAAATTAATTAAATTGTTGCATGAACCCCCAGATAATTCTTTTTCTAAACAAGCCCATGTTGATTAATGTGGTTTACCAACTAATCCAATTTTTGTTGTAATTAATCACCACAATTCATGTAAAGATGGCTAATTCATTCACAAGCATTAGGCATAAATCAGCTGCCATCAACAATAATAGAAATCAATACATAATAATCAAAACCCAGCAATATCATAGTAAGATCATGATTCCATTATCCAAATCCCTAGGCTTTACACAATACTAGAACATAATTAACAATTAAAACTACACAAAATTCACAACCCATCATCACATTTGAGGATAAAGAGTAAAGATTAAAAAGTGCTAAGATTTGTCTTATTTCCATATTGAGTTTTGGAAAGTTTCCTTGATTTCCTAATTTGGGGGTGTTTCTTATTATCTAATATAATTAGAAATTGAAAATAAACAAGTTTCCTAATTCTATTGAGGAAGTTAGGTAGTAACTCTTAAGATATCTATTTGGTGCATGTAAATAAAGACTATAGTAGAGTTCCTTTCTTAGTGTAGAGATTTTAGGGAACATTTTAGAGAGCTCTAAAGAGAGAATGTATATTACAAATTGTGAGAAGAGGCTAGTTGTTCTAAGAGTTTAGACTTGAGAAAAACTAAGTAATTATTATAATCTCTAAGGCTCCGCTTGGATAAGGTATTTTTTGGTTTTATTTATGATAGGATTTTTTGGGGTTTTTTTTATGAGAAATGAATATTTATAAAATGATTAGTTGTGTTTGGATAGATAAATTTTGTTAATTTATTGGAAATTGTGTATAAAATAAATTATTATTATTATATATATAATGATTGAATTATATATTAATAAATAATACATTTTTTAAAAATATGGGTCCCACTTTTATATAATTTGAACCACAAAACCTGCCAACTGAATAATGCATTTATGAATAATGCATTTATGAGTGACAAATGTTACTCTCGGCTGGATTTTTACTCATAGATGGTTTGACAATTGCCACTTTTCATAGAGAAAGTCAGATAATTTTGACTGCTGACCTTTCTGACAAATTGGTATGATTACTGACGGTTTTACATTTACAAATTGATATCATTGACAAATTAGAGTCCAAACATGATTAATTTACATTTACAAATAAATACTTAATATTGAGATTCCAAACAGACCCTAATAGTTTAATCATTATTGTCTTTATTATGGATGCAAACTTAATTTGTTTGAGAAAAACCATGTAAATGTTGTGTGTCCATTTATTTTTTATTTTTACTTGTCGATTCTTGACTAATCTTTGGGCACTAAAACCATAACAAATTGGTATAAGAGTTGTGGTTAAAATCTTGAATAACTAGACTACTTGGTAAAGCAAATGGTTCTCTAATTAGGTATTTGTGGAGAATTTGACTTACATAGAGTAGGGTTAACTGATTATTAACCAAGCTATTGATTAGTTCAAGATATCTATCCTCAAATACAACATAAAAACGTTTGGGGGGAAAGAATGATTTCGACCTTTGGAAGATGAAAATGAAGCCATCTCTTTGTAAAGGAATCCAGAGGGCATTGGGCAAAGTATACTTTTCAAAAACAGTGACAGATTGAGAAAATGATGAATTCATGGACAATGAATATAGCTCAGTTGTCTTGTCATTGGCAGATCACAGAGAGATCGCTAGCAATAAAACAATGGTCAAACTTTGGCTAAACCTCGAGAATCTCTATATGGAAAAGTTTCTCACAAACTATTTGTATTTGAAACAACGATTGTACACATTAAGGATATAAGAAGGCACACCTATTAAAACACATATTGATTTATTCAATAAGATTGTGTTGTATATGAATAATAACAACGCGAAAGTAGAAGATGAGGATCAAACTCTTATTCATTTGTATTCTTGACCTCAATCCTATGAGTACTTGGATACAACTTTGTTTTGCGAATGTGATTCAATTCTATGGAGGATATAAAGGGTTGTTTGGTAGAGGTATGTAGAACAAAAAGGAGAGGAGGACGGAACAAAATGTAGGTCAAAGTTGGAATTCAGGAAAATGATAAGTATTTCAATTGTAGGCAAAAGATGCATCATAAAAGAGATTGTTTAGAGCTCAAAGGGAAGAAAGTAGTGAATTCTATAACAAACACTGGAGAGATTGGAATTGCTATAGGTGAATGGAACTATGCAGATGTTCTCAGTGTTATTAGTGACTACTCAAATTTCGAGTGGATTCTTGATTCAGAATGTTGATAGATTAGTTACATACTAACATATAGATATGCTTTTGTTTACAGTTTTGCGTGTTTTAGAAATGTTTCAAATACATTAAATTTATATGATTTGCATAAAGTTGGAAGGTTGAAGATTAGGAGATCAAAAGGTACCAAGAAAAGCACAAAAAGAGCATAAAAAGCAACAAATAGATATAACATAAGGAGTATCTCGACAAAGCATCACGGCACTAAGAAACAATAAAGCAGTGCCATGGCAATGAAAGAAAATGTCATAATGTAGAGACACCCTATTGCAGCGACCCCAATGCATCATATGCGATCTTTGCTCTCTTGGTTAAGAATTTTCTCAATAACACAAAATTACTTTGGGAACAAACCATGCGCGAGTTAGGAACATCTTAGGGATGTTTTTAGGACATTTAAGTACCAAGTAGGAGTAAGCAGAGAAAGAGAATAAGTTAGTTTTAAATTAGGCATATAAATCACACCTTTTGGTATGTGTTTTTTTCTTAATTTTCTTCTCATTCTTGATTTGTAACTTAATGGCAAGAAGAAGTCTCAATCTATATAAAAACTCAATCTTTCGAGTGGATGAATTGCATTAAAAGAGAGCTTTCAACTAGAAAAGAATTGAAAACTTCTTACTTTTGTATCTTTACTTTCATGGATTTATCTTTATATAGTATTGTAGTTTTATTTAATGTCATGATAGCTAGTGTATTATTGTTCTTAAAATTTGATTATGGGCATTTGATATTTCGTAGTTATCAATTGAATGCTTGTTACACCCCAATTTTTTGGGTGCTCCTAAGACACGACAATTATAAATTAGAAACTCTGGCTCTATTCATAAAAGTAAAGCCATTGCTATTCTTTAAATAGCTATTTCATATATCTAATAACAATACAAAATTTGGCCAAAACAACTACAAATAAATATTACTAATAAATCATTTTAATGTCACTCTATATGATACAGATTCGGCCAAGGAATATAATTCTTTAAATGACATTGGTAGTTCGATGACAAGGTCCAAGACCAAGCGAATGAAATTTGCTTTGAATGGATTGCTTAGCAAGGCTATTGAAGGATTCGATGAGATCATCACTCCAACATCTACACAAGGAGTTTTGTGGACTATTTCTTCATTGATGATCTTAGAAGATAATCCAATAGTTCCTAGTATTTTAGAACTTAAGGAGATTTCAAATTAAAGAATATTTCAAGGGAAGATCAATCACATGTGAATACCTAAAGATGGCGTGCTTTTTGTGTTACTATTGGATCACGCTTTTAAGTAATTCTTTAGGACTTTAGATTATTTGGTTAAATTCTAAAAATATTTTATTGGGCTTATTTAATTAGTAATTTCGTTTTTAGGTTGATAATCACATGGTCCAAGTTATCTTGCATGATAATGGCATGTGTTTGGGTTTTTTTTTTGTCTTTAATAATAAGTTGGACAAATAAAGAGAATTATCCGACTTCATTAAGGGTAGAATATAAAATAAAAATATGTTTTCCAAAAGAATTCACGTTTACATGTTTTTAGAGTTCTAAACCAATTTGGAAGTTTTCAAAATTGGATTGGTTAGTTAAGAACCAAAAAGCCAATTTGGAATTGCTTTCTTTTAGGGTTTATTGTAACATATTTAAAGGCATTACTCATAACATTTTTTTTTTATGAATCAAGAATAAGAAATTTCCAGTAAGAAATTTATTAAGCTTTGTTTATTTTCTTTAATTTAGGGAGTGAACCTAACTTGAAAACTCAACTTTCTTAGGGAGTGAAGCTTAGAAGTTTGATTCCTACCCTTTCTTGAGAGCAAGTCAAGTAAATAGGTTTAATTCAATAGTACTTGGATTAAATTTATTCCTTATAATAGCGTGGAGGGTTGGATTGGTTAATATCAAAAACTCACGTTCTGTATCTTTAACTTAGTGTTTCTATTTGTTTGTTTTTGTTTGAAAATGTGTGCTAGGTCCGACAATTATTTCATAAGTTAGTGGAGTCGAAATATCCCTTGTTACCTTACACGCATCACTATAAATAATATGTGAATATTATAAAAGAAATCTAGATTATTCCTTGTAAGAGTCATTCCCAATCTTGAACAAGACATAGAATGGTGTATCGTTTATGTACCAAAATTAATACTCTCCTAAAACTATAAAATAGTATAGGGAAGTGAGATCGTTCTCACGATGAACAGCGAATCTTCTAAATTAGTTAACTTGCAATTCGTCACAACAATTAAAATTAAAAATAATAGGAATAAAACTAAATAATTAAAACGAAATAAATCAATATTAGAATTACTGAAATTAATAACTTAAAATAAAGATCTGGCAAATAAGCAATCCACACTAATCAAATTTAGTTGTTCATTGACGCAGAGATAATAACTTCATATTAATCAGTTAGTTATAGGATACCGAGAATCAGCTCTGATATATCCCAATCCTTCCTAACTTATTCGATAGTTGACAAGTATCTGCTTAATCAACTATTTCCCTATTCATAACATAACCTGGCTGGAATCAGCCTATCACCAAATTTAATGTTATAAAAGCATTAAATATTAGAAGGACCTAACTCTAACAATTATATCATGATCAGCATGCAATAATTTGTTAACCAATTGTTTCCATCTACCTAGACAGTAGCTTTGCCACTAATTAATCTTACTATTTAAATCCAGTGATTTAACTAGGGATTAATTGGCTCTACCTAAATTTATTAAAGTTGATCAGGCTTTAATCAATTTAGATAATTAACGCTATACTCAGAAAACGCAAGGAATTAAATATGAAATCATTCTTAAGAACAATTTGGTCTCACAACTTATTCATGAGTAGTGCTTCTCTACTTACCTGCCAGATAAAGAACTACTCACACTTCATAATAAAAACAACAAAACAATAATAAATTAATGAAAGAAAAACTGAATTAAGTAAAGAAAACCAAACCACCCAAATTGCCGTCTGGGCAAATGTCTGTAGCCGCTGTCCAATTAAGAACTGGACAGCGACTACTGCAGAAAATATAACGAAGAAGAAAAGCTGCAGAAAAGTGCTAAAAAGATAAAAAGATCAAAAGATTAAAAGATATCTCTACCTAATTATCCCCTTCTCTTATATAGAAGAGAGTCAACAACTTTTCCTAATTTTACTGAAACAAGAAATCTTCTTGTTTTCCAAATCCAGAACAGCCATAATGGCTCAATTATCCATATAAAACAAATGTCATATTTTCAACCCTTCAAATCCTCCAAAAATATCTCAATTCTATCTTTATCTCCTCTGCACATCTCTCACTAAAATCTTTTAAATCTTACAACAAATAAACCCATTACGTACAGATTTTATCCCATCAAGCACATTAAAGTGTGCATAAAAATATGAATTATTCTGTGCTCATCATAGAACTTATTATAATTGTCAATATCGAGTTCAAGATTCAATATGCAATTTGAAAAATAATATTTACGGACATTACATAATATATGTAATATGCATCATACACAGATCACACTTTTTTTTAAAATCATCCATTGCAGACTTTAACATAAATTCATGTTATATAAAATTTAAAAATTTGTTTTTCATGAGATTATTATATTCTTTAACTAGGCATGCCATATTTATTATTGACTATTGAACTTAGTCAAAGTTTCCGTTTTGTGCATAAGAAGCAATACTTTCGTACTATGAAAATTTAGAATTTGAGTAAGTGAACAAAGAAATTTCTTGTCTGCAAAAATTTGTTAAGAGAAAAAAAAAAATCTCTATGCATTTCTTGATTTATAGAGTGTTTGAAAGCTTGTTGATACAATCTTCTAATATTTATTAGAAGAACACAAACAAAATTTAATTTGATAAATTACAAAATTTTCGACATGAACTTGGGATTTTTAGACTAAAAAAAACTCAAAAATCCTCCACGAATAAATTCAATTTACTTTTATGCTTTTAGTAACAACTATTTTTTGGGATTGTAAAATAAGATTTATGTCTATGTATAAGGTAACCTCCTATTTATATTGTTGGATTGTGTCAACTATTTTCTTCTCTTAAAAAATCTGTATCACTAGAAATATTTATATAGTTGGGTTGTCTCACCTATATTTTTTTTTCCAATAAATATTGTTATTAAACATAAAAAGAATTATGCATAATTAATTGTCCATATTTGACCACTTATGTCTCAAAACTTAATTTAAAATGCTATACCAAATGTTTAGTTGAGTTGAACACCTCACCTTGCATTTGATGATTTTTATTAGTGAAAAATAACTAATTAATTGAATTGAATTTTAATGGCATAACTCCATTGCATCATTTTTTTTCTTCATGCTTTTTTCCCCCTTTCTAACTACATTGAATTCTCCTTTTACATATTTATGAATGGTCAATATCCCAATGTCCTATACTTAAATTTTAAACTTAGAATTGTTAAATAGTTTTTGTGTTTCCAACACAATTGCCCATATTTTATTCTAATTAATTATGATTAATTAAATTTTGTTCTCACCAATATGAACATCATACCAATCATCTTCACAAGTATTAAAGAAAGTATCCTATCAGGGCAGTAATTGCATTACCCAAAACGAAGCCAGCTGTTTGCTAATTCCAATAGACAAACAACTCATAAATGATTTATCAAACAATTAAATAAACAACAACCAATAAATAAAATAAATTTTGTTTTCTTTAACTTCCATTTTATAGTTGATTGCATAATCCCCCCTTGAAAAATTCAACTTTCTCACATTACCCTCTCGATCTTTCAATTTGATGAAGAATTTTTAATTTTTTTTTTGCTGACATGGTACAATCAATCTAATAAGTCTAAATTGAATCCAATTTTATCATTTGTTTTAATGTAATGATAATCTAACATTTGCATCAAATGAAGAAAGTTACAAAACTATCTTCATTTGTTAGAAATAGAAATGGATCATTACATTCATCTAATACACAAAAATACGCATGTAGCGGACATTTATAATAGACAAGTTTAATTCTTGATAAAATAAGGACAAACTTGACATTATTTTGATGTTTAATTAATTAAAAATAAATTATCATTGTCTTTTTTATCAATGTAGTATGTTTACGTTACTTGAAAAATCATATTTGATTAATTTGGAATTCTTAAGTTGATTGTAGATAAAAAAAAATCAAAAGTTGAAAGCAAAGATTGATACAATTGAACAATATATAGAGAAGGAAATGTGAGAAAGAGATATTTTTAAAGGGAAAAAATTGTAATTAACCCGTCATTTTGTTGTTTGAGTTTACCTATAAATCCTAGAGGTTGTGAGAGGTTGTGGCCATGGCTCACCCCTCAAACATTAGTACAAAATTGCATTGAAATGAAAAATAGTTCATTAGGGTTTTAATTAACGATTTTCTGTTTGCATGGAAGATTGTGACAGAGACTTCTAATCCTAAAAAGAAGGATCACCATATTAAATACTACTATAAGTTTGGTGTATTAATTACATCCCAATCACCAAAATAATGACAATTATTAAATCCTCGAAGCCAAGAACTCACACAAATTAATGAAGACATTTTTAATAAAAATATCAAGCTATCAGAAAAGGACAAGAAATAAAACCAAGATATGGTTTAATAAATGCAAAGAGTTTGTTTTTATGTTAAGTATGCGAAACACTGCACACTCTACCAAAAGTGTTTTGCTTATGTATGTGAACCACTACACGACAGAAAAAGTGTTGACGCGTTTTCAATCCTTTTTTTTTTTTGGGGGTTGGGGGAGGGGGGGGGCGGATGGGGGGGAGGTGTGGTCAAAATTGGTGTATTATTTTTCATTCCTCTCGTTTAATTGAATCAAGAGTGATGATACATGAGTGAAAAATTTTAAAGAAAATATAGAGGGAATGATATGCACTAATTGATGATAAACACGTATGAACAATCGGTCTCATTAAATGACAAATGTTTATCACCAATTGGTTCGCATCATTCACTCTATATTTTTATTATATTTTTACTGCATATCATTACTCTTAAGTTAAATATATATTGTTGTTAATATATTAATGGGTTATCTTCAATTTACCCCCATGAAAGATAGCCTCTAATTACTTTGCCTCCATAAAAGATTTTTATTAACACTTTGCACCGTTGACTATCAATTAAATATGCTAATTGATAACATCATTAATTATGAATTTTAAATGACAATTTTATCCATGAATAAGAAATAAATTAAATTATATTTGTCCCTCTTATATTTAAACATTAATTTCAATTTATCTACTCCATAATTTTGTATTAATACTTAAATATTATTAGTTTGAGACATAAAATATTTGATCAATTTTTTTAACAAATTAAAATATTTGTTTTTTTCATCTTTTTTTCATTTCCTTTTATTTCATCTTCTTTTATATAAATAAATATGCCAAATTTCTTGTAATTTATGATTTTTTTTACTCATTTTAGTTTGTTGTCTCTTTACAATATGATTGTTTATCTTATTTGTATTATTGACAATTTAAAGCATTGATTTAATATCTTAAAATTTTTTATTATATTATTATATATATTAAAGTAATCTAATCAACATAATAAAATTATATAATGACAAAATAAATAAATAAAATAATTATTTGCTTATTAGTTGTAAGGTGTATATTTATTATAAATATATATTTTTCTAATAGAGATATCTTTTATACTTAATAAATTTAATAAAAAAATTCATTCACTCTAAATTAAAAATCCATAGATATTAGAGTGGTAAAATAAAATATTTTATTAATTTTTTATTAAAGAATTAAAAAAATTGGACAAAGTATGTATTATTTTATTACATTTCAAAAAATTAAATAATTCATATGAGGTTTTTATTGACCAAGCAGATTAAAAATAGTTAATATATTATAAAAAACAATAAACCGTATCCAAAATTTAATTTTTTATTAAGATTATATATATTATTCTATTATTTAAAATAATAATAAGAAATTTAATTTGTTAAAGTATTTATGAAGCTAAGAGAAAATAAAATGATGCCAAAGTAGGACAAGATTTGAAACTTAAATTTAAGGGTAAGATAGTCTAAAACATAAAAAGAAATAAAAATAATAAAATTTTTAAGGTAAAATTTAAACTTTTCATTTAAATATAGTAACAGGGTATCCTTATCGGTGCAAAGTACTAATAAAAATCTTTGATGGGGGCAAAGTGATTAAAGATCATATTTCATGGGGTAAATTGAAGATAACCCTATATTAATAATAGTTCATTTAAATTAATTTATTTTATTTAGGGTTAATTACACTTTACCATCTCATGCTTTGTGAATAGTTGCACTGTGACACTCTATGCTTCCAAAATATATACTTTATTATCCTAAAATCAACAAAGTTAGCAAATTTAACGGTGTAATTTAGCTCCATTATGGTTCACCATTATTTAGACAAGTATACCTATATCAACATATTCATTTAAGAATTAATGCAATGCAAGGCTAAAAACTCTATATTAACTCAAAAGCTTGGACAATACATTACTTTAGTTTTCACTAATATAAGAATAACAAATTTATTTACTTTAATTTTCACTAATATAATAACAAATTTATTTTGTACTATTAACTGCTCTATTCTCTACCTAAATTGAAATATCTTAATATAAAAAGAGAAATAAGAGTGTTAATAATCTATAATAATTTACCAAAAAAAGTGAAAAAATCTAAATAAATCAAATCAATGACATAAAATTTTGAAGAGATGGTAGGACATTATCCAATGTGGACACTCTTTTTCTAAGAATTGAAAGCATTAATTACATACTCATAGAAAGAATAAAATCAACTTGTCAAATATGTTATATCTTACCATTCCTATACATTTTTCTATTTCATTAAATAAGAAATTGAAAAGTTGTTTATAAATAATAATATATATACACACGCACACAAAGATTAGAAGTCTTTTGCATTTTTTTATTGTCATTTTTTAGATTTTCTCAATAAATATATTTTAGATCATTTTTGTTGTTTCATACATGTTTCTAACGGAAGTTTGTTAACTAATATATTGACTAGTATACGGTGTGGCAAAGTGTATATTTTGAAAGAATAGGATAGCAAAGTGTATATTTTGAAAGAATAGGGTGGCAAATTGTAACTACTCACAAAACATAGGACAGCAAACTGTAATTAACCCTTTATTTAATAATATAACGCAACTGAAAAAATGAAGCAAAATATAAAATATTATTTTTTAACAAAAGATCAAAAATCATAAAAGGGTACCCTAAATTTAGTGTAAACAATCAATTACAAAACACTAATTAGAATTTGATATATTTATGAACGATCGAGATTAACATTCTCGGTGTTCTAGGCGGTACTCTTTTAAGATTTTTTTTTGTCCTGTTAGTGAATTAAAATGCTTAGTCCTTTTATTTTAATTGATTACTTATTTAATTTATAAAAATTAATTTTGACATTATATAAAGTAAAAAAAAAAATTAACTCCTTCATTTCTCCAGAAACTACTCTCGATTATTTTATGAAACTTATAATATTCTAATTTAAATTGCACGACCAATGAACTTCAAAATTTTCAACTTTAAAAACATGAATGAATGTTTAAGATAGTATGATTTTCCAAAAATAAAATGATAGCGTCATTTTTGTTTTTCTTTTTTTCTCCAGGTATATATCGTAGAACAAAAATGTGCTTCTTTTATATATATATAGTGGAAAAACAATGTGCTTCTTTTATACTTTTCCAAAGCAATTATATGGTGAGAAGAAGTACACATTGAAGTTTTGTTGTTTGCAATGTGAGATATTTATTTTGGTAAATTATATAATTGATCATTGAATGATTAAGGGCATTATTATTGCATGTTTTTCAGGAAAAACAAAAAACAAAAAAAAAATAAAAATGAAAGGCGTTGCATGTATTGCCCACCATGCATTTGTGGTAAAAACTAATGCAGCAAAGTTAGAATGATGGTTTATTTACGTAATTACTTCTCTGTTCATTGATATATTTCATCACGCAACAACAAAAATATGAGAGAATTGTGAGATAAGGAACAAATTCCAAAATAGAGTATATTATAAAAAATTCCCTTGTGGTTTAGAAAATTTTGGTGTTACCTTCAAATGATTAAAAAAATCTATAAATTACTTTCTTATAATTTGGTCTTTTTTTTAAAAATGTTGAAAAATAGATGATTTGGAGAGAAAAAGAAACATAGTTCTATTTACCTAAATCGACAATAGAAAGCTATGCTTATATATTGGATTAGATATATTTACAAAAATAAGTACTTCAAATCTATATATTTTGTGTGTTTTTTTTTTAAAAAAAAAAACACACAAAATATAACTGTGTTTAGTCCAAATTTTTCGAGAATTTAAATTTCTACCAAGCAACATAGAAAATGAAAAAGAAAAAGAAAAAATTACATTTTATTTTATAGCTCCAATATCTGGAAGAGCAATGATAGGGGGAGTGAAATTCTATAGTGAAATACCATAGTGACTGACATGACATGTATAAAAAGACAAACTAATATCCTAACCAAATGATGAGGGAAGCCTATTGGATAATGGATAAGTTTGTCTTTTTATAACTGCCACGTCAATCACTATGGGATTTCACTATAATTTTTCACTATGTATATCATTACTCTATCTGGAAATACTTAATTTAGTGCCAATATTTAATATTAGTTTTATTAATTGGGAAAAAGTCTTGAAATAATATACACTCTTTTATTTAACAAATGTATCCTCATGCACTTTATAATGGAACAAGTCTAATAGTTGATTAAGTCAAATTCGTCTCCATATATGTTCAGTAGGTTTTAAATTATGTTTTTCAATTATTTAAATAATTAAGTGGATAAAAATTTATAAATTGGTCACTTTACTAATACGTGCTAATAAAATTTTATTTATGAAAAATAAAATGTGACACTATAAAATAAATAAATAACTAAAATATCTGAACAATCGATCACAATGTAAAAGGAAAAAAAAAAGATTAGTAAAATTGGTTAACACAAAAAGAAGGCAAAAAATTTAAAAACAAAAGAAGAGGAAAAGGGATGGAAAAAAATAAAGGACAACACAACAAAATGTCAAGAATAGTTGTAAGTTGTTGTCCAAATATTTACAATCCAAACTAATAATAACCAACCGCTAATACAAACATATAGAAAGACCAAACTGAAACAAATATTTGGAGTAAAGGTAGATATATCTACGATTCATAAACCGCTGGTTATAGTTCGTGAATCGCCGGATTTTTGAAATCGATGGTTCCGGTCCAGTCCCAATTTTAGTTCCAATTTTGTTACCGTTCTTCACGATTCAATTTTTTTAAAAAAAATAAAAAATGAAAGAATAATATGTACGAGATTGATATAATTGAAAAATACATCATTTTATTATCGAAATAAAAAATGAGGTCGAAATATCGAATTCTAAATTGGTCATTTACATATATAATCACGATATAGCATATACTAAAAAAAATTGTCATTTATAAGAGTAATTTGTGTACAAGTTTATAAAATATTAATTGACCTAAATTTTAATCATTTAAATCTTCAACGTCGACATTGGGATGTACCGGATCCGTGAAATAAGAAACTCTGGTTGAAAATCCGGTTGTACTAGAAGTGCTCGTTTCGGACATATTGGTGTCGTAATCTAAATCAATACATCAGTCTTGTCCATTTCTTGTGCCCTCAAAAACAACTTGTGCCAATCGTCTACTACTGCTTGAACTTCTAATGATTTTGGTAATAATTGGGATCAGTGCTCGTCTAAAATGCTCATTCCCAAACTAAAAGCTTGCTCTACCACTATGGTTGACGCCGAAATTGTGAGAATATGTCTTGCGATAATAGAAAGGATTTGATAATCCTTCTCCTTTCCCTTTCACCATTCTAATACGGACCACTCGTGAAAATATCTATCTTTATCACAAATCTCGAAAGTAATTGTTAGATACATATCAAGTTCCGTCTCAAAATCTTTAGTTTTTTGTATGAAGAATATGTAGATTTACTAAATTTAAGTGGTGTTATAGAAAATATTAATGTAGTACTAGCATTAATTTGGTATGATACACTACTAATAGAACTACCAATATTAGATCCGGTATTAAGAGGAACTTGACTACCATAAATAGAATGAAATTTATTAAATAAATCACGAAGGAGAAATTTGACACCTTCTATAATTTTCTTCATATTTTCACCTCATAATTTGCATCGTGAGAAAAAAATAAATCTACAGAATGATTGTATGCATTAATATGTTCCTCTAAAATATTAATTTTTTGACATAGATAAAAAACAAAAGAAATTAAATATGTAGGTGGAATTCTTCTATAATAATTAACTCATTTTTTTATCATATTGTGTATAGAAAGTGATAAAATATGATGATCTTTATATTATTGTAAAATACCAATAATATCACATGCAATATGAATAAATAAATGAGAAGCATAATAATGAAACCAGATAAAATTTTAGTCGCATCTTTAAATATCTTTAAAATTTTTAATAATTTACAACAAATTCCCGACATATTAAGATGTAAAGCAATATTTTGTAAATGATTTTGCATTAAAAAAAAAGAACATAATAAATTACTATATTGTACATATGAATTCAATAATTTTTAAGTTGAATTTCATCTATTAAGAACATCTTTATTAAATCTATTAGATTTTCATCTATTTTCCATACAAAATTTTACATGTATGGAAAATTAAATTTGGGTGTGTCCATAAAAGACTAATTGCCTCTTTAATAGGTGAAATATACGTATTTAGTCTTTTAAAACTATTTTATACTACTAAATTTAATACGTGGCATGCACATCTAATATGAAAAAAAATTTCACCTATTATTGGTTGGCAAAAATTTATTAAGTTATTAATCGAAGCGTATTGGGCGAAGCATTGTCAAAACTAATTGAAAAAACCTTTTTACATAAACCATACTCATCTAAAATAACATTCAACATACTAAATATATTTTTTTCTGTGTGTCTTGATTCAAAATGATGCAAAGTAATATATCATTTTTGTATATTCCAATCACTATCATTCCAATAACAAGTTACTCCCATAAGCATGCATTTTCCATAAATCACTCCAAATATCAGAACATATATAAACACAACCATTTAGTTTTGAAATTTTTTTAATAAAAATTCGTTTTCACTTTTATAATTTTTTTCCAATTATATTGTTATTGTTGTTCTAAACATTTTTTAACTTGTGGATTTAATGCATTTTAACAATAATGAGTAAATATTATTTTTTTCCACCAAAACTAATGATAAATATTCTATGGACTATGGCTATCATTCTATCTAATTTATTTTTATATTTTTCACCCAAATATTTAAAAAGATGAGTGGTAGAGGTAGAGGGAGCAAACTTGAATAATTGTGATTTGTTAGTGAGAATACCGATTTCATGTGGATGTTTTTCCTTCAAATGTCGCGGCAAAATTTCATAACGTGATACTTTCTTGAAAGCATATAATTTATTTTCGGAATGATAATTGTATTTTGTCTTGATTGGTTGATGTTTGAAATTTAATATTTTTGTGTAGTGCTTCTTGAACATGTTCAATTTTAGTATTTTTTTCAATATTGGGGCTTTCATTTTCTCCACTACTAAACATCTACGCACTTTGGTTAGCACCAAATCGTGAACTACCAACAATATCTCTATTGGAACTATCCATTTTATAGTAAATTAAAATAAAGTAATTTGAATAAATATAAATTGTTAATGCGCACGTCAGTTGGCATTCATTAATTGGCATTAGTTTTTTGGCAAATAAGGAACGATCATAATTGGCAGCAGGAATCAATTAAATCAATCTATGCAAGGAAGATTGATTTGGAGATTAATGCTATCTTGATAATTATGGAGCTTATCTTGGTATTTTTGGTAATTGTCATTAAAGGATTATCTTTGGAAAAGATAAGCATGGAAGGCACATTGTTTCCATCTTTCTATGGGATTTATATGGAAGTAATCTTGGAGATAAACATGGAAGGATTTTGTGTACTCTATAAGGATCGTTCAACCACACAGTTTTCAAGTGTGGATCTTTGATGTTTCTTTCAGTCTTCGTTAGATTGTGAACATACTTCTTTGATTGGAGGTCTTTGATCAAAGTGTGCTGGCTGTTCGCATCTTAATTCATTATTATTGAAGATGCAATCCTTGTATTCTTTGTTATAACTCAGCATCGGGAGGAGGTTGTTAAGGAGCTCGGGAGGAGTTCAAACGTGGGCAAGGGGATCTTGCAATAACCACGGATTCCAGGAGGAGTCGCCATTGACAAGGGGATCTTGTCTTCATCGTGGGCAAGGGGATCTTACCATAACACGAATTCCGGGAGGAATTACATAAGTCGAGAGGATCTCGCACAATCACGTTCATGTGTGGAGTTAGGAAGAGGCAGTGACAAAGATAAGAGGGAGTCTTACTTTGTGTCAGATCGAGTGTCTTGTAACTTTGTGAACTTAGTGGATTATTTTCTGGGCGTGGCCCCGCACACATAGGCAATTGCCAAACTACGTTACCAACTTCCTGTCTCTTTACTTTCCGCATTTTAATATTATCCATTACTATTTTTATTAACGGTGTCATATCTAGTGTTCCACCTCACTAGGACACTACGAATCTAACCTTGATCTTTCAATTGGTATCAGAGCGGGTCGTCTTTGTTTCTTAGGCGGGATCCGCAGGACTTGATCTTGGTCTTTGGTGCGATGGACTCTATGAAGGAAGGAGGTTCAATAACGCGTCCACCTTTATTGAACGGGAGTAATTATGCTTATTGAAAGGCAAGAATGAGAGCCTTTATCAAAGCTATTGATGAGAAAGCTTGGAAATCAATTTTGACTGGATGGAATCCCCCAGTGATTACCGACACAAACAGTATTGAGTCTCTCAAGCCAGAAGAAAATTGGTCTGCTACTGAAGATACCTTAGCAAACAGTAATTCAAAGGCTCTTAATGCTATTTTCAACGGTGCTGATCCTGCTCAGTTTAGACTTATTTCTACGTGTGTGTCAGCCAATAAGGCATGAGAAATTCTTCAAACTACTTATGAAGGAACGACAACTGCGAAGTTATCAAAGATGCAGATAATAACTACAAGATTTGAGAGCTTAAGGAAAGTTTCTCTGAAGAAAAATTTGTGAGGAAAACTCTACGATCTTTGCCTCAACGTTTTGCTTATAAAGGTACTACCATTGAAGAGGTAAAAGATGTCTCAAAGATGAAGCTAGAAGAACTATGGGATCTCTTAGAACATTCGAGATGAATCTGGGAGTAGATTTGGAAGAAAAGAAAGTTAAAGAGATAGCCTTAAAAGCAGAGATGCAGAAGTCAGTTAACAGCGATAAAGATGACATTGAGGACTCTCTTGTATTATTATCAAAGAATCTTAGCAGAGTCATGAAGAGATTTGGCATAAATAATAGAGGTGTCAAGCCTGGTGTCAGCAACTCCAAGAATGAATTGGCAAGCAATACAAAGTCTAGGGAAGAAAATCACTTATCTGATCAGTCATTCAAGAACAAGGGAATTAAGTTTAGAGAATGTGATGATTTTGGGAATGTTCAGGCAGACTGTGCAAATACGTTGAGAAAGAAGAGGAATTCTCTCAACACAACATGGAGTGAAGATGATTCAGATAAAGAAGATGATCTTTAGAACAATTATGTGGCTCTTACTATCAAGACTGAACAATCAGATAATAGTGGGATCAAGAATGTTACACGAGGTGTCACTGGAACTATATCTACTTATAGTGATGAAGATGAAGATGATGTCACCGAAGAAGATATCCTTGTCGATTATTAGAATCTTCATGATAAATGGACAGAACTTATTAAAGTTAATCAGCATCTTCATACTCAAGTTAAGTGTCTACAAGTGAAAAACTCAATATTCAGAACGCTGCTGCAGATTTGGAAGCCAAACTGGAAGTAAGTCAGGAAGAAGTGAAGAATCTAACCAACGATCTAAATCACATAAAGAAGGGTGTCAAGATGTTAAATTCTAGTTCTTCCAAACCGGATGAAATTTTTAAGACTGGGCAATCCAGTGGTGATCACTCTGGATTGGGGTATAAAGGAGAAAGCTTAGTGTCACAATCAGTGTCACTACCAGTGGACACTCCCAAAGTGAAGGAAGTAGCTGTGAATACTACAAAGAGCGCAAATAAGGCAAAACCTCATTATTCTTATCATAGTCCTAAAGGAAGAGGTAATAGATTTATTCCTATTTGTCATTATTGCAATCGTCGTGGCTACATTCATCCTAGATATTTTATTTATCTTGCTGAATTAAGACAATGTACTGCTAAAAAATCTACTTCTCGCAAATATCCACAACAGAGTTGGGTGATGAAGACTAATTTGAGGTGCAACTTCACATATACTTCACTAAAGACTGCCACAACTGATGAGTGATACTTTGACTGTGGGTGTTCCAGACATATGACTGGTGAAGAAAAGTTTTTGAAGAATATTGTGTCTGGAAATATGGGAAAAGTAACTTTTGGCAATGGTGTCATGGCTTGTGTTATTAGAAAATGCACTCTAGATGTGTTATGGTTACCTAAGTTGGATAATGTTCTTTTGGTAAATGATTTCAAGGTAAATTTACTCAGTATTAGCCATTTGTGTGATCAAGATATGAATGTGAACTTCAAGGTGATTGATAAAAACAACATGTGTATTATAGAAGGAGTAAGATCGATGGATAATTGTTATCTCATCTCTGCCTCATCTACTTGTCTTCGATCAAGCATGGAAGATTCTATCCTATGGCATCGAAAATTGGGTCATGTGAATATAAGGATGCTACAGAAAATTGTCTCTACGAGAGTTGTCCATGGGATTCCCATACTGAAGCTTGATGAAGATAAGGTGTGTGGACCTTGTCAGTTTGGAAAGCAAACAAATATGTCACATCTCAAGTCTCAGACACCAGGAACAATTCATGTGCTTGAGTTGCTTCATATGAATTTGATGGGTCCTATGCCAGTAGAAAGTATCGGTGGAAAATGATATGCTTATGTAACTATTGATGACTTCTCTCGATATATATGGGAGGAATTTCTTCGAGAAAAATCTGACATTTTCAATGCTTGTCTTCAGCGAGAAAAGGGTTGTACTATTGTGAAGATAGTTCGGATTCGTAGTGATCATGGAAGAGAGTTTGAAAACTCTAATTTCTCAAATTTCCGTAATCAGTATGGAATAGCTCATGAATTCTCTGCACTTAAAACTCCTCAGCAAAATAGAGTCGTGGAAAGAAAGAATCGGACTCTAGCAGAGATGTCACGTGTAATGTTACACGAAAAGAATATTCCACAGAAATTCTGGGCTGAAGCTATGAACACAGCATGTTACACTATAAATCGAGTATATCTTCGTGGAGGAACTGAAAAGACATCCTATGAAATATGAAAAGGTAGAACTCCAACTGTTAACTATTTTCATCCTTTTAGTAGTACTTATTATGTGTTGAATGACAGGGAATATAAAGGGAAGCTCAATCGCAAGAGTGATGAAGCTATTTTTCTTGGATATGCTGTCAATAGTCGAACTTATCGAGTCTACAACAAAAGAACTCGAACTGTCATGGAATCTGTAAATGTTCAAGTCGATGACTCTCTGGAAGTAACTGCTGTTTCTCATGAAGATGTTGCAGAATCTTTACATGGAGTAAGTTCCAGTGTTCCAGGCAGTGTTTCACCCAGTGTCACATGTGGTGTCACTGATCAGAGTACTGAGAATGATAATGTGGAAGATGTCCTCTCACCTCGCAGGCAGCCATCCACTCGAGTTCAGAAGAATCATCCTACTGAGAAAGTTATTGGAAATCTAAATGATGGTGTTCGGACAAGAGAAAAGCCAAGAGTGAACTATCGAGATATGATTCAAATGGCATGTTTTACTTAATCCATTGAGCCCAAAAATGTGAAAGAAGCCTTACTCAATGAGTATTGGATTGGTGCTATGCAAGAAGAATTTGGTCAATTCACTAGCAATCAAGTTTGGGATCTAGTTCCATGCCCCCTAATGTGAATGTCATTGGCACGAAGTGGATATACAAGAACAAGAGTGATGAGCATGGAAATATCACTCGCAACAAGGCTCGATTAGTTGCACAGGGGTATACACAAATTGAAGGAGTTGACTTTGATGAGACATTTGCTCCAGTTACTCGACTTGAGTCTATTCGGCTATTGCTAGCCATTGCATGTGTGTTGCGATTCAAATTGTATCAAATGGATGTGAAAAGTGCTTTCCTCAATGGTTTTCTTAACGAGAAAGTGTATGTAGCTCAACCAAAGGGCTTTAAAGATCCTCATCATCCCGAGCATGTCTACAAGTTGAAGAAGGCGTTATATAGGCTCAAACAAGCGCCTCGAGCGTGATATGAAAGGCTAACGCAGTATTTGTTGACAAAGGAATATGAGCGAGGGGGAGTAGATAAAACCCTTTCATTCGCCGTGTTAAAGGTCATTTTTTGGTTGCTCAAATTTTATGTTGATGACATAGAGTTTAACTCAGTGTCACAGGCGATTAGTATGATTGGTGAGCTTAATTACTTTCTTGGACTTCAAATTCAGCAACGTAATGATGGTATTTTCATTTGTCAAAGCAAGTATGCCAAGAATTTGCTGAAGAAGTTTGAATTGGAGAATGCTCGTCTAAGGAGAATACCTATGGGAACTCATGAGAAGATATCTAAAGATGAGAAAGGGATTTTTATTGATACGAGTCTATACAGAAGTATGATTGGTAGTCTCTTATATCTAACTGCTAGTCGCCCAGATATCTGCTACAGTGTTGGTTTATGTGCTCGATTTCAAACAAATCCTCGCGAGTCACACCTGGTGTCAGTAAAACGAATTCTCAAGTATATTAGTGAGACAACTGACTATGTGATCTGGTATTCGTTCGATACAAATACCAACTTGGTTGGTTATTGTGACGCTGACTGGGTTGGAAGTTCAGATGATCGAAAAAGCACTTCTGGTGGATGTTTCTATTTGGGGAACAAATTGGTGTCATGGTTCAGCAATAAGCAAAACTCTATTTGTCTGTCTACTGCCGAGGTAGAATATATTGCAGCTGGTAGTTGCTGTACTCAGCTTCTCTGGATGAAGCAAATGCTGAAAGATTATGGTGTCACGCAGGATGTCATGACACTCTAGTATGACAATATGAGTGCTACCAATATTTCTAAGAATCCTGTTCAGCATTCTCGAACAAAGCACATTAATATTCGACATCATTTTATTAGATCTCTTGTGAAAGATCAAACTATTGCTTTGGAACATATGGTGACAGAAAAACAAATTGCTGATATTCTCACCAAAGCTTTGGATAGAGCAAGGTTTGAAGAACTAAGGTCTGCCCTAGGCCTTTGTGTCATGTGAAAAGGTTCTTCAGTGTTGTAAGTCTTATTTTTTTGTATTGTAATTATATTTACAACAATAGAAAAATATGAAAAACACAAAAATATGGTAGAATAGTTGTTTTGTCTTTTGTGGTTTCCCGCTTCATGCTGTTTGGCGGTGTTTGTAGTTGTGGATTTCTGTTTTGTGAATTTTGATCCCCAGCTCTTCAAGTGACACGTGGCATTTTGGGGATTCTCGGCTGAATATATGGAATTGAAGAGTTGGTCTCAGTTTCACAAACTCTGACTGCAATAATTTCGGCTCTTATTTCTCTTTTTGATATTCCAAGGGTTTCTGGTTTTCTGAGCTTCTACTACCCAAAGTATTGAACTCATCTCAGCCGTCTTCACTATTGTGAATATAATCAAAGTTTCTGAGAAATCGATTAAGTCAAGTGCCTTAAAATCTCAGAGATGTCTCAGTTAAGGTCATCATCTCGGGTCAAAAAGACAGTTGAAACTATGGATGATGATGAAGTGCATGTCATAGTCACCCCTGCCTCTCCAGGGTCGTCTGATGAAGATGGGAGTTCCTCTTACTCATAGGAGAAGTCTTCAAATTCTGAGATTGATTTGTCTTCAGAAGTAGAGATGGCCACTCCTATTCACTCTGTAGATCCTACAGGAGTGAGAACAAGATTTGGACAATCAAGTGGTGGTCAATTCAAGACAAAAGCACCGAATGTTTATAAAGTTATTGTATAGCCTCAGAGAAAGAGATTTCAAGTTGTGGATGAAGATTCTTCGAATGATGCTTGGGCTGAAAAAGAAAATGATGTCAGAGGAGATGTTCCTTCTGATGATGATGATCAAAACCTGTCTGAAGCAGAACCAGTTCAGTCACCAAAGGCTAAGCGACAGAGAGAAAATCCAGCCTCTGAATCCCGGCGAGTCACTCGCTCAAAATCGATGTCAAAGGGCAAGTCTCCTGCTACTGCAAGTAAGTCATCAGATTTTTCTGTTAATTTGGATGATTTCAAGTCTAAATACAATGCTGGTCTATGGAGTAGAGTCTCTAGGAGAAATATCTGGAGTGAAAGGAATATTCATGATGGTGATTTTAAAGATTGTCAAAAACTTGTAGATCAATTGGTTAGCCAAGGGCTAGGAAGGACAATTAAGGGAATAAAGCCGTATGTGAGGAGAATTGTTCATGAATTCTATTGCAATTTGGACTCTAGTAAAGGATTTTGAACACCCCGATGGAGGGCATGTATATGTGAGGGTAAGCTGTTTGAATTTTTTCCAGATGTGATAAATACTCACCTAGGGAGTCATTGGGCTAATGTGGAAGATTTCAGCCCTGATTATAGCAAGATAATTACTGATGTCACAGGAGGTGTTAGACGTGTATGGCCTAGAGGGAAAGATTTTCCTATTTCTCAATTGTCTGTTAAGCATGCAATTTTGCATAAGATTGCCATGAGGAATTGGCTTCTTACCTCGCATAGAACTGGTGTGAATAAGTCCATGGCCACTTTCTTGTTCAAGATTGGAAATTTTATTGAATCTGATGTAGGACAATTTTTGTTTGATCAAATTGTGAAGTACGCAGACTGCAAGAATGAAAGGATAGCTAATCCTTTTTTGTGTTTGATTTATGACATTCTCTGCTCACAATATTCTGCGATTCGAGCAAGGGAAACTCTGGAGATGGATAAGGAAGAAATCAGAATCAGTTATAAGCTGTTGAAAGGTGATCATGTCAATAATATGGAAGATGTCTCTGATGATGTTTCTGACTCTATCAACGAAGAGTTTGGGAATTCAGTCTTGTTGTCGCGCACTATTAAGGTGCTGGAGGATGAATTAAAGTGTCTGATTACCCAACAGTCTGACATTGAGAAGAGAAGAAAGGAGGTCTGTTCTTTGCTTGATGATTTGGTAGCTGTAAAGACAGCTAGAGATGTTGCTGCTGAACGAAAGAAGCAGTTTGATGATAAATTTGAACCTGCAGCTGATGATGGTGCTAGTACTAATGTGTGTAAATAAAATTCAATTGCAAAAATATAATTTATAGTTGATTCCTAAAAGTGGAATAAAAATTTAGTGTTATTGTTGTTGCATGTCTTTTCATGCATTAATGGTAAGGAAACATGTGATCTTTTGAGAAATGGATACTGAGAATATTACTATTACAAAGACATTGGAAGCAAAACATACTTTAGATGGCTTGACTATTGATAAATTTGGTAACAATGACTTTGGGATGAATTATGAGTACAGCGAAACTACAAGCTAGTAGTACAAACTAAGAAATGATCCTGATACATGGAAATCATTAAATTAAGGTTAATTACCATGAACTTCAAGGTGGTTTGTCGCGTTTATCCGATTACCCCCAATGTTTCAAAAATATATCATTCACTTGCATGAGTTTTTTGTGTCAAGTAGAATTTGAATGGAAATCTAATCCATTAACGATACTATTAAAATTTTCATTATTATTCTTTTTAAATGACACGGGATCTTCTGTACAAGATTTTGTCTCCTAATTAAAACTACGTTGTAGGTTATCTCTTAGTTAGGGTCTAATAATTATAAAATAATTTTAATGATATTTATGTATTTAGTCCCTACTTTTAATGAAATTACGTAGTTTTAATTGTTAGACCGAATAGGATTGGATAAATACTGCACACAGGATCTGGTCTCTTTTTAAATAGTCTACATACCATCTGTCTTCTTCTCCTTTTTTTCGCATTCTTTTAACCTTTTCCCGTTTTATTTTATTCTTCTCCCTTTTTTTCTTACTCTTTTTTTTCTATTTTTTTCCCTTCTTTCCCTTCTTTTTTTTCTCATTTTTAAAATTTTTTTCTCCTCTTTCGTTTTTTTTACTACATATTAATTATATTCTTCCACATTTTTGTTTCAATTCTTGGTTTTCTGGTTTCTTGTTTTTCCTTCTTTCTTGGTTTTTTATTCCATTTTTTCTTGTATTAGTTATTTTTCTTTCTTTTTCATGTGTTATATGTTTTCTCTTTTTACAATTAGATTAAAAGTGTAATAATGGAAAATAGTATCACTTTTGAAATATTCTTCTTACTTTTGTCATGTATTAGATATTTTATTCTTTTATAATTAGATTAAAAGTCTGATGATGGAAATTAATATTACTTTTAAAATTGATAAAATTCATATCTAAATATGGATAATTATTTACCTTTTTTTAAATAAACAACCTCTTTTTCAAAATTATCATTTCAAATCTCATAAATTTCTTAAAAAGATAAAGATGTAGAGGGAAACAAACTCTTATCCAAAACAATAAAACAAACTCTTCAACCATTTCATAATCATCCACAGTACTCTTCTCCAAAATAATTTCTTAAAATAAAACAAAATATTATACCATTCCATAATTATCCACAATACTCTTCTCCAAAAATAATTTCTTAAAGTAAAACAAAATTCAGCATAACTCTAACACTTTTTATTGAAAACAAAAAGAAGAAAAAGGACGAGAAGAAAGGGGAAAAGAGAGAGAGAGAGAGAGAGAAAGGACGGGTAGAAAGAAAAAGGAGAATGTCAAAAAAACATAATGAAATAATGAAAAAAAAAAACAAGAGATGTGAAGAAAAGAATTGGAGATCTACAATCTGGACAGATCTAAAAAAAAGAAGTAAAAGTCAAGAATTAATATAGATTAAAAGACAAACGAGAAAAAAAAATTACGGTTCAAATAAATATGCAAGAAAGACAAAACCCACAAGAAAAATTCAATAAAAAAATAATAACTAATCAAAATCCAAATTGCAGAAATACAAAAATAGCCAATTACATCAACACTTATTATCCACAATAAAAAACCAAACTTTAAACCAAATAAATTTATGATTGAAATTCAAACCATTCCATAAAAATAAAATATTTATTTTTATTCATTTTTATTTTTTATTTAGAAAATAGAGAGAGCACACCTTCATAAAGAGATGAAGTAATATACTTTAATATTAGCTAGATGAATCAAATTTTAGTATATCTTTGCAGTGTTGGAATTTAGGGGTTTTAGAGTAAAAAAATTGTACTATGAATATAAATTAAGGAGGAAGAAGATACTTGAAAAGAAAAAGACAAATGTGAATCAATAACTCCTTGCAATATATTGGTTATTAGAGTTTTTTAGAGCAAAAACAAAATCTAAATATATAGGTGGAAGAATATAAATTTTGAGTATAAAGTAGGAAAAAGAAGATAAATGTGAATAAATAATTTTTTTTTAAAGGTTAGGGCAATTTGGAAAAAATAAAATCATTTAACACGTTTTGAAATATCACATGCGCATAAATAAGTGCGTTGTACACAATTTCTCTTAATGGATATGTCTTCCGTCTAAATTCTATTTGATACTATAGTACATGGAGTTGAGTGGTATATTTTTAAAATGCATGAGAATAATAGAGAAGTGCAAAGGTTCTTGGTAATTAACTCTAAATTTTAAATTCGAGCATATTTTGAGATTATATGAACATAAAGTTGTTAAAATTTGTCTTTTTTTTTTAAATTTTGAAGATATGTAATCAATTTACTTGAACATAGAAAATATCCAATTAATTTTAAATTGAATAGTTTATGACCCACATTACAAGCAAATATCAGCATAATAAAATGTTTAAAAATATACCAAGATGATTTGATGCTATCCTCTTTTTATTTTTATTTTTATGCAGATAGCAGTTGATGTTATTGTTCAGTAAGTAATAAATGGGATAAAACTAATAGTCCCTCAATTTGGGATAGATATCGTTTTTATCTATAATTTTGAAAAAGTTGCATTTTGGTCCTTCAACATAAAGTTTGTTATATAAATAGTTCTTAATTTTTCATCCATTTGACATGTAATACTATTAGTCATGTAGCAGAAAATAACATCGTTTTTAATAATGAAGTGTGTCATGTGACTAACGATGTTACTTATCAAATAGATAGAAAATGAGTTGAGAACTATTTATGTAAAAAATTCAAGTTGAACAATCAAAATATAACTTTTTCAGGATTAAGAAAAATGATATTCATCCCAAAGTTAAAAAACTATTAAACTCATTTATCCTAGTAAAATGTTATTATGTTATCATCTTCCCTCATTATTATAACATGTAAAACAATGGCGAGTTGAAAGAAAAATCTACAAAGTAAAGGAATAGTTAGCATATACATCTAAATGCATGAGTTGAATCATATTTTCTGAGTTCTAGTTATAAATAGCTTCATAAGTAATAAATACAAAAATCAAAATCAGCATATATACTTCATGTTTTACTTTCATATATAATCTATAAAATTAAAATCTATCGAGTAATCAATTTATTGGTGAGGTGACTAATTACTACCCTTTCTACCTCCAACAATATATTTGAAAGTCAAAATTCATTATATATAACTGATTTTTATAAATTAAATTTCTAACTTATATATAAAAAATAAGTTAAGATACTTATATATATATATATATATATATATATATATGAAGTATATACAGTAAACAACTTTTTTAAAAAAATTTTTAAAAATTTTCACATAAGAAAATAAGATGACAAATGCATAATAGAAGTATTATTCAAGAGTTATTGTGATTTTATTATTTTGACGTCAATTAGAAAATCAAAACAATAAGTTAAAATAATATATATTCATTTATCAAACTTAATCTATCTATATGCATGTTCTCACATTTTATGCTCTAAAATAAGTTATTTCATTTTTAGTATTAATAGTTTATACATGTACTAGAAGTAATGGGGTTTTGAAATTTAGGTTTTACATAACATTTAATTCTTTCTTTCTAAGATAAGTAATAAAATAACCAGCAATAAGTCATGAATTTTTTGTGATTAAAAATTTTCAAATATTTAGCAAAAAATTGTATTAGAAAGCATGGTGGATTGTACTAGAAATCATATAAAGATTAGGAAGCTAATTCAAATTAAAAGAGAAGAGGAAAACTCAGAAAGAATTGAAAAGAAACGATGAAAATGATATGATATATTTAAATATAAATAAAATATGTGTATATATAGAATTCGATGACGAAATATAATTATATTGTCGACTCCATATAGAGAGATAAATGTTTAATTGTTGTTGTTATTTAGGAAAAAGAGTCCATTTAAAAACTTTAGAAAGGTGTGCCCTAAAAAATATCGTATTGATAAATTTGTAAATAAAATGATCTTAAAAGTTCAACCAATTATTAGAAAGCATGCATAAGAGAATTTTTCACCATATTTTTAAAAAATGGTATATTTTTGTTTTGGTCCTTTTCTTATTGAGACAATCAAATTTTAGTCCGCACACAAATTAATTTCACTAATTAGATTCTTTCATATTAAAGCAGAGTAGATTTAGTTATTTTAATATAATTTTTCGCATGATGAACTTTGAAATTAGGGATTCAACGCCTTGCAAACGTTCATTCTAAACAACTTAACCAAATTAATGCAATTTGAAACTATCCCGTTTCATCCACTCATAATTGGTGGATTTTTGTGAATTTGGTCCTTTAATATTCGCAAGATTAACATTGAAATGAGTGAGTGATATGCTTTCAAGCCACTAAGAAATTATAGCACCAATTTGATAATTATGAAAGAAATTAGATAAAGGAAATGAGAGAGGGAGAGAGAATCAGATATTAGAGTGATAGAAGATAGAAGAGAGAAGCTTAGAGTTCTTCACAAATTCGACAAAAAACCCTAACCAACTGGTAATGGTTACTAATCCTCAATCCCACTAATGAGCTACTTGTCCACACCTAACAAACCCAGCTAACAATGCTGACTGGATAACTACTACTTATAAAGGAAAATTACAAAGTCTGCTAAAATGCTGTCATTCCACTTATTTGCTAAAAAGCGTTACTATAATAGCTTAAAATCGTGACAACATTCCTTCCCTTAAAATTTTGACTTGCCCTCAAGTCATCTTTCTTGGAACATGCCCTTGTGTTGGTTCTCCATCACTTGCATCAACATCAAAGTTAGGAAATTGCGATCTGATAAATGAAATATCTTCCCAGGTGGCCTCTTCTCGGGCCAGATTATGCCAACGAATCAAAACTTGCACCACTGGTGAGTCATTGCGCATGATAACCTTCTTCTGTAACACAGCCTCAGGTTCAACTAGCACTTGATCCTCTGCATCCAATTGCGGCAAGGGCCATACAGGAGCTGCTGACTGACCAATTTTCTTTTTTAACAGCGAGACATGGAACACTGGATGAACTCGTGTGTCTGGAGGCAACTTCAAACGATAAGCGACAGCCCCAACTCTTCCCAATATAGAAAATGGACCATAAAACTTAGCACTCAACTTCAGATTCTTACTTACCGCCACTGACGTTTGCCTATAGGGCTGCAACTTTAAATAAACTAGATCCCCTACTTGGAAACTTCTTTCTGTTCTCTTAGCATCCGCATAATGTTTCATGTGTTGTTGTGCCTTGGTTAGGTTCTCCTTGAGCATCTGTAGCATTTGTTGATGGTCTTGCACAGTTTGATAAGCTGCAGGAAGAAGTGTATCCATCATAGGTCCAACTGGAAAGGATTTAGGACAATAGCCATAGAGGGCTTCAAATGGAGTTTTTTGCAAGCTGGAATGGTAATTTGAGTTATACCACCACTGCACCATGGATAACCATTTCACCCACTGTTTTGGCCTAGCACTTGTCATGCACCTTAGATAACTTTCTAAGCACTGATTTAGTCTCTCTAACTACCCATCAGTTTTTGGGTGGTATGCACTACTATAATGCAGTTGTACTCCCCATAAACGAAACAATTTCTGCCAGAAATTACTGGTGAAGACTTGATCTCTATCCGAAATTATCGAATCAGGTAGACCATGCAATTTTCCCACACAAGCCACAAATTTTTCAGCCACCGTTGCTGCAGAAAATGGGTGCTGTAAAGGGATGAAATGAGCAAATTTTGTCAATCGATCGATGACCACCATTATAGTATCCTTGTTGTTTGAAACTGGTAACTTCACGATAAAATCCATGGTGATTTGGCTCCAAGCTTTATTGGGAATAAGAATTAGTTATAGAAGCCCAGGGCTGGCCACATTTTCATGCTTATACCTCTGACACACATCACAGTTCCTCACATATTGTACCACATCTCGCTTCAGTCTAGGTCAATAAAAAATTCCCCCAATTCTTCTCTAATATACATTCTGTTCAGAATGACCCCCAAAAGCTGAGTCATGTAGAGTATTAATGATCTGCTGTCTAAGATTAGTTCCTGCTCCAATAAAGATCTTGCTTTGATACCTTAGTACTCCATCTGTGTACTGATAGTGTGGAATGCTTGTAGGTTGTAAGATGAGCTGAGATATTAATTCTCTGCAGACGTCATCCCCTTCATAACTTGTTTGAACCTCCTGCAGCCATTTAGGAACCACTGAAGAAACTAGTAAGAGTGTAGATATGATCTGTTGTGGATCATTTTCTGTTACAACTTCCTTTCGTGACAAAGCATCCGCCACCCCATTCTCTGAGCCTTTCTTATATTGAATTTCATAGTCAAGCCCCAATAATTTTGTTAACCATTTCTGTTGCAGTGTAGTGTGTATGGTTTGTTCCAAGAAATACTTAAGGCTTTGGTGATCCGTCCTGATAATGAAATGATACCCGATAAGGTAGTGTTTCCACTTCGTGACTGCCATTACCAATGCCAAGAGTTCTTTCTCATAGATCGATAGTCCCCTGTTCTGCACACTTATGGCCTTGCTCAAATAGGCAATTGGTTGTCCTTGTTGTATTAAGACAGCTCCAATTCCATATCCACAAGCATCTGTTTCTATAATAAAAGGCAAGGAAAAATCAGGATGTCTTAAGACTGGAGCACAGCACATGATCTCCTTCAATCTTTAAAAAGCTATTTGAGCTTCTTCATTCCATTGAAATCCCTCTTTTTTAAGGAGTTGTGTTAGAGGTTGACAATTAGTCCCATATCCCTTAATAAACCTCCTGTAGTAACCTATTAACCCAAAAAAATTCCTCAAGGCTTTGACATCCGTAGGAACAGGCCATTGCATGACGCTTTCTACCTTAGTTTTGTCCATACTTACCCCTTCATTACTGATAATGTGTCCTAAATATTCCACTGATGTCTGAGCAAATGTACACTTAGATAGCTTGGCATACAGTTTCTGCTGTTTCAAGGTAGACAATACTAACCGCAAATGTTCTATATGACTCTCAAAAGAAGGAATGTACACTAATATGTCATCGAAGAAAACCAGTACAAACTTTCTGAGATAGGGTTGAAAAATGTCACTCATGAGGGACTGAAATGTTGCTGGAGCATTCGTTAGCCCAAAGGGCATCACCAAGAATTCATAATGACCTTGGTGAGTCTGAAAAGCTGTCTTGTGCCTGTCAGTAGCTTTAACCCTTATCTGATGGTAGCCTGACCTTAAATCCAGTTTTGAAAAGTACTTGGCCCCAAACATCTCATTCAAGAGCTCGTCTATATTTGGGATTGGATATTTGTCTTTCACAGTTATGTCATTAAGCTGCCTGTAGTCGACACAGAAATGCCAACTTCCATCTTTCTTTTTAACCATCAATACAGGCAAGGCATAAGGACTAGTGCTGTTTTGGATAATTCCAGTGTTAAGCATGTCCATGACTTATCTCTCAATCTCAGCCTTCTAAGAATGAGGGTATCTATAGGGTTTTAATTTAAAGGGCTCCACTCCTTGTTTCAGGGGTATGGAATGATCATGACCTCTTTCTAGAGGCATTTGTGTTGAATCCTCAAAAACATTTGCAAAAGAGGACAGCAACAGAGATATCTCATCCTGTTTTCCTTTTTCTTCCCTTGCGTCCTCCATTACATGCAGCTGAAATAACTTGCAAAATTTCTCTTGATTCAATGCCCTGCACTCCTTCTCCCTTATCAACTGCAAATGAGTATTCTTTGCTTGCCCATACAATACAAATTTTTGCTCCCCTTGTCTCATTTTCACTGTTAACTTATGGAAATCAAAGGTGATTGGACTATACATCTTCATCCAATTAACCCCCAGTATAAGATCCCAATGACCAATGCTCATCAACCTCAAATCAAAGGAAAACTTGTATTGTTGAATATCCCATTTCACCTTAGAGGCAACAAACCGACTCATCACAGTACTTCCATCAGCTATAGTAGCCTTTAGTGGCTCAGCTGCTTCAAACTTTATAGACAATTTTTCAACTAATTTCACATTAACATAACTGTGGGAACTACCAGTATCAATAAGTATATTGATTAACTCACCCTGAATTCTACCTTGTACAATAATCACTTTATCATGCAACAACTCAGACAAAGCATTTAAAGGTATAACAATTAGTTTCCCAGGGTTACTTGTCTTATCATCTTGCTCACCCACTGCATCCAAGAATTCCACTTCCTCTTCCTCATCAATGACTATGAAGTTGAGGTGATTCATCTTGCAAACATGACCAAAACTATATGATACAAACCTAGAAAGACTATTATTTGGGTGGTCAATAAGCGAGTGGTTCGTGATATTCATTCCATTAATTTGTGATGAATCATACAGTTGGAAGCCTGGAATCATGTTGAAATCACAGTTACCAAAGGTTCCATGGAGGTTTGGAGCTTCACAACATTTAAAGTGTTGCCACCATGGGAATTACATTGCTGAGAGACTCTGCCACGTTTTGGTATTCTTGCGATATCTCTCTCAATTTAACTCGGAATTTTGTGACTCAAGTGGCCCTGGAACGATAAGAGATAGAGATACAACTTTTATGTTTTAAATTTTACGAGATTCTGACGTTATCATCGTGAAACGTGCCTACCAAGATGAGTGACGGAATTCTGGCAGATTTCCATCTCGAATTTCATGGACTACATTGAAGACCAAGATGGCGTGCTTGGGCTTTGCCTTCAATGGATCACGCCATTACATTTAATCATAGATTTATTTTGTTGTTAATTAGTTAAGTCCGAACTCTTATTATGGGCATTTATTAATTCAGTTTTAATAAAGTTACTTGGCCCAATTATCTTGCATGATAATGGCAAGTAAAAGTTTAGGAAACTTTCCTATTTTCTAGGAGATGTTTGGCAATTAACCCACATCGGAAAAATACCAATCATCTTGATACGAACCTAGAAAGCCTATTATTTGGGTGGTCAATAAGCGAGTGGTTCGTGATATTCATTCCATTAATTTGTGATGAATCATACAGTTGGAAGCCTGGAATCATGTTGAAATCACAGTTACCAAAGGTTCCATGGAGGTTTGGAGCTTCACAACATTTAAAGTGTTGCCACCATGGGAATTACATTGCTGAGAGATTCTGCCACGTTTTGGTATTCTTGCGATATCTCTCTCAATTTAACTCAAAATTTCGTGACTCAAGTGGCCCTGGAACGATAAGAGATAGAGCTACAACTTTTATGTTTTAAGTTTTACGAGATTCTGACGTTATCGTCATGAAACATGCCTACCAAGATGAGTGACGAAATTCTGGCAGATTTCCATCTCGAATTTCATAGACTACATTGAAGACCAAGATGGCGTGTTTGGGCTTTGCCTTCAATGGATCACGCCATTACATTTAATCATAGATTTATTTTGTTGTTAATTAGTTAAGTCCGAACTCTTATTATGGGCATTTATTAATTCAGTTTTAATAAAGTTACTCGGCCCAATTATGTTGCATGATAATGGCAAGTAAAAGTTTAGGAAACTTTCCTATTTTCTAGGAGATGTTTGGCAATTATCCCACATCGGAAAAATACCAATCATCAAGACTTTTTGTAGCCTATTTAAAGGCAACCCCTTTGACGTTTTTAGAGGAGCCAAGTGGTTGAATTTTGAATTAAGAAGTCATAATTTTGCAGAGCAAAATTTGATCCCAAAACCCTTAGAGACCTTAAGCTAAGTTTGAGCTTTTGATTTCTAAACCCAAAGTGAGATTAAGCCAATAGTCTTGCTTTTGTTCTAAGTTTGAGAACAGCCAAATCTGATTTGATTTAGGTGCCGCCTGAGTCAAGTTGGTTTTGTAATAGCGTTGGGGCTTTGGACAAGTTTCCATTGAATCGCGCTCCATATCTTTCTTTGTTATTCTAACATTTGATCTTCTTGTGTGTGTTTATTCATTCTTGTTGGTGGAATTTTCCAAGCTAGACCTGTCCTGTGGATAAATAAGGTTGTCAATCTGCCCAAAGGTGGATCAAATCAACGGGAACCTTATCAAGTGGTATCAGAGCAACTCCAGAATTTAACCCAAGCAGACAAGAGCGTTGAGGAAAACTACTAGGAGATGCGAACTCTTATGAGTTGGGCACGAGTTCATGAGGAAAAAGAGGCAACTATAGCGTGATTTCTCAGTGAGTTGAACCAAGGTATTGCCAAATATGTTGCTTTACATCTATACACTGATCTGGAGGACTTGCTTCACAAAGCCAAGGAAGTGGAATGACAACTTGAAATGGAGAAGCAATCTGGATTTGATGGTAGTCGATCTTGGAAGTCCGTTTTCAAGGGAACCACACAAGGATCATCTAGTCAAGAAGTCAAGAGTAAGCCAGACAATGTGACTTCGAAGTGGAAGACGGTTCAGTGCTTCAAGTGTCATGGTTATGGGCATGTAGCTGCTCAGTGTGGTAGTCCTCGAGCTATGCTTATTAAACCTAATGGTGATGTCGTGGAGGTAGATTCTGAATATGACAGGATGCCACAGCTGGAGGGTCCTGAAGAAGAGATCATTCGTCCTGAGGATGTGATAGGTGAGGCATTGGTGTTAAGACAAGTTTTAGCAGCACAACCTAAAGCGGATGAGGAGTATAAACGCCACCAACTATTTCATACACGATGTCTTATCAGTGGTAAGCAGTGTAATGTGGTTATTGACATAGGAAGTTGCACGAATATTGCCAGTTCATTACTTGTTGAAAGGTTGGGGTTGACTACAGTTGCTCATCCTAAGCCCTACAAGCTTCAGTGGGTTAATGCGGGAACTGCGGAGGAGGTTAGTCGACAAATCAAGTTAGACTTCGCAATTGGGACATATCGGGACCAAGTTCTTTGTGATGTGGTGCCAATGTCGGCGGGGCATGTGCTTCTTGGACGGCTATGGTTGTATGATCGAGATGTTGTGCATCATGGGCGAGACAATACCTATGCATTTAAATAGAAAGGTCACAAGTTTTTGTTGACATCATTACATCCGTCTGAGGTATATAAAGACCAACGTCAGATATTAAATGCTTTACAGTCAATGGGGGTTGATGCTGGAGGTCACGAGGACTTGTACGAAGTGGTTCTACATTCTAGAGTTGGTGTTGGGGATTTTCGGCATGCTGGATCAGATTTGTGGACAAATCCTTTCGACCGGGGAAGGAATGATAGCAAATTGAAGTCCAAACCAAAGCCTCGGGGATCCTTGGAGCGAATCAAAGGGTGTTTAAGGAGAATGGTTCGCGTTTGGAGGCCTAAAAGGAAGAAAGAAGAGAATTTCGACGTGGGCAGCAAAACAGAAACACACGTCGCGACGTGGAGCTCTTCCGACGTCGCGCGACGTTCATGAAGGTCACGATGTCCATCGTCGCGCGTCGCGACGTCCAGCAAGTTTGATTTTTTTTATTTTCGCGTCTGTTTCCCGACGTCGCGACGTCGGGCTCCCCTACGTCGCGACGTGCCGGAATTTTAGGCGTTAATTATTTTTCTGTTTTTAGAAACTAAGGTTTTAAGTTATTTAATGTTTCCTTTTATGTGTTATTTCGTTTAGAGTTTGTAGTAAGCCTATAAATAGGTCTTTTTATCAGTTGTAATGATGGACGTGAATTTTGAGAATTGAAAACAAAGAGTTGTTTTTACGTGAGTTGTTTTCCTGAGGAGGGATTTCGATTTACTTTGTGGGTTTTAGTTCCTGAGGAGGGGATTAAATCTTACGCGACTGTCGTGTTAATTGTATGTGAGGAGCATCCAATTAATTGTGCATACTGTCAGCCTACAGAGATAGGTTGATTCGACTTGTTCAATTTGATTTACGAAAAGATCAACACGTTATTCCGCAACAACTATCAATCTACGTGAGGAGCGTGGTGAGATCGTTAATGAATATCACAAACCACTCGCTTATTGACCACCCAAATAATAGGCTTTCTAGGTTCGTATCACTATACTTATCTCCGCATTTAAAACAAAGATTCAAGTTCCTCCTTCTCTGAATTTCTTGGGCTGAAATTTTCCTACTCTCTACTGGTTCTGAAACTTCATGATTGTTGTCCTTCTTAACGAAGTTACTTCCCTTAGACTGTGCTCCAAATGAGTTCAGTTTTTGAGTTGTAGTCCAATTTCTCACCACTGTTTTAGACTTTTTTGCGATCAGTTCTATAGACTGCTCTTGTAATAATGCGATTTCATAGGGTTCAGCTAAGGAAGTAGGTTTCAACATATTAATCATGGGTTTAATGTCTTCCTTGAGACCACTTATAAAACTAGATATAAAATAAGCCTCAGACAAGCGACTATCCCTCACAAGCATTCTAGTTTTAAGCTCTTCAAACTTCTCTTGATAATCTCTAACAGATCCTTCCTGTATCAGTTTATTGAATTCCTCCACCACATCCATTCCACTCCTGTCATCAAACCTTCTACAGAGTAATTCTACAAACTCATTCCAATTCAACTTACCTCTGGACATTTTGATGCTTTGGAACCAATGATCCACCTTTCCCTCCAAATACATCTCGATTACCTCCATTTTTTGGTGGTCAAAAATCTGATTGATTGCAAAGAACTTTTCACACTTTCGGATCCATAGCCTGGGTTGATCTCTCTCAAATACCTGTAACTCCACTTTTGGGTAAATGTTGTTATTCCACTTCCTACCTTCAATCTCATTTCTGTTCTTGATGATAGGCGTAGGAAGCAGTGGAGTCCTATCTGGTGAATGAATTTCTTCTTGACCTTGACCCGGAAATTTCTCTCTCGTCACTATCTTCAGTATGGCTGTCATCTTTGTTTCAATTCCTGCTATGAAACTCTCAATTTTTGTATTGTTATCTTTACTGTTTTCTGCCATTTGGGATTGCATCGTATCCATGAACTCCTGAATCTTTTGATCCTGTTTCTTGACCAGTTCCTCAAATGATTTCAGTCTAGTTCCATCCGCCATTTCTATCAGTGTCCAAGGATTGATAGCTCTGATACCAATTGTCAAGCCACTAAGAAATTATAGCACCAATTTGATTATTATGAAAGAAATTAGATAAAGGAAATGAGTGAGGGAGAGAGAATCAGAAATTAAGAGTGATAGAAGAAAGAAGAGAGAAGCTCAGAGTTCTTCACAAATTCGACAAAAAACCCTAACCAACTGGTAATGGCTACTTATCCTCAATCCCACTAATGAGCTACTTGTCCACACCTAACAAACCCAGCTAACAATGCTGACTAGATAACTACTACTTATAAAGGAAAATTACAAAGTCTGCTAAAATGCTGTCATTGCACTTATTTGCCAAAAAGTGTTACTATAATAGCTTAAAATCGTGACATATGCACAGTTACAAATATCAATTTTCTACATTGTCCACCCTCTAACTTTCCTCTCCCCATTCTCACAATCTAAAAAAAAAACATAAAAAAACTAAGGGGAAGCAATAGTCCTTTGTGCGTTTCCCCACCAGCCCACTTCCCTCAATATTCAAAATTTTTGTCTAGTCTCCTTTTGTAAGAGTAATTCGTCTTCCTTTCTGAGAGTTTTTTTTTTTTTTTTTTTTTGAGAGAGATCTAGTCTCCATCTTGGAGTTTTTTTAACATAAGGAAAAAAAAATTGAACATTCCATTTGGGTGTGGACAAGAGAGAAATCTCCATCTCCTCTACCATAACCTCTCTTCTCCAGATCTAGTCCTTATTCTTTGTAGAATCATAGATTTTAAACTATGTTACATGTATATTCATATAGTTTTGGGTAGTATACTTCGTACAAGTGTCTTGTTGATGTTGAAATGAGCAACGCATATTATGAGTTTTACTGCATTTTTGTGCATTTTAAGGAAATTGAAAATGGTGGAAAATAGGATTTGTTATAAGTATAATCTTGATTTTGATTAGCTATTGAGGATGAAAAATCAACTTCTCTTCCAACCTTGGTACTAGGGATAAAAGCAATCTACTTAACTCTAGTTTTAACTTTGCTTCAAAGATGAAGAATTTCAATCCAATTTTAGTTGTAAACTAAGAAAATATTTCAATTTTCTTATGTGTGTTTGACTTTTGTACAATTTAAGTTTTTATGACATAAAATTATAGGAGTAAATTACCTATGACGTGCACTTTTCTTCAGTTAGTTAGCTAGTTTGTACAAGTTCATGTTTATAATGAAATTATCGTTTTTGAAATATATATATATATATAATATCCATTTTCTAACAATTCAATCGAATCAATAAAAGTAGGGTAAATTACTTCAATAATCCCTCAACTTGGGGTGCATTTCGTTTTTATCCCTAATCTTTAAAAAGTTTCATCTTTATCCCTCATGTTACAATTTGATTTAAAATCGTCATTCGTTCATTTTTTTTCCACTTAAAATTTAAGTTAAATAAATATTTAACACATATATAACAAATAGAAATGTATACAAATTAATAAAATAAGACATGTGCATATTAAATGATCATCAGAATTGAATTTTTCTAACATAAAAATTAAAAAAATGACTATGGAAAACTGAGGGACAAAAATAAAATTTTTTAAAGTTTAGGGACAAAAACAAAATAAACCCCTAAGTTGAATGAGAGTTGAAGTAAAATTGGTTGACTGCATTGCTGATTTTTTGGAAAATTTTGTAAAAAGGACCAAATGGGAGCTTTTTGAACTTACCAGGAACCAAATTGGTAAAACAAATACGCAAGTAGACTCAAATGAACAGAATTAAAACATGTTTAGGTTTTGAACATAGTTTCTTTAATCACATATCTTTCAGTTCGATTTCCAATTTTATGGTTAATATGTGCCTTAGGAACCAACATGGGGAAATCATAAATGCAATTGTCTTTACTACTTCTCGGATAAATCGAATGGAAATTAAAATTCGCTTCAAAATAAGTCAGTAATGTATTTAATTCAATATTGAATTTTCTTTGGGAGTAACCCAACTGAACTTGGAGGGATTATTATATTTACTCTATTGAACTAACCATTTGAAAAAGCAATAGGTGATTATATTGGCAGTTAACATTACGAATGGCCTTAACTAATTAAAGGAAAAAAAATGCAAAAAGCCTCTTCCACATTTCTATGAAAAACTTTTTTTTTTTTGTTACTTACATTTAAGATAATGTAATTTTTTCACTCATATTAAAAAATTGAACCAAATTTATCTTTCAATCTAACTTCGTTTGATTTTTTAATAGAACACATACATATGTATTTCATCTGACCATTACACGTATATATTTTTTGTTAAAAAAATAGATGAAATTAAATAGAAAGATCAATTTAATGTGGGTAATAATATTGAATCATTTTAAGCATAAGTGATAAAAAAAAAGTTTTTCTAACAAATCTAAAAGATGATTTTTGTAATTTCTCCTAATTAAATCAGGAAAAGACAAACATGAAACATAAAGAACCGTAAGAGAAATTTCCAATTTTATTCTGGTTTTTAGAAAAAAAATTGAATTTATATGTTGTCTTTTAATTGTGTTTCCTAAAATGTGAAATCTCATTTGGCAAATACAATTTCTCAAACATCGCATTTTCTAGATGCGATATCTAATTTTTTTTTAAAAAAAAATCAAAATCCATGTATTTTAAAAGAGAGACATCACATTTGCCAAAATCCAATCTCTTAGACATCGCATTTGACAAATGTGATCTCTAATTTAAAAAAAAAATGAAATGCAATGTCTAAAAACAATCCCTTTGAAATCATTTAATGTAATGATGATACTAAATCCACAAATGTTAAACAAAAATTTAACAAGAAAGAAATAAAATTAAAAATATGAAATAACTTTTTGCATCACAATGCAATAGTATAAAAAAATATGAATAGTTTTTCAATGATGTGGAAACATCAATAAAAAATAAAAAATAAAAAGAGATTTTATTAACTTCACATTTTGCTAGAATTTTATTGAAATATATATATGTGTACATATATTTTTTATTTTTTATTCATAAATTTTAATTTATTACTATTTAAAAAAATATATTATCTTCAATAAAAGATATTTAGAAAATTTCAATTACCTCAATTAGCACTTAATAAAAATTTTATTCTAGAATTCATATATATAAGTTTCAAATTTGAGTTAGAGCTCGTATTTTCCAAAACGGGGTCTCTTTGAATTTTTTATTTTTATTATTAAAATTTTAAGGTTCAGAGATTGTATGAAAAAATTAACAAGAAAGAAATGAGTTTAAATTGCAATGAAATAGCTTTGGGTATCACAATGCAATATTGGCAAGAACATGAGTAGGTTTTCATTGAAGTAAAAATGTTGGGCAAAAAATACAAAATAATATTTTATTTATTTCTTATGTTTTATGAATTTTATTAAAATATTTTGTTATTAAAAAATTCCTGTATTATTCGAAAGAAAATAAATTATCTTCAATAACACACATTTAAAAATTTTAAATTAACACTTAGCACAAATTTATTAGAGCTCTTGTTTAACAATGCAAAATCTATGTCAATTTTTTATTTTAATATTTAAAAAGATAGGATTTTAATTATTTTTTATTTAGAAGTCGCATTTGCCAAATGTGACCTTTGTCTTTATACGCTTAGAAGTCGAATTTCTCTTTCTTTATACGCTTAGAGGTTGCATTTGCCAAATGTGATAACTCTTTATATAGCTCTTTACATACGCAACATATATAGAATTTTGATTTTTTTTTTGATTTAGAAACTGCATTTGCCAAATGTGAATTCTGAGATATCACATTTGCCAAATGTGAATTCTGAGAGATCCCATTTGACAAATGTGATCTCTATATTTTGGGAATCACTTTTCAAAACAGCATAATAATGGAATTTTTTTAAAAATCAACAAATTATGGGAAACTCCTCATAACCCTAATGTAGGAAAATGCAGGTACACATGTTGATTTACTCCTAATATTGCAATTTTTTTCCTGTTTCTTGCTTGACTAGTCCCTTTTTTTACATAAATTTACAAAATTAAATGCAATTTAAATGAATATAACAAATTTTATTCAATTTTCACTAATAAATAAGTCGATTACTCAAAATTCTACTTTGTTTAAATCATAAAAGGATATCATGGCATATTTTATTAATTAGTGCAAAAGTCAAATTTCTAAAAATCAGACTTTAAAGTTGAATTTTTAATACGCTGCAAGGATCCATTTATACATGACCTGCAAGGATCATGACATATTTATACTCAAAATTCTACTTTGTTTAAATCATAAAAGGATATCATGGCATAATTTATTAATTAGTGCAAAAGTCAAATTTCTAAAAATCAGACTTTAAAGTTGAATTTTTAATACGCTGCAAGGATCCATTTATACATTACCACGATTTTGAAATTGTCATTTCTCAGTTATGTGGTTATAGGAACCGAATCCAAATTGGTGAGGGACAGTTTCGGTTCCAATATTCCGATTTAGTTTCAGTTTTGGTTTCAATTTGGCTCCAGTTTTGGTTTCAATTTCCATCCCACTTTTAATTTTGATTTTTATTTAAAGAATGATTGATCTATTAATTAAATTTTAAATATTATAATATAATAATATAATTAGAATAATAGTTAAAATTAATTGAACTAATATATAGAGTTTTTAGAAGAATAGAATTAGAAAAGTTTAAATAAGTGAGAAAGAAGGATATATAAATAATAATATTGAAAGACTAATGGAACTATTAATCGAAATTCAAATAGTATAATATAATTAAAATAATAGTTGAAATTGAAATAATATTTAGAGTTTTTAGAATAATAGAAATAAGAAGGATTAGGTAAGTCAAAAAGAAAGATCTAGAAATACTAAGAATATTGAAAGACTAATTAAACAATTAATTGAAATTTAAATAGTATAATATAATAATATAACTAGAGTAATAGTTAAAATTGATCTAATATATAGAGTTTTTAGAATAGTAGAAATAGGAAGAACTTATAAAGTGAGAGAAAAAAATATAGAAATGATAAGGATATTGAAAGAATAATTGAATTATTAATATAATAGTATAATTAGAATAAGAGTAGATATTGAACTAATATCTATAGTTTGTACCATAATAGAATTATGACTAATTAGATAAGTGAGAAAAAAAAGTATAGAAATAATAAGGATATTGAAATAGTGATTCAACTATTAATTGAAATTCAAATAGTATAATTAATTAGAATAATAGTTAAAATTTAACTAATATATAGAGGTTTTATAAGAATATAATTTTAATATTGAACTAATATATACAGTTTTTAAAAGAACAGAATTAGGAAGGATTAAATAGGTGAGAAAGAAAAATATAAAAGTAACGCAAAAACTCCTATGCGACCTTCGCATATATGAGACATGATACAAGAATTTGTTATATTTGATACGCGAATTTTTTTTATACTTAATACGCTAATATTATTTTTTAATGTTTGTATACTTGATGTGCTAATATTTGATACTTAATACGCTAAAGTAAAAATTGATATGCTAATATGCTAATTTTTTATACTTGATATGCTAAACTTTGATATTTTATACTTGATACGCTATTTTTTATACGTTATATGCTAATTTTTTATATGTGATACGCTAAGTTTTTATACTTGATACTCAAATCTTTGATACTTGATACGCTAATTTTTGATATTTTATACGCTAAATTGAATTGATACGCTAATGTTTGATATTTTATATACTAATTTTTTATACTTTATATGATAAAATGAAAATTGATGCGCTAATTTCTTTGATACACTGATTTTTGAATTTAACAAGTTGCCTATATGTGACTGTCGTACAAGAGAATACCCCTAGAAATAATAAGAGTATTAAAATAATGATTGAACTATTAATTGAAATTCAAATAATATAATAAAATAATATAATCAGAATAATAAAAATTAAAAAATTTGATAAATCAAACTTAAACCCTTAAACCTATAATAATAAAGATTAAAAAAGCGAGAAACAGTATTATAAAAAAAGTTATGTGATGAAAATAAAGAAAAATAAAAATATTTCTAGAAGCGATAGTGGTGGTGATGAGATCCATTTTGACTATTAGAAGTTAGTTTTAAGAAATCGAGTTTACTATTATGAAAACCAAGAAAAAAAATTGCTATATATCCTTTTAAATTGTATATTATTCTTTTGGGTAAAATTGGTTTCACCAACTCTGAGTCCTGCTACATATTTCATTGAAACAAATATTACTACATCAGATTCAAAGTAAATTATAGAGAAACCTTATTTATTATTACCATATCAGCTCCAAAAGTCTCCTTTCAATATGAGCTTGGCTCAAATATTTTATGATTTGATATATATATTTTTGGGTAAATTACCCTAACAACCACTAAACTATTCGAATATTATACTTTTAGCTACTTTTATTTTTAGTTTCAATTTGACTATTCATCTATAAATAATAGTATACTAATGGTTATTCCATTAATTTTATCTATTATTTTTGGATTTTTTTTGTCAAATTTAAATATTTTTTTTATTAAACTATGTTTTAAAGTGTAAAATTTAGACACAATTTTACTAGATAAACACTCACTATACTAAATGGTAAACCCTTTACTTTGTTTCTAGGAATAATATTACTTGAAAAAAAAATTAAATTTTTTTAAGATGGAAAAATTTAAAAATAATAGTTGAATTTAACAGAATAGCTACTCTTATACCACTTTTCATAGAACATGAGATCTTCTATATAAAATTTTGTCTGTCTTATTTTGTATTAATTAAAACTAGGGTTTACTAATCTCTTAGTTAAGGTTTAATAATTGTAAAGTAATTTTAGTGATATTTATGCATGTAGTCCTTAGTTTTAATTAAATTACATCATTAAATTTTTTTAAGATGGAAAAATTTAAAAATAATAGTTGAATTTAACAGAATAGCTACTCTTATACCACTTTTCATAGAACATGAGATCTTCTATATAAAATTTTGTCCGTCTTATTTTGTATTAATTAAAACTAGGGTTTACTAATCTCTTAGTTAAAGTTTAATAATTGTAAAGTAATTTTAGTGATATTTATGCATGTAGTCCTAGTTTTAATTAAATTACATCATTAAATTTTTTTAAGATGGAAAAATTTAAAAATAATAGTTGAATTTAACAGAATAGCTACTCTTATACCACTTTTCATAGAACATGAGATCTTCTATATAAAATTTTGTCTGTCTTATTTTGTATTAATTAAAACTAGGGTTTACTAATCTCTTAGTTAAGGTTTAATAATTGTAAAGTAATTTTAGTGATATTTATGCATGTAGTCCTTAGTTTTAATTAAATTACATCATTTTGAACGTTAAACAGAATAAGACAAAGATAAATATTGGACAGAGGATCTGGTCTCCTTTCATAGATGACTAGTGACTAAATTGAAACTAAAAAAAGAATAGTAACTAAAAGCACATTATCCGAATAGTAGTTTACCCTTTTAATTAGAGGCAAAAAATTTTCCCATATAGATTTTATTTTTATTTTTGTTTTTTAAAATTTTAAATTTTCTTCTTTGGGGTTGTTAAAACTAGTCCTGCTCTTACCATTGCATGGAAACAAAAATGTTACAGCAAAAAAAAAAAAAAAAATGTAAACGTCCATAGCATAGCGGAGCCACAGAAGGCAGTTGAAAACAGGGACATGTGTGCAGAAATCCAGGCCTGGAAAAAAGTTTTTATTTCAACTTCGCATTCACTTCCTCATTTAATGCCTTCACCTACACTTAACCATTTAGAGAAGCTGCAGTTTATTGCATTCAATGTCCTCTTGAGTCTTGCCTCCCTTCTGTTCTCTGTCAATCTCACTCTATCTCTCTCTCTCACCCCCACACACACACACACACTCACTCACTTCACCATCATCCTCCACCTCTTCATTCTTGGTTACTATAGCTAAACCAAGAATCCCTTTGAACAAAAAGAGCAAATAGAAGAAAATATAGAGCAAGAAGAGCTTCAAGTGAACTTCAAAGCAAAGTTTTTCAAGTTGGAAATGCATAAAGAAAAATGTTCTTGATCGAAATATGCAGATATCCCACTTGGCAGATTCTTTGCTTTAAAGGGCTGCTCATTGAGCAGAGTGAGAAGGCAACTAGAAGCTGCACACAGCTTTTTAGCATTGTTTATTTGGGTAAATAATAAGGAGAGATTACAAAGGATCACTGGTTGAAAATCCCAGAGTTTAGGAAGATCCTGATGCTGGTTTTGGTATGTTGGCCTGATTTAGAAGTTTCTGATGTCTGGTTATGGTTCCATTTGCTTCTTTAGCTTTTTCTTGTGAAGGGAATTTACTGTGTTGGATGAGTAGTTTTGCTTTTAATCATCAAAAAACAGGAGAATAGAATGGAGTTTAAATGTTGGGATATACTTTTCATTCTGACTGAACAATTTTAATGGTGAAAAGATAAACATTAGAGGTAGTAATTTCTGTTTTGTACTTTCTGGAGGCATTGTACTTAACTTTTACAAGATGTGTTAACTTTCTGGCAATGGACATTTTGAGGGATTTGCTAGAAGATTCTTTATTTTTCTCTGCTAAGATTCACACCTGGAAAGCTAAATTCTTTGCACTAGTTGTATTCTTTGCTGTTTGTTTGGATTCATGGGGGAAAGTTTTAGGCTTGGGATCCATGTCTTCAATTGCCATTTCATATGGTGAATCTGGTCCTGTTTTCTGTGGCCTAAAGGCGGATGGTTCACATCTTGTGACTTGTTATGGCTCCAATTATGCCATAATGTATGGAACTCCACCTCATATTCCTTTCATAGGTCTAACAGCAGGAAATGGCTTTGTTTGTGGACTTCTAATGCACACTAACCAACCGTATTGTTGGGGAAGTAGTAATTTTGTTCAGATGGGAGTGCCTCAACCTATTGTCAATGGGTCTGAGTACTTAGAAATAAGTGCAGGAGACCATCATTTGTGTGGCTTGCGAAAACCCTTAACGGGATTGCGCAGGAACACTTCACTAGTCGATTGTTGGGGTTATAACATGACTAGGAACTATGAGTTTGATGGGCAAATCCAGTCTATATCTGCTGGTTCAGAGTTTAATTGTGGATTGTTTTCTCAAAATAGAAGTGTTTTTTGTTGGGGTGATGAGACAAGTAGCAGAGTTATTAGCCTAATACCAAAAGAAATGAGGTTTCAGAAGATTGCAGCAGGTGGTTTCCATGTCTGTGGAATACTGGAGGGAGTAAATTCTAGAGTTATTTGTTGGGGAAGAAGTTTAGACTTTGATAAAGAGATATCTCTACAGTATTCTGCATCTCTCAATGTTGACTTGACACCGAATGATCCAATGCTTGCTGTTGTTGGGGGTCGGTTCCTCGCTTGTGGAATCAAAAGTTCTGATCATGGTGTGGTTTGTTGGGGTTATCATGTTGAGAACAGCACCCCTCCTCCAAACGGTGTCAAGCTATTTGAGATTGCAGCTGGAGATTATTTTACTTGTGGTGTTCTTGTGGAGTCGTCTCTACTTCCTGTTTGTTGGGGTGCTGGTTTTCCTGCATCTCTACCATTAGCTGTTTCTCCTGGACTATGCAAGCCTAGACCTTGTGAACCTGGTTTCTATGAATTTAGTAATGTTAGTGCACCTTGTATGTCTCCTGGTTCTCGCATATGTCTGCCCTGCAGTGGTGGTTGCCCTGCTGAAATGTACCAAAAATCTGAATGCTCTTCAACATCTGATAGGTTGTGTGAATTCAATTGCTCAAGTTGCATCTCAGCTGACTGCTTGTCAAATTGTTCCAGGGCTGCTGGAGGGAAAAAACATGGGAAATTTTTATCTTTGCAGCTTCCAGTTATAGTTGCAGAGATTGCCTTTGCTGTGTTCTTGGTCAGTGTTGTATCTCTCACTTCCATTTTATATGTTCGGTACAGATTAAGGAACTGTCGATGCCCCGGGAAAAGTTTCAAATCCAAGAAAAGTAGTGGGACTGGTTCTTTCCACACTGATGCTGGGAAAATTAGGCCTGACCTGGATGAACTTAAGATTAGGAGGGCAAAGATGTTTACTTATGAGGAACTGGAGAAAGCCACTGGGGGTTTTAAAGAAGAATCACAAGTTGGAAAGGGAAGCTTTTCATGTGTCTTCAAAGGGGTCTTGAAGGATGGCATCATTGTTGCAGTTAAGAGGGCTATTATGTCTCCTGACATGAAAAAGAACTCAAAAGAGTTCCATACTGAGCTAGATTTGCTTTCAAGGCTAAACCATGCTCATTTGCTCAATTTGCTTGGTTATTGTGAAGAAGGAGGAGAGAGGCTTCTGGTTTATGAGTTCATGGCTAATGGATCCTTACATCAACATCTCCATGGGAAGAACAATTCAATGAAGGAGCAATTGGATTGGGTGAGGAGAGTTACTATTGCTGTCCAAGCTGCTCGCGGGATTGAATATTTGCATGGTTATGCTTGCCCTCCTGTTATTCATCGAGACATAAAGTCCTCAAACATCCTCATAGATGAAGAACACAATGCCAGAGTTGCTGATTTTGGGCTCTCTTTGCTAGGCCCTGCTAGTAGTAGTTCTCCACTGGCTGAGCTACCAGCAGGAACTCTTGGTTATCTTGATCCCGAGTACTATAGACTTCACTACCTCACAACAAAATCTGATGTTTATAGCTTTGGAGTTCTTCTTTTGGAAATTCTGAGTGGACGAAAAGCAATCGATATGCAATATGAAGAAGGAAATGTAGTTGAATGGGCAGTTCCTTTGATCAAGGCTGGAGATGTACAAGCAATTTTAGATCCAATTCTAAAAGCACCGTCCGATCTTGAAGCTCTAAGAAGGATTGCCAATATAGCTAGCAAGTGTGTAAGAATGAGAGGTAAAGAAAGGCCGTCAATGGACAAGGTGACTACTGCTTTAGAGCGCGCACTTGCACTCCTGATGGGCAATCCAAGCAATGAGCAGCCCATCTTGCCTACTGAGGTTGTCTTGGGAAGCAGTAGAATGCACAAGAAATCGTCTCAAAGATCGTCGAACCGGTCAGCCTCAGAAACAGATGTGGCAGATACAGAGGATCAAAGGTTTGAATTTAGAGCTCCTTCATGGATTACTTTTCCTAGTGTAACATCATCTCAGAGGAGAAAATCCTCAGTTTCTGAAGCAGATGTTGAAGGGAAGAACTTAGAATCTAGAAACTTGGGAAATGGCACAAGTCATCATGGAGATGGTTTAAGAAGTTTGGAAGAAGAAATTGGTCCAGCTTCTCCTCAGGAAAACTTGTTCTTGCAGCACAACTTCTAACAATTTGGTAAAAAACAGAAATGTTCAAAACTTCTTAATGCTACTTTTTATGGGGGCTTTACTCTCTCAACAAAAAGAAATGTATAGAGACAGGAGAAGGAAGCATATTTCTTGATGATTCTGGATATTTATCACCACCAAACCACTACCATTCTCTCTTTCTTTTCCCGTTTTTTTTTCAATTTAATCTTTAGTTTCATTCTGTGCATTCCAGTCTGATTATTTGGGGATACATTAGAATTTCATCATGCAAGTAAATTTTGTAATCTTTTAACATTCTTTCTCCAACTCAAAATTGGCTTTGACTTTTGTCTTATTTGTGCTTAGGGACTTGCATTTCTTAATATAGTGTAATTTATTGTTTGATGTGGTACTTATTATAAGACTGGGGATGCAAATCACATGTTTGTTCTATACTATTTGGCAACTTAACTTTTTTTGTTCTTAATAATTCTCATTACAAATTGCTTAAAGCATTACAAATGCCGCAATCTGTGACTATTCTGGATCGGAACCTCTTGCCCGCGCTCTACGTTGAATTGGGAACTCAACTTAAATTGAATTCTATCTTCATTGGTTCCTTTATCTATCTATAATCAATGAAACTTAGAGAAAAAAATCCCTATATATGTAGAGAATATCAATGCAATCCCCCCATGACATTTTTTTTAGTCTTAAAAAGTATTTTTAAAGGGAGATTTTAAATTCAACCCATTAAATTATAAATAGTTCTTGACCAAAAAAAATTTATTAAGGTGCCAAGCTTCACATGGGAGAGCTTTGGGACCAGCCTTGTTAAAATACTGTTGCTTTCTCATCTATGACAGGGAACTCTAAAACGCTGGAATTTTGCTTTCATTTAATAAAGAGCAACCCCAAATATAATACAAAATATATATAGTACATATTTTTGATATTTTACAACTACAAGGACAAAAAACAAAGGGTAAAATTTACCTTAACCCCTTATTATTTAGGTTTGATACAGATGAGCCACTCATGGTTCAAACAAGAATATTTCCCCCCCTTGTATTTTGAGTTAAAGTGGAATTCTATACAAAAGGAAAGACTAGATTGACGATGTTCTTCAATTGGGAATTTACGCGATTCTACGTATTTTGTAATGTTAAAAAATTAGTCGCCAACATTTCATCATGTTCAAATGGCAATTTTTGTTCTCCATAGATGTCCAAATCTTATTAATCTTATTTCATGTAGTACATAGTATTCGAGTTTTTCTTTCGGATTAAAAGAGTTTATAGTCAAAAGTTTCAAAGATATAAAAAATATTAATTAGGGAAAACTACATTCAGAATTATTTAACTATTCAAATGTTTTACTTTTGATCATTATTTTAGTTACCTTTCATTTGACTACTCATTTATATAAATATAAAATATTATATTAGTATTCATTCCATCCAATCAATCGTTCTTTAGATTTTAGAGTAAATTTTTGAGAAGATAGTGGTAGTCAATAAATAGCATCTTCTTTTAATGCATTTGACAAAAAGGATTATTTCAAAATTAAAGGATTATTTCAAGGAAAATAAATAGCATCTTCTCTTAATGACAAAAATATATGGGCTTTTACCATGGCTAAAATGTTTTTTTTTATCAAAGGCCAAACAATATATTTTCTCTCAATTTTAATAAATTTTGCACTACTTCTCTCAACTTTAATATTATGAAATACTTTTTCACGTGAGAAGAATCTTAACTTTAAAGTCTTCCCAAATTAACGATTAGTTAACATTCATATGATGAATGCAAAATGATAGACCATCCATACTTCTATGTGATATGTGCATAGAGTTAGAGGTGACGACGAATTGGAATTGAATCAATGGTTCTAATTTGGGAATCAAAATCTGAAAGATCTAAGTGTATTAAATCTACTTGTTGTTTTGATTATTAACAAATAATTATATAGACTAACATTTTAATTAGTTTCCTTGAAGTTGTATGTATGCAAAATGCAAATGGAAGTTCGAAGAAATTGAAGAAATAGGAATAAGGTGAATTAGGGTAGATTCTTCGACCCAATACCCTAGTTGTATATTGACTCATAAAATGATTGAATTATTCAAAAGTTCAGGTAAAATGAATGAAAAAAATAAAAGTTGAAAATGTGTCCTTTTGTAAACAAAATTTTTATAAAAGTTGTTTTACATTTTCTCAAAATGATCCAAATATTAAAAAATTAGAAATTTGACAAAATGTTTTAATTTGGACACCTCCATATAAGTTTTGGCCGTCCATACCTACTATTGAAAGATTTGAAATTTACATTCGGACTACCCCTAAACCAATTTGGCCATCCAAATCTGCTTTAACTTTCATTTCGGACTACCCTTGAGGCAATTCGGTCATCCGAATCTATTTTAACGAATTTTTGATAATTTTCTGAAATTTCATTTCAACTACCTTACCCAATTCGGAAGTCTGAATTACTCTGACATACGAGTAATGACTAGTTTTCTGAAAAATGAATATTTTGTCCTTTTTCCTTTTCAAACCATTTGTATAAATACTAAGGACAAATACTATGATGGGAAGATGATCATTGAGCAAAATTTTGTGTAGAAACACTCTCAAATACATGAAAAGAACAGTGTTTTGAAAATCATTCAAAAGATAAAAAAATCTTGAGCTTTAATTTATTTTTCATCTTCTATTGAGCCAATCTTTCCTCTAGTAAAAGATTCTTTGAGAGAAATTTGTGAGTGAGCTTTCAATTGCTTTATCCACCTTATTAAGAGGATTTGAAGTGTTGTAATTTCCAAACTTGTTAACCTTGAAAGATTTCTCTAAGAGAGAGAGTAAAGCCAAGTCTTATAGCACTGGTTACTAATAAGATTGGTTCTACCTTAAATGTTTGTAAAAAGTTTGAATCTCGCATTTGGTGGAGAGATCTCCTTTAGTGATTGGTGAAATCCTAAACTTGAAAGTTTATTTAGTGGATGTAGACTTGTAGAGTGCTCAAATGAGAGATTACTCAAACCACTATAAATATCTTGCTCATCTTCTTTCTTTCTTTATATGCTTTGATTTATAGGTTTTATTGGTTTTCATATTGATATTGTGATCATAACTTGGTGGATATTTAACTTGAATTGTCGATTGATAAATTGATTGGCTCACTTATGTCTTTTGAATTGAAAATTATGTCCAAATACAAGGAGGAAAAGCAAAAGGCTAAGAAAAACATAGCTTTTAAAGTTTACAATGATGCAAGTGATGAAAAGGATGTTTTGGGGGGGGGGGGGGGGGGGGGGAAGGAGGGGGAGGAGGGGGCGGGGGGTGGGTTCAAATATGTGCTTCATGGGATTTGAAAACTGTGAGGTAAGTCCCTCTTTTTATGATGATGATGATAATGTTAATGATAATGGGTTTGAATTAAATGCAGCTAAATTAATTGATGAATTTAAGAAAATTTAAATCCAAAATAAGAGGCGCAAGACAAAACTAGAAAAAGCTATAAATTGCAATCAAGAATTGATCATAAAATGTGAGAGTATAGTGAAGAAAAATGATAATTTGAGATTTGAGAATGAAAAGCTATCATTTGAAAATAAGAAAGTCAAGGAAGAAATCAAAACCTATAATTTGGTTAGAAAATAACATATAGATATGAAGAAAAAAATTGATGATTTTAGCACTTGCTTAACTAAGTTCACTTAGAAAACCTCTTAGAAAGTCAAAGGTTAGAAAACAATAGACATGAACTAGGGTAAGTATATGGAAAGAGTTTATAAAACTCCCACCCTAAATTTGTTAGAATTAACCTTATTTTATATAATCACCATTATGAAAGTGGAGTGCAAACCTTTAAAAATAATTTACACAATCATCATCATGGACATGGAACACATAATTCACATTATAATCACCAATTTAGGAGTGGTATGCAAAATTCAAAGTCTAGAGATGGTGGTAGTATAATGAATTTTTATTATAGAGCCTCTTATTATTTTCAATACAATATGGTATGTGATTATTGTTGTAAGAAGTGGCATATATCTATATAATATTTTGTTAAGGGAGAAATAGAAAAAGAAACAAAGAAATGGATGCCAAAAGTTAATTCTTGATCATTTTGTGCTAGTATTTGAAATAATATGATTTTTGTGTATATATAGAATAAGGTGTTTTCTTATTGAATGATGATGTTTGTGCACCAAACTGCTTTAGATGTATGTCAAAAATTGGGTTATTGACAAGTGAAAGATAGTGCAAAAACAAGGGAAATTCTGTCAAATGTTTCCAAAATTATACACTTAACCAAACATTTTGAGTTTTGAAGAAATCTAGAACCTAACTACCCATAAGGTTACAAGGAGTGGAAGATAAACCTTTAAAAAAATGGTCACTAAGCATAAATTAGTTTAAAATTATTTTATGATGTGTTCAATATTAATGTTATGTAACAATTTAGCAAAAAATCCCATTGACATTTGTCTTTGTACTTATTTTAATTCTATACATTTTGCTGATGTCAAAGAGAGAGAAAAAAGTGAAAGAAAAATAAGAGCATTTTTTCAAGATTGAATGCTAAATAAAAATTTGGTGTAAGAGCATCATTTCAGCATGTGACATCATTTTAACAAAATGATATAAGATGTTTCATGATTGATTGAAAATTGTAAACCATATTGATAATTAAACTCTTACTTATTTAGATGGACTTATGTGTGAAGATTTTCCTTATATGCACTATAATAGTTGATATTTTTTTGGTGTGTTTTTGTTGATGAAAGAATGGGAGAAATTATAAATTATGTGATTTGGTGATTTTTCATATAAGAAATGAGAAATGACAATAGAAAGAAAAAAAGAAGCAATTAGAAATGTATAAACAACAAAGGGGACGAAAAGCAAAAAATGACAAAGAGAAGAAATAAAACATACATTTAGGGAGAGCATTTATTGATGAAAACGGGGGAGAAAAAGATCATTTGTTTAGTGGGAGTATTTGTCATGCTATGTAACATATGAATTACTTTCTATACTTTTATTTATCTCCTCACATAACTGGTTTGTCATTATCAAAAAGGGGAAGATTGAAAGACTTAGTATCTTAAATCTACTTGTTGTTTTGATGATTAACAAACAATTATGTAGACTAATGTTTCAATTAGCTTCCTTGAAGTTGTAGGTGTGTAAAATGAAAATGAAAATTTGAAGAAGTTGAAGAAATAGAAAGTAGGTAAATTATGGGAGATTCTCTAACCCAAAACCCTAGTTGTACTTTGGCTCATAAAATGATTTAACCATTCAAAATTTCAAGTAAAATGAATTAAAAAAATGAAAGTCGAAAATGTGTCTTTTTTAAAACAACGATTTTATAAAAAAAATGTTTTACATTTTTACAAAATCATTCAAATATTGAAAAATCAGAAATTCGACCAAAAATTTTAATTCAGACGACCCCATGTGAGTTTTGGTCGTCCAAACCTATTTTTGAAAATTTTGAAAATTTCTCTTAAATTTAGATTTGGACACACATGAGCCAATTCGGCCGTCAATAGTATAATATACTAATTCGGATATACTAATTCGGACGTCTGAATCTATTATATCAAATTTTTGATAATTCTCTAAAATTTCAATTCGAACTACCCCTATCCAATTCGGAAGTCCGAATTACTCTGACATGTGAGTAATGGCTAGTTTTTTGAAAAATGAATATTTTATCCTTTGCGCTTTTCAAATCATTTGTATAAATACTAAGGACATATACTATGATGTAAAGATGATCCTTAAGCACACTTTTGTGTAGAAACACTCTCAAATACATGAAAAGAAAAGAGTTTTGAAAATCATTCAAAAATATTGAAAAACTTGAACGTTAATTTGTTTTTCAACTTCTATTGAGTCAATCTTTCCTCTTGTAAAATTTTCTTTAAGAGGAATTTGTAAGTGAGCTGTCAATTGTATTATCCACCATAATAAGAGGGTTTCAAGTATTGTAATCTCCAAACTTGGTAAGCTTAAAAAGTTTCTCCAAGGGAGAGAGAGAGAGAGAGAGAGAAAGAGTAAAACTAAGTTGTATAGCATTAATTACTAATAAGATTGGTTACACCTTAAAGATTTCTAAAAAGTTTGGATCTCATATTTGGTGAAGAGATCTCCTTTAGTTGATTGGTGAAATCTTAACTTGAGGTTTATGAGTGGATATAGAGTACTCCAAGGGAGAGACTCGTACCACTATAAATATCTCGTCCATCTTCTTACTTTCTTTATATGCTTTATTAATTTTCATATTAATATTGTGCTCATAGCTTGGTGCACATTTAAATTCAATTGTTGTGAATTGCATTTTAGATAAAAAAACTATTTGATTGATTTCATAACATTCACACACACCCCAAGTATTTGTTTAATTCCTCTAAGAAGCATTTGTGTTGGATAAATTGTTATCAGTAGACTTTTTAATTACTTAACCTAATTCAACCCCCCTTCTCTCAGGTTGCATATAGGGCTAATAAAATCATATTTTAAATGGTTGGGCAGTTCGGTTCTTGTTCTTAGAAATTAGAACCAGAACAACAACTGGCGGTTCTAATTCGATTTCAAACCATTAAATTCAAAAAAACAATTCTCACGCACTTGTGCATTTGAAAAAAACAATACCCACACAACTAAATGACCAATTGTTATGAACTTATGACGTTGGATGGCAACACGTGGGGCCTGTGGGAGTTAAAAACAAGAATAACAATTATTTCAACTGTCGTAAAATTATAACTGGCAATTATTTCAGTTGTGGTCAAATTCTAACTAGTAACCGAGGAGTAGTAATGGTAAGCAAGACATCAAAGAATAATTGAACTCTTTAGTTTTTATCATATAATTATCTTCTTAAGTGTATTTATCACTTATTTAATCTTTTTTAATTCCCGTTTTTTCAAAATTCTATATATTAGTTTAATTTTTATTATTATTTTAATTCTATTATTATATTATATTATTTAAAATTTAATCAGTAGTTCAATTATTCTTCCAATACCCTTATTATTTTTTTTAATTTTTCATTTATCTAATTCTTCCTTATTCCCTTTCTCTTATAATATACTAATTTAATTTCTATTATTATTCTAATTCTATTAATATATTATACTATTTGAATTCTAATTAATAGTTCAATTATTCTTTTAATGCTCTTATTCATTTTATATCTTTATTTCTCACCTATCTAATCTTTTATAATTTTTTTCCTTCAAAAATATATATATTAATTCAATTATTATATTATTTTAATTCTATTTTTATATTATACTATTTGTATTTTAATTAACAGTTCAGTTATTTTTTCAATACCCTTATTCTTTTCATATCTTTGTTTCCCACTTATCCATTCATTCCTAATTCTATTTACCTCACAACTCTATATATTAATTCAATCCCTATTACTATTATAATTCTATTATTATATTATACTATTGAAATTCTAATTAATATTTTAATTATTCTTTCAATATCTTTATTTCTAATTAATATTTTAATTATTCTTTCAATATCTTTATTTATGTTTATATTTTTCTTTCTCACTTATATAATCCTTCATATTTCTCTTAATCTCAAAACTCTATATATTAATTCAATTCCTATTATTACTCTAATTCTATTATTTTATTATACTATTTGAATTCTAATTAATAGTTTAATTATTCTTTAAATTCATATATTTATAACAAAAGTTATATTCTTTCAAAGATAATGATACTTAAATCCTAAACTCTGAACTATAACTTATTTTTTAAGAAATAAATTAAAAGTGGGATCAAAATCAAAATTAAAACGGGATATAAATCGAAATCGGGACTGAAATCGAAATTGGAGGCAAAGCGAAACCAAAATTGGAACTACCCCTCCCCAGTTTGATTCTGATTTCCATGACCACATAATCGAGAACTGACAATTTTGAAATCATGGTCATGTATAGTTTATATTGTTGTGGAGAAAACCTCATTATGCTTTATGAACTCTATCATTTTCTTCTTATCAAGATGCACTGAATGTCATACCAATGAACTAGTGAAGTAATACATATTTTCTTAAATTGCATATTGATATTTGCTATATATGATAATATCGAACTGTTTTGCCACTAAGAGCTTTACACGTGTATCTGTTGAACTCAATCTTAATTCTAATAATCGATTTAAATTTATTTTTCTCTTTAGTTTTATATATTTTCAATTTGATATATAATTTTTTGTTTAATTTAGATATTTTGTTTCTGCACAGGAAAACCGTTTTAAGTTCTTGAATGATTGAGATATTGAACTTTGTTTAATAGGTGTTAAAAAGATAAAATTAAAGGGTAGTTAATATTTTGTTAAATGTATTTAATAATTACATTATCAATATATCCTTAATAATAATTAGTTAAAACGTTATGCCCAATTTAATAATAATGATTCTAAATCCACCATCAATTGAAATTTTCCTTTTTATTTTTTTTTTGAGTTGCAGTCATAATATCCACCAATAAATGCTGTGAGTTGCACCCATTCAATAAGTAATGGAATATGATTACGTGTAGTGCATACAAGTGGGGCCTCAACTACAAGGTTTTGTTACTTGGTCTCTTTGTGCTTTTGGGTAACAAAAATAGGCCCAAAATTGACTAGACCATGCTGTGCTCTTAGAAAAAACAAAAAAACAAGTGTATGTGTAAATAAAAATGCCCTCACGCAGGATCGAACTACGGACCTTCAGTTTACAAGACTGACGCTCTACCACTGAGCTATAAGGGCTTTTGAATTAATTTAACTACACGACAATAAAGAGTCCTGGAGACTAAACTGAAACATTTCAATTTAATTGCCACCTAGATCATCCAGAAGAACGAACTTCTAGAATTACTATGTTATTGTATTCGGGAAAAATTGAAAAAAATCATTATTCACATTTATGGAAAAATCTTTTTTTTTATCAACACATTTAAAGTGATATAATTTCGCCACCCACCTTAAAAAATTGCATCCAATTCATCATTCAATCTAATTTCATCCAATTGTTTTTAATGGAAAGCATGTACATGCATGTTATTTGACCATTATATGTATATAATTTTCGATAAAAAAAAACGAAATTAGATCAAAGCAAGTTTGGTGCATTTTTTTTAAACATTTTTTCCTTGTACGTATTTTGACTTTAATAAATACACTAGTTCAGAAAAAAAATTAACAATTGTTGGGAAGAATAACACTACATAGTTAAGAAAAGTTAGTTAAGAAGAGTATATTTTATTTTTGAAGGATTAAAATTTTAAAAAAAAAAGTCAAATTGAAAAAAAAAGAGAACGAATTTGTTTGAGATCAATGCTTGGAGGTTAAAAAGTTTCACGTGTAATTAAACATCTTTTGAGTGATTATGAATTAAAAACCAAGTAGATTATCAACAATTAATACATGAGATTTTTTGGTTCTAATTATTCACAAATAAAAATACTTCTATCATTGCTGTTAAAAGGAAATATAATTTGTTGCGAAAAGAGTAATATATCTTTTAGGCAAATACTCTGAAATTCCAAGAATTAAGTGAAAAGCATTTAGAGAATATTTGAATAGAGTAATGATAGAAATTACGATAACTTTTACGCAAATTGAGAACTCGCATAATCTTATTTGGCATATAATAGGAGAGAGAGCTGATTATTTGGAATCCTTACATGATAGAACTTATCTGATGATATATATATATATATACACACACACATATATATATACTTATGGGGAGCAGCACATCCTCTACGATCATAAACTTTTTGTTAGTGAACCCTATAATTATTAATCTAAAATTATTACAACCATAAATATTATCAAAATAAAATCTACAATTATCAGACCTAACTCAGATGTGAGTGAACCTTACGACATAGTTTTAATCTTAGTTTTAGTAAAATCACGTTGTTAAAACTACATAGTAGAGTTCACTCACATTTGGGTTATACCTTAATAATTTTATATTTGATTTTGATAATATTTATACTTTTAGTCACAAGTTTGTGATTTTTGTGATATTTTGGTTTGTGATTTTAGTTTATTATTTTGATGATATTTTAAGGGTATGAGTTAATTATATTACATAGGAGGGGTGTATGATTATTAGAGTGAAAAAAAAAATAAAAAAAAAATCTTATATGGTACTGAATGAATGGATGTCTAATAAAGGATTTATCAAGATGATCTTGATAAAATTTAAAGAATTAAGACAAATTTTCTTTCCTATTTTATGCCAATTAGGACCGCACATAATTGGAGTTCCCAAATCGCGTAAAAATTTTTGTACTCCTTATCATTACTCATTTGAATAATCCCTTCCTTTATGAATTTTTATACCAGTACAACAAAAGCCATTAATCCATGGCTAAAGTTCTTTCTTGGGGACTTTAAAATTTTCATCTCCCTTTACTTTGGTAAATAGCGAGTGAAAGAAGTTAATGCCAGGCAGCGTTCATTGGCACTGTAACACCCTAGCGCTGCAGTCACTAGTAGAAAAATGGCCTTTTACACTGGGTAAATCGGTGTATATACACCGATTTTTTTAAAAATGAACCGGTGTAAATATAGGCGAGGTAAAAAGTGCAAACTTTTTACATTGGTTCAAACAACCGGTGTAAAATTTTGTTTACACCGGTTATTTTTCAACCGGTGTAATAAAGTTTTAATTTACACCGGTTTTCAACCGGTGTTAATATGTGTTCATTGTTACACCGGTTCCTTTTAACCGGTGTACGAAGTTTACTTTTTACACCGGTTCCTTTTAACCGGTGTAAAACGTTTACTTTTTTCCACCGGTTCCTTTTAACCTGTGTGAAATATGTGCTTTTTATTTAAGGTTCATTTTAACCGGTGTACAATGTTTCTCTTTTACCCCTGTTCCTTATAACCGGTGTAAAATGATTGATTTAACACCGGTTCTTTCAACCGGTGTAAAATGATTGTTATACCCGGTGTAATATGTTCTTCTCCTACGAATTGATTTAATTATATGTGCCTGAACAGGTATATTCAAAATCAAATCTCGAAATACAGAAATTATATAAGCATACCAATCCAAAATCTATATTGAAAACAACGCATTCAAAAGTTTCCATTAAAAGTAACAACAATTTCGTTCATATTTTTACAAATATTTACATCTACATATAAGCGTATATAATGTCCTAATAAAATACTGAATCACATCTGTCTTAGGGTATTAACCATCAACGCTTGCAGCTCATTGTTCATTATATATTCCGCCCATGCTTCTCGAACAATATTCAAATCTGTTTCGGTTAATGCTTTCGCATCTTTTTTGAACCACTGGTACATGCAAATGAAGTCATTGTATTATTACTAACAATTTCAGATGCGAAACAAAAAAAGGATTTGACAAGCAAAATATTTTGATAATGAAATAATAAAACATAACCCAATTACCTTCTTGAAATCCTTCTGTGCTATGCAAGCTCGGAGTATTATAATGCGTATGTACCACATCACATAATACCCACATTCCCAGTTTGATACTTGCCTCTTGTGCTACAATGAAATAATAATGTCATAAAGTAATAACATTTTTCACACAAGGTACATCTAGTCGAACTATTGAACAATCTTACCTGAATCTCTATCCATTTTATTGTTTTCTGCGTCGATGAGTGATCCCCTTCAATGTCTGACTGATACACCCTCGCTACACTGTACAAGACGACAATTGCAAGCATATAAATAAGCATCATCAAATAAACATGCGACAATATCAGTAATATAATTTTTGAAAAACATTGAAATATTATAAATACGCGTTCATCAAATTCGTAGCATCTTCTCGTGGGCTTATGTGTACTGGATCAAACCAGTACACAGCCATGTCCTGTGGACTTATTGCCATTAGCATCCAATGTACACTGAAAAATAATACGCAGAATTAATTCCAACTAATTATACTATAAACCTATTGAAAACAATCGCATAACATTATAAAGAGATTTGATATTAAATTACTTTAGAAAATATGGTGCTAAGTATATGCTCTTGTCTCCAGTCTTCATGGTTGACACAATGTACTGTACTCTAGATTCTTCGCTATTCCCGAATTGTTGTATATGATATGGCGATAGGAACCCTATCCCATTTTGACCCTGTTTCCCACTTAGTGCATACATTGTCCTACAACATTCATTGACAAACACACGTACACGTTTCATTAGTGTACCTATCTTGCAAAATAACCAAAACAAATAAAATAAACTTGAAACTTTAAGAAAGAGTCCAAACTTACTTTATGAACAATAGCATGCATTCACCCGTCACCATATCACACGACAAGAAGTCACTGAGGCTCTCGTTCGAAACTAATAGGGAAAACTCAATGCCCACTATTCCTTCCGTCATATGGATTGTATACATAGAGTCGGTCGAATGGTTGCTCACCAATATGCACACTTGTCGTAAAGATCCATCAAGGTGAGATAATAATTCATTAACCTCGTCCCGCGGGTGTGCCACCAATTTTGTTTTCTTGGGTGGAGGGGAGTTCGTTAACTCTTTACCACCTTTCTTGGCCGGTACTTCACAAAAAAACAAATTCAATTAATTGAGATGTTTAAAACTAAAATTATACGAAAAATACACATATAGTAGAATGTAATTACACCTGAGAATCCGATTCGGTACAAATATCAACCAACGACCGTGGCCACTCTAACAGGTTTCCAAATCCTGTACCAACTGTCGTGGCCTCATCATCGGGAAATGGCAATAGAGCATCATGTACGATGGCCGTAATGATGTTGACCTTCACTCTGTCCCGCATTACCTCTTTTCCGTGATGCATTGTTAAATTATACAGCCTCCCGTTAGCTACATGACACCTCTCTTGAATATGATCAAGAACAAACAGGCGACATTCTGTTCCGTCCTGTGATTAATAACCAAATATAGTATAAATTAATAAATGAGTTAAATGAAATACTTTTGAAAGGAAAGAATTATGATTTGGTACCTCGAAATCTCCCAATGAATCTGGGGCTCCAAAACCAGAGCAAACCGGTATGTTCTCTGGCTGCTTTAACTCTTGTTGCTTGGGCGTTGATTCCGTACTACGCAAAGTAGAGACATCGCTCGCAGAAAAAACAGGAACTGGTTTGCCCAAAGATCGGTATAGGTCATGAACTGCTTGAGTCAATAACCTAATTTCCTCTTTGCACTTAGCGTGACTGTCTACACTCGCATTACGCCCGGACGATGAGTCTCCAAAAACGTGCGACATCCTCATCCGACCCCCAACTCCCCTTACGCGCCCGGGGTGATCTTTCTTACCTGTTGCAATGACAAGAATGTCATTGCTTCCCTCTCCAAGGGACTCTCCTTGACTTGAGCGATTCGTCAAATCATCCTGGTAAATTGTAGCAAAGAGTTTTTATAGTATAATGCACATTAACTAAAAATATTAAATGTCTTACTAGAAAATTGATTTAAATGAATAAATTACACTTACAATTGTCTTACTATGCCCCCTAGCCGCGTCGCTAGAAAAGTCACCACACTTGTTTTTGTGACCTTCCTTGAATAGAATATGCCGGGGAATTGGTGACGGGGGCGAGGTTGTTTCACGTGCCTCCTCTGCTGTCATGCCGGAGTCAATCTTCATTTGTACTTTTGCCTGAAATTTATCGTGCATCATCTTTTTTTTCAAGCTCGAATATCCACCACGAGACATGGTGTGATGTAGTTTGTTCATGTTCGAACTTTCTTGGCTAGCAACACGCTTTTTCTATTCCTCGGGAAAAAAGAAAAAGATTAAGTGAATAATCATTGGAAAAAATATAATACTAACTGAATAATCATTACAAAAAATAAAATATTACCTGCCATTCTTCGCTTAATCGAATTTTTCGGAAGGCCTCCCATGTATCCCTGCTAAGGTACCGATATGTAGCACATGGGTCCTCATCCTTCTGGCTTCCGAATATATACCTGTTCAAGCTTGTCTTCCAACCCCGCCACCGTTCCCCAGCTTGGACTAACCACTTCTTCTTCAGTTGTGGTGTGGACTTAAAATCGAAGGTAAGCTGATGAAAAAAAAAATAACATCAATGTACGCCAAATATCCTATAAATGAACGAATATTTATAAAAAAAATTAAAATATTGATTTTTATGTTGAACATACCATTACTTCGTCCCAAATCATGTCCTTTATTGATGCATCGACTTTTGGCCATGATGGAAATTGCACAATGTTCACTTTACTACGCGCCATCAACGCAATGAAACCAATCCATTCATTTTGTGATTTTGCAGTCGTCGGCTCACCGTTGGCATCGAAAAAATTGCTGTCTTTAATCCTCTTGCCCTCCTTTTCAAAACCGCGCAACATTTCGTTCCCTCTCGTCGTTTCTTAGCCATGACAAATCTTTGTAGTGTACAAAGCATCAAAAAGTAAAAAACACAGTAACAACATTTTTAAATTAAACTAACTCTTTTTAGTAACTCAGATCATACATGAAACATACTTTTAACTTTTGTCTGGTTTTTCGTATATAAGTTGACATAAATCATCAAAACATCTCATAAATGAACATCTCATAAATCATCAAAACAGAAATTACCAACATCTCATAAATCATCAAAACAGAAATTACCAACACCTCATAATCAGTCCAAGCAGAAATTACTTCTATTGTGAATTGAATAAATACTGAATAATATATTGATCATAATTAGTCCATTGTATATCCCCCCATATCCAGAGTTCAGTTACGTGTAATATTCCATCACAATATCTATTACATCCTTCGAATACAGAGTACATTGCCAAAAGCAGCACCTCAAAGTTTAATCTCAGATTCCATATTTTTTCAAGTTCATGACAAATCCACAGCCACAAAATCCAGATTCCAACAGCAAGATAACATTCCAAATGAAACATAATAGTTCAACCAGGCATGTCCAAAATGTTTAACTCAGTTCAGAGAAATTCCATAGAATGCATTAACAATCCGAATTAAATTACCCAATTGCATGCAAGCATTAAAATTAACTAATAGCCTTTCCAAATCTTTACTTCACCCACCACAAAACAAAACATACCAACAAATAACATATGAATGGTTCTTTACACAGTAAAGAGTGTAATTTTTTCCCTTTCGCAAGCTAAGACGCCAATACATGTTAACCACTGCCTTCTGCTAAATGATAGAAGCACTATACCTCGAAAATAGTGCTGCAATCGGAAAAGGAGATTGATACGCTCCGAACTGGAGTCGGCTGCGATGGTTACAGCTGCGAATGGTGCGTCGACGTTGGAGGCTGTTATGATAGAGATGGCGCCGATGGAGGTGGCTGCGAAGTGTTTACAACACGATGGTGGTGAAAATGGAGGTGGAGGTTGCGGCTTAAAAATCTGTAAAGCCGACTATATGTTATACAAGGACTTCGAAACGGCGCCAGGGCAAAATTTTTTGTTTTAAAAAACGCTAACTACACCGGTTATAAGGAAACCGGTGTAGAAAGTTTGTTTTCTACACCGGTTATAATGATAACTGGTGTAGAAACTTTATTTTCTACACTGGTTAAAGTGACAACCGGTGTAGTAAGTTTGTGTTATACACCGGTTATTCCTAACCGGTGTAGAAAACAAGGTTTCACACCGGTTATTCTTATAACCGGTTTAGTCTATTTTGAACTATATTTTACAGGTTGTTAATATAAAACTTATAAAAACATATTTAAAGTTTAAAAAAATATATTTAACATTAAATAAAAATCGTAAAATTTACTCGATCTACATCGGATATTGTTATAACCGGTGTAGTATGTTACATTGACTGTTTATGCAAAACTAAAAAAAATATATTTAAACCTTAAAAAAAATGTATGTAACCGTTGTAATGTATTGTTCTATTTTAACAATATTTTAATACCTTTACTGGTTGTTAATGTAAAACGTATAAAAATATATTTCAATTTAAAAAAAAATATATTTACGTTTAGAAAAATTTATAAAACTTTACTATAATACGAGCTACACCGGTTATTAGTGTAACCGGTGTAAAATAAGACATTCTACACCGGTTATTACTGTAACCGGTGTAGAATGTTAATTTAAAGTCAAAATCACAGCGGTTTCAGTGTTAAGTAGTCTTTAATTAACAACGCCATATAATATGATGAATGCTTAATGAAATTTTAATATACATGTTTATTTCAGTAGATGGTAATAAGAAATATAGTTATGTTTTAGTGTTCATTATATTCAAATTCTATTGAATATATACATGAATACTTAGGAGTGTATTGATGGTACATGGTTTATTATTTACGGTTTAGGGGTTTAGTGGTTTAGGGTATAGGATGTTTATTGCATGTTATTTCATTTACTGAACTATTAATATGAATGTTTATTGCATGTTATTTCAATTAAAAATACATTGATGTGTTAGGGTTATCTTGTCGCATAAATTCTATACCAAATGGCATTAATTAAGAAAAAAATAAAAGTAATTTTTGCATGGTATCCCCTGTATCTAGAGCAAACCTACGTGTCAAAAAACACTTGTGATGTATACAACTTCAAAAAACAAAAAAAATAGCCATCGTACATTGAGTTGACACACCATCGTACATTGATGTATACAAGTCTTGGTACAAGTCTTACAACAAAAAATAGCCATCGTACATTAAAATTTTTCCCTATAATAGCCATACGTAACGCCTTTGTTGCATGAAGCTCATATCATCCCAGCAATTCACCTGTACTGAAATGACCAAAAAAATATACAAATTTCGTCACAACATTTAGAAAAGCTTCAAACTACCCAAATAACTGCTTAAATAAAAAATGAGTACAATGAAAAGTATAAATACAAACTATCCAAAGTGCATACTAACTTACAAACTATATATCACGACAAGGTCTTTCTTTTATTTGACAATAGATCATCAACCCATATTCCTTCAACGTGATCAGTGCGGAGAATGAATGCATCCATATTACGGTCCTCTTCAACCGTGCTGAGGGGGGGAAACCTGATGAGAAAGGCGGCACATCATGATTATTATCAGTATCAATTTCATCACCGACATACAATTGTTTCCCTTGTAGGACAATAGACCATTTTTTGTCTATGGGATCAGATACATAAAATACTTGTTTTGCCTGGGAAGCAAGTATGAATGGTTTCCCTTGGTAACCTTCCTTATTCAAATCCACTAGCGTAAATCCCATTTCGTCGGTTCGAACACCATTGATGTTGGCAACCCATTTGCATTTGAAAATAGGGACTTTGAATTTAACATAGTCAATCTCCCAGATCTCCCTAATCACCCCATAATATGACATTTTGGCATACACTGGATATCTATCTCTCGAACTGGAGACATGTAAAGCCTCAGACACTAATGTGACCCCACTATCTTGCGTTGTGCTACTGTCATCTTGACTCTTAGTAGCAAATGAAAATCCATTTATGGCATAGCCCGAATATGATAGCACAACGTGACTGGGCCTATACGCTAACCACTTTAATGTCTCTGTAACAGTTCCGGCCCCAACAGCAGCACTGAACCAGTTCACAAAGGTTCGGTTGTGTTCATCGAGTACGTATCTGTCATTCCAACCACGATGGCTTTCTTTTATTTCACAAATATGAGCATCCACATAAGGCTTTACTTCTTCAGAATTGCGCAAGACATATAGATGAGCATTTTGTAAATCAGCAATAGAGGGGGTAAACAACTTTGCTGCCGATGTACCTCGTCCTTTGTTCCGTTCATCGGGGCTATGCTTTCGTAGTAAATCAGCATGGGTACCAGACAAGTACCCAGTGCAAAACTCAATAACCTCGTCAGCTATGTACCTTTCAACAATGCTTGCATCAGGACGATAGCGGTTTTTCACATAAACCTTGAAGACTTTCATATATCGCTCGAATGGATACATCCAGTGAAAAAATACAGGCCCACAGATTTTTATCTCCCTAACCAAATGAACGATAAATTCCCATGCACAGGAAAGTCATTAATAGTACAGAATATCATGGCATGCAATGTGAATGACTCCTTCCTATGTGCATCAAACATCAACTCCCCTTCATCCCACAGCTTCTTCAAGTCTTCAATTAGGTGGGCTAAATAAACATCTATGTCATTTCCAGGTTGGCGGGGACCTGAAATCATTAATGACATCAAAATATACTTCCGCTTCATACACAAGTAGGGAGGTAGATTGTAAATAACCAACATTACTGGTCAAGAGCTATGTGTACTAATTAGACTACCGTAAGGATTCATTCCATCCGTACACAATCCTAATCTCAAATTCCTTGCATCTCTACCGAACAAGGGGTACACCAAATCAATCTTTTTCCACTAATCAGAATCTGCAGGATGCCTTATCATCTTGTCCCCAGGGGGAATATTCCGATTTGCATACCAGGTCAGGTTTTTAGCATCTTCGAAATTGGCAAACAATCGCTTGAATCTCGGTATTATAGGGAGATACCATAAAACTTTCACCGGTGATGATTTATTCTTCGAATCTATATGATCTTCAACGCCATCACCAATTTGCTTGTTTTTGAAACGAGAAACCCGGCATTTAGGACAATACACTGAATTTTTGTATTCATTCCGATATAGTATGCAATCGTTTGGGCAAGCATATATTTTCTTATACTCCATACCTTGAGGGCACAAGATTTTTTTAGCCTCATAAGTGCGATTCGGAAGTTCATTACCTTCTGGCAGTACATCCTTCAGTAAAGTCAACAGTGATGTAAAACTAGTATCAGTCCACCCATGTGTCGCCTTCAAACTGTAAAGTTTTAAAGTGACCGATAATCGTGTGTACTTAAAACACCCTGGATATAGAGGCTTTTCGCTATCATCCAACAACGAAGGAAGAATATCAGGCGTATCAGCAAAGCTACCGACAATATCATCTACCAAAGCATCAAATCGGTCATTTTCAATCGCAACATCATCTTCTGCCTCATATTCTTCTTGTTTCGATGAATTTTCATACTCGCCGTGCCATTTCCATATTTTATAAGCCGGATCAAATCCCCTCCGATACAAATGGTCTCTTATAGTGTCAGGTTGGTCGAACACCGCAAAATTCTTACAATCCTTACATGGACAATAGATGTACTTGGATTTTTTATAAGCAAAGCTAATAAATTTCTCAACCTCTTCTTCATACGCTGATGTTGTCCGATCACCAAATATAATATCATTACGACCCATGACTACCGCACCCTTTACATTATAAGAAAAATAATTATAATAAGTTAACCAACAAAATAAATGCATTAACTGATATTTTCATAATATTACAGCATATAAAAATATACACAGGAACGACTGAATCAAATTAAAACAACATTTTTATTACACGGGATACAAATTTAAAGCATATATAAGGAAATCTACAATTTTTACAACTACAGTTAACAAAACAATGCAGATCCATATTGTAAACGACGTTAATTATCTAGGGAAATATCATATATTTAGAAGTTATGAGTTTACATATAACTATAGCTAACCTCAGATGTTTGAGTTGCATGAATATAAGTTGAGTTGTAGCTTCTGATTTGGCCTTCGTCTTCGATTTCGGGCGCAGCTTTTGCAACAAATTAGTAGTTCTTTGCGTCTGATATAATACACACTTAAGATGGAGCAAATGGAGAAATGTGTGGTCATTTAAATGCTTGTTATTGACACCAGTTAACCAAATTCCTGGTGTAATAGTAGACACATTTACACCGGTTTTTCAATAATCGGTGTAATAATAGACAAATTTACACCGGTCAGGTGTAATAGTAGAAAAATTTACACCAGTTTTTAAATAACCGGTGTAATAAATAAAAAATTTACACCGGTTATAAGAAAACCGGTGTAAGAAATCCCATATTACACCGTTTTTTTATAACCGGTGTAAATGATTGTCTAACCATTACAGCGGGTATTTAAAAACTGGTGTAAATATGTCAACTATTACACCGGTTTTTTGATTAACCGGTGTAAATTGTTCTCCTTAGTACATTAATATTAATGCATTAATGCTTATGTGTGAACTGAATACGATAAAAACACTTGTACCAATTTGGACATTTACAACAAATACAAAAGTTTTGGAGCATTTGGATTGTTTCATTTTTGTTTGATAGGTGCATGTTAAAAGATAACATTAATGGGTAGTTAATTAATTCATTGTTAAATGTATTTAATATTAAATCATCCTTAACCCCTAAACAACAATTTGTCACCTTCATCTCGTAAACAATAAAAGATCACTCCAAAATCAGAATCACTGTTTCAAAGGCTAATACAATAATAAAAGGTCTTTAGAAGTGCACAACATACTGTCATATGCAAATCAAAACCCAGAAACTAACAAGGAAAAATAAGGTTGTTACAAAACAGCCACATGACAGAGAACGAAGGCACATGATAAAACTTATACATGATTACACCAATTTCAGATTAGAAAAATTTTGGAAAATACATCTTCAGCATAGTTTTAATTTCTTTTTGAATCTCTGGGTCAGCATGTAGCTCTCATTCAACAAAGTGTATTTTATTCGAATCAAGTCCATCATCAATATGGAGATTGATGATTTCTGGTTGGTCATTTGCTTCTATTGATTCTGGAACAAAGGAATCAAGTCCATCATCAATATGGAGATTGATGTTTTCTGGTTGGTCATTAGCTTCTATTGAATCTGGAACAAACAAATCAAGTCCATCAGAAGTTTGAGTGTCTTCCATCGTCAATTGCTGTTCAAGCTGTTTTCATGGTTGAGTACAATATAAAAAGAAGAAAAACTATTTATTCACCACACGGATGGTGGTTAACCTAAATTCTAAAAAAACTAATTATATACAATCCATGACTACATTTAATTAAAACAGACATTGTAAAAAATATTTACTTCCACAAATTAAATGAAGCACAAAATTAAATTATTAATATACACATGAACGCCTAAATAAAATTTCAGAACATCATTTTAACTACATTTATTACAAATATAAAGCATATACATGGCCTCACTACAATTTTACAACTTTTTTTAAAAAATGGAATGCAGATCTATATACATATATATGTCAATGCATTGATGAATGAGAAGAGAAATTATATAAAAGTTATCAGTTTATATATAATGTCACTAACCTCAAATGGTTGAGTTGAATGAACAAAAGTTAATAAAATGCTTCAGATTTGGCCTTCAAAAAGATTTCGTGCGCAGCTTTTGGGAAAAACTCGTAGATCTTATGATAGAGATAATGCTGACTTAAGCTGGAGCAGAAGGAAAAATATGTGGACATTTGACGACGTAGGAAATGTAAAAGGCACACTTTTTACACCGGTTATAAGAAACCGGTGTAGAAGGCACACTTTTTACACCGGTTGTAATGAAACCGGTGTAAAAAAGGGCACTTTTTAAACCGGTTTCCTTATACCCGGTGTAAAAAATGTGCCTTTTACACCGGTTTCTTATAACCGGTGTAAAAAGTGTTTCCTTCTACACCGGTTATTTTTTAACCGGTGTAAAAAGTGTACTATCCTTGTTTAATATTACTATAATGCCACCACGTTTTTATAAATTACACCGGATTATGTTTAACCGCTTTAAAAAGGGCGGTTTAAAAAGCCTATTTTGTAGTAGTGAGTGCTACTGTTCACTTTCCTATTTTGTTGTTTTTTATTTTGTGTAGCTTTATTTTGATCTTTTAGGTAACTTCTTTTCTATTAAGATCATTCCAAAAACATGCAAAAAGTTAATTATTTGGCAAGTATTTTTAGTTATATTTTTTCGATAAAAGTAGAAAAAAATATTTTGTTCAAACAAAACCCTTGGCACTATTTTCATTATCGTTATATAAGGTAAGGTAAAAATCAAATTAGGATTCATAATTGGTAAAACAAAGCAACTTTGGAAGGCATGGCATTGTATTATCCATAATGTGAATGTGGCAATTCATCAATTCCGACTTCTTCTTAGACGGAAACCAACCTAGGAAGGAGTTGCTCATACCATAAGCAAATATTTAGCAATAAAGTTTCTTTTAAAAAAACACGGAGTTGCTAATATAGTAAAACTAGATTAATTATCTTAATACAATTTTCACACACTACACATATTTAAAACGCATTATACATACTTTCATGCATTACACATATTTTATACACATTATACATATTTTATACACACTAAATACATTTACATATACTACACATATTTTTATATGCTACATATATTTTCACATACTATACATATTTTTACACACTACACATTTTCACACACTATACATATCTTATACACACTACACATATTTTACACACTATACATTTTCACACACTACACACATTTTCACATACTATACATATTTTCACTATTACACATATTTTACACATAATACACATATTTTCACACATTGCATAAATTTTACACATACCACATACATATTATTCACACTACACATTTTACACAATACACATATTTTCACACAGATAATTAAATATGATAAAAATACTAAATATAACATGATTAATATAAATTTTATAAATATAGTTACCATTAGAAAACCAAAATAATTTAAAAAATTAACTAACTTTACCTAAACAACTAAAAAACTAAGATTAATTAAATAAATCTCTTAAATAGATTATAATTAAAAAATACAGTTAAACTATTAACTTATAATTAGCAAACCAAGAAATATAAGGAAGTAATTAATCTTGATTTTCTTGACATAATTAAATAAAACACTAATAATATAAATTAGGTTGAGTAACTTAATATAAATTTCCTAAATAATTCATAATTAGAAAACTAAAACACTTCAAGAAAGATATGTGTAGCGTGTGAAAATGTGTGCAGTGTGTGTAAAATATGTATAGTATGTGAAAATATGTACATTGTGTATAAATGTATGTAGTATGTATAAAATGTGGTGTGTAAAAATATGTATAGTATGTGTAAAAAATGTAGGTAATGTGTGTAAACTATGTGTAGTGTGAAAAAATATATGTAGAATGTGTAAAATTTGTATAGTATGTGAAAATGTATGTATTATATGTAAAATGTGTAGTGTGTATAAATATATATAGTATGTGTAAAATATATATAGTATGTGTAAAATATGTATAAATATGTATTGTGTATAAATATAAATATATATATATAGTGTACAAATATGTGTAGTATGTAAAAACAATTGTAGTGTGTGTAAAATATATGTAATGTGCGAATATATTATAACGTTTTGTATATTAAGAATGTTGATTTTTTATTTTAAATATTTAAAAAAAAGATTGAAACCCATTACCAAAGATAAATAAATCAAACACTTGTGACATAAATAAAATATATTCCACTTTTCAATCAAATATGATTAAATTAATGGTATAAACCCATAGTGATAGTGAGATAATTATTCTCACTGCCAATCTGATTGAGGAATACAAACCAAACCGCTGGTAAAAGTCAATTTAGTACTAAAAGAAATGCATAAAATCAACATATGTCCAATATTCCAAATGATTAAGCAAACTTCTCTACAATTCCTTAACCATACAACCAAAAGAATAATAGCTCTTGCTCTTACAGAGATTTACAATGCAAAAAACTTATTTCAAGATTTCCCACCAATCTCATGATCATCAATTAATTTTGATTTGTTGTTCGATTAATTTGAAGCATCAATAATCATAATGATATCAAGTCATTGATTATAGAAGAACAGGTAAGAATGATGATGAGTTTCAAAAACTCACAAGTCGCCGATAGGTCTTCAAGTTGTCCAGAGTACATCAAATACCTACAAGAAAACCCCGAGATAGTCCCAAGGAATAAACTTCCAAGGTTAAGTCAGTTATGAGCCTTAAGGGACAGCGATATGTAATCGAGAATTGAATGTCCCTCACCTAATGGTAGATGGGGTATTTATAGGATACATACCTGAGTTAGAGTTGAAATATAACTTTTTATAACGTACTTGAAGAAGGGTAAGAAGAGAGAGTATAGTTGCAGTAGAAGTGTGACTCTTATATATATATTTCATGTGATATGGTAGTAATAACAGATGAGATGGTGTTAGAGTCCAAAAAGGATTCATCCATCTTTAACTACTCGAATACTTGAGATAATAAGACTTATGCAACAGAGTCCCAATAGGTATTAGATAGAGATAATATTTGAGGTATTAATGTCAGTGTAAAATTCACCCTCATCAAATGACATAATGTGTATAAAGGGTTTTGAACATACAACTTTGCGAATTAGGATATGCCCGAAATTTCTAAATAAGTTAACTGTTGTACTTTTACATTTGCTCCTGTTATGCCAATATTTAAAACACACATTGCATCTATAATTTTTAGAATTCTTTAATTTCACAAATAGTGTGAATAATGTATCACATTAAAATAAAAGACGAAACATTACTGAACACAAAAACACAGATAAAAATGCACAAGACAAATAGTGTGAAAATTTACTAGTAGAGAATTCGAAATCACAGTTTGCTGATTTTCCAAAATTTGGCTCTCCATTTGTTGAATTTCTATTAGTCACTTTTGACATGCATTTCTTTAATCAACAAAGATAACATCAGGTTTAATGGTAGGATTAGTAATATTTGAAGTTGTAGATTTATTCAAATTAGAATCAATAGTTGGCCTTGCTTTATTAGTTTTTATAGGAAATTCATTTTCAATCTCAGTGTTCTAATCAACCAAAGAGAGATTATTTGGACAATTTTTAAAAGTGTGACATGTGACTTTGCATCTTTTATACTTGTTGAACATCTATCCAACTGTTGAAAGGTTGACCTGGTTCATTTTTTCTTACATTTTTTAGTCTGTTAGGTAATTTAATACTTTTTCTGACAAACTAGAAAGTTTATGCACCTTGGTTCACAAAATTTTGTCCATTCATTGGATATGTTACTAGTTTACAGGCTTTTATATAATACTATTGTGTGTAGTAATCATGCACAAATCTATTAAGATTTCTATTGTATACATAATTGCACTAATTACATATGAACATGGACTGCCATTGAGGTCCCATCTTCTACAAGTACAACTTCTACTAATCCTTTTTTTATCAAACATCAAAAATACCATATAACTTCCAAAATATTTCATTTACAAAAGAGTGGCCAACTGACCAACATCATCCTGTGTATCCAGTTGAAGCCACAGGGGGAAGGAGTCCTTCCACACAACTTCATTTAAGAGGTTTACAGCAAAATCTGCTAATTTGTTGCAAACTCTGTTACCACTACTACTTACAAGGCAAAATAAAAAATAATATGAAGTTATTACTGAGCATAACTATATCTTCTAGAATCATAGAAATCTGTACATGCTCGACTAGTCATGACCATGGTTCCAGTTTTAACCGGAACCGGCCCGTAACCGGCCCGGCGGGCCGGGCCCAACCCGTGAACCGGAACCGGCCCAGGCGGGCCGGTTCCGGTTCACACTTTCTTTGAACCGTGAACCGGCGGTTTGAACCGCCGGTTTTTTTAAAAAAAAAAAAAAAAAAATTGGATGGCCAGGATTTACTAGCCGTTGGATGATCCAACGGCTAGAACCGGCGGTTAAACCGCCGGTTCAGCAAAAAAAAAAAAAAAAAAAGTGATGGGCCAGGCCAACTGCCAAGTGGCCAACGGCCCTCGTGTCTACATTACCGTTGGCAGTCCAACGGCCATAAATTGGGCCGTTGGCTGCCAACGGTTTTGCATGCATTTTTTTGATTTTTTTTTTGATTTTTCTTCTATAAATACCTAAAATTTTCTAAATTCATTTTCACACCTTTCTCTTCATCTCAATTCTCTCAATTCTCTCAATACTCAATTATCATTTATATTATCTACTTTTTTTTTTATCATTAAATTTTTTTTACTCATTAATTCATTATATTCAAAATTCAATTCTTTACTTTAAATTATTTTATTTTATTCAAATCTTTAGCTATTTATTTTACTTTAAATTATTTTATTTTATTCAAATTATTTATGTCATTAATAATTTTTATTATTTGAATTATTTTAATTTATTTAAACACTTTTATAGTTTTATTATACACTTATAAGGTTATAATTTTATTTATCTAATTATTTATATTTATTCAATTACTTAATTTGAATTTACTATAAAATGGATAGTTATAATAGAGATATTGTTGGTAGCTCACAATTTGGTGCAAACCAAAGTGAGCAAATTTTTAGTGGTGGTGGAGAAACCGAAAGCCCCAACGTTGAAGAAAGGCTAAAATCGGATATGTTCAAGAAGCATTACACAAAGATTTTAGATTCCAACCAACAACCAATCAAGGCGAGATGCAATTATTGTCCCGGAAATAAATTTTATGCTTTCAAGAAAGGATCGGGCTATGGAAATTTGGCGCGACATTTGAAGGAAAAACATCCACACGAACTCGGCCTTTCCACCAACCAATCGCAATTATCCGGGTTTGTTCCCTCTACTACTCCTCCTTTTAAATATTCGGATGAAAAAAATAGAAAAGAATTAGCTAAAATGATTGCCATAGAACATTTATCATTTGGTTTTGGTGAAAAAGTAGGATTTAATTATTATTGTCAAGAGGCATTAAATCCACAAGCTAAAAGAATGCCTAGAACATCAATAACAAGAGAATTAAAGAAAATTTATAAAGGTGAAAAACAAATTTTAATTGAAACTTTTTCAAAATTAAATGGTAGTGTTTCTATATGTTCCGATATTTGGAGTGATTTATGGCAAATGCATTCTTATATGGGAGTAACTTGTCATTGGGTTGATAGTGATTGGAAAATACAAAAAAGAATTATTGCTTTTCGTCATTTTGAAGCAAGACATACCGCAAATAATATATCTAATTTGTTGAATATTATTTTAGATGAATATGGTTTATCTAAAAAAAATTTTTTCAATTGGTTTTGATAATGCTTCCTCTAATACGGTTTCAATTAATCAAAAAAACTCTTTGTCAACCAATAATAGGTGGAAAATTTTTTCATATTAGGTGTGCATGCCACATATTAAATTTAGCGGTACAAGATGGTTTAAAAACACTAAATACGCATATTACGCCTATTAAAGAGGCAATTAGTCTTTTATGGATCCGTCCAAATTTAATGAAACTATGGGTAAAATTTTGTATGAAAAATGGACGCAAACCAAAAAGATTTAGTAAAGATGTTCCTAATAGGTGGAATTCAACTTATAAATTATTGAATGCATCTACACAATATAGTACTTTGTTATGTACTTTTTTTATGCAAAATCAAGTAGATAATATTTCTTTGCATCCTAATATGTGGGAAATTTGTTGTAAATTATTAGAACTTTTAAAGGTATTTAAAGATGCTACTGAAATTTTATCTGGTGTTTATTATCCTACTTCTCATCTATTTGTTCACATTGCATGTGATGTTGTTGGTATTTTACAACAATTTAAAGATGACCCTGTTTTATCACTTCCTATATATGATATGTTAATAAAATGGCTTAACTATTACCGAAGAATTCCACCTACATATTTAATTGCTTCTGTTTTTGATCCACGTCAAAAAATTAATATTTTAGAAGAATATATTACTGCATATAATAGTTGTATAGATTCATTTTTTCTTGGCAATGAAGGTTATAAACCTCAAGATACTAAGGAAATTATAGGAGAAGTAATATTTCTTCTTCGTGATTTATTTAATGAATTTCTTTCTAAATATGGTAGTCAAGTTCCTATTAGTACCGGATCTAATATTGATGGTTCTACTAGTAGTGCATCACATCAAAATACTAGTACTCCATCAATGTTTTCTATAGCACCACGTAAACTTGGTAAGTCTATATATTCTTCACACAAAAAACCAAGATCCGGTAATGATACGGAACTTGATAGATATTTAACAACTACTTTTGAAGTTTGTGATGAAGATAAGGATTTTCACGAGTGGTCCGTGTTAGAATGGTGGAAGGGAAAGGAGAAGGATTATCCAATCCTTTCTATTATCGCAAAACATATTCTTGCAATTCCGGCATCAACCGTAGCTGTGGAACAAGCTTTTAGTGCGGGAGGAATCATGTTAGACGAGCACCGGTCCCGATTATTACCAAGATCATTAGAAATCCAAGCATTAGTGGATGATTGGCACAAGGCATTTTTGAGAGCACAAGAAATGGACAAGGCGGATGACATTGATTTAGATTACGACACCGACATTTCCGAAACGAGCAATGTTAGTGGCGGATCTTCAACCGGAGTTTCTTATTTCACGGATTTCGTTCAACTCGATCACGATGATGACATTGAAGAAGATTAACTTGTACTCAAATTACTTTTATGAATGAAAATTTTTATTTTTAGTAAATGTTGTATTGATTCATTATTCATATATGTAAATGGCCAACTTGTACTTAGGCCAAAATTTTATATTTCAATAATAAAATGAGGTATTTTTTCATTTATATCAAACTTGTGAACTTGTACTTATTATATCAAACTTGTTACTTTTCACATTGTAAATTTGTAAAATTTATGAATTATATCAAACTTCTCTTATTTTTTACATTGTAAATTATACTAAACTTCTTTTTTTTTTCATCTTATAAATTTGTAAATTTGTGAATTATATCAAACTTCTCTTATTTTTCACATTGTAAATTATATCAAATTTCTTTTTTTTTTCACCTTGTAAATTTGTGAATTATATCAAACTTCTCTTATTTTTCACATTGTAAATTATACCAAACTTCTTTTTCTTCATCTTGTAAATTTTGTAAAGTACATCACATTTCATATTGTCATCTTTTTAAAAAGTCGAACCGTGAGAAAACCGTACCAAAACCGGAACCGGAACCGGGACGGAACCGGAACCGTGACCGAACCGTGAACCGGCGGTTCACGAACCGTAACCGTAACCGTGACTCCAAGGGCCGGTTCAGGTTCCACCCTTCGTGGAACCGTGAACCGGCGGTTCGTGAACCGTGGTCATGTCTATGCTCGACTACCTTTTCTTGAAGTAGTAATGCAACTTTCTTTCTACTTGTCTGTACCTCAATTAAATCCCATCCTTCATCATTCCCCTCTGTAAGTGCTCTTCTTATTGCCAGTGCTTCTTCTACATCTGCATCCCTTATCTCTTGCTTAGGGATAGCCCAACCTTGCAACAATCCCTACTCCACCTCTAGCCGCCTTATTTTTGTAGACAACTTTAATATTGATTCTTATTCTGCCATATCTTGGTGGTTCTCACTTACCTTCTGCTTGGTCTTGATCCTCATTTGAGATTATGTTTGACACTTTTGTGTTTGGTTCCTCATATTCACTCCATTCTTCAAATGCTTTATTTAAGATTGTTATCATGTCTCTCCATTTCATGTTGAACCACCATTCTTTTCTTGCTTTTTATATTTGCCAAAGGAGGTTGACTGTTAAAACAATATGTTGCATCCCATTTGTTCTTGATGCAGCATGTTGTAGGTTTTCCCACCATATCCAAAAGTCACGTCTGTATTTCAGAATGTCATTCCATTGAATTGGTACATACCTCCAAACTTCTCTCACTCTAAGGCAATGGAAGAACATGTGCTCTATTGTCTCATCCTCTTCACCACAACTTTTACATATCGAATATTCAACCATATTCTCCTATTTGTAATAGCTCCAGAAGGCAAGACTTGATGTAGGCATTTTCATAGAAAGTGTTTCAATTTGTGTTTGACCTTCAAGCCCTATATAAATTTCCACATATGAGAGCTATGACAATTCCTACTAGATTCTCCACTTTTATCTTTATATCCAATCTTCTGTTCAAAATTTGTCTCCTCTAATGCCTTAGCTCTTGAATATCCAAACTTCACATCATAAATTCCTGAATTTGAATGAGCCTAAACCATCTTATCCTTACCCCCAAAAAAGCTCAAGGGAATTTGGCTTATCTCTTGAGCATCTTTATCTAGAAAATAGGTTTTAAGAAGATTCAAATTGTAAGAATTATTTTCAATTAACTCACTTACCTTTTCTAAGGTATAATTAGGAAAAGAATTGCATTTTTCCTGTGGGAGTTCCTGGCAACCATCTATCTTCCCATATATTCACCATTTTACCATCCCCAATTCTTGCTCTCAATCCATCTTTCATCAGTTCCTGAGCTGTCAAAATGCTTTTCCATAGTCATGATGAATATGACTTTGCTTCTGCCTTCAAGATAGACGTGTTCTTGTAATACTTGCATTTAACAACTTTACTCACTAAAAAATTTGGTTTAGTAATAAATCTCCAAATTTGCTTAGCAAATAAGGCTATATTGAAGCATTTTACATCCCTAAAACCAAGGCCTCCATTCTGTTTAATGTTTGACAGTTTCTTTCAGTTGACCCAATGCATCTGATAAGTTGGTTTTATACCGACTTAAATGGCTTATTTTACTTGGCTTTTGGATTGTTTTACATGAAAAGGTGGCTTGTTATGTGATATTTGATGCATTTATGTGATTGACCATATGGTAAGCTAAAATGAAGAAAAAGGATCAAGAATGAGGGTAAAAGAAGCAAGTTTGAATTCGGGTCAACAATTGTGGAAGAAATGTAAAAGGTTTGAAAGAATGTTTTAGTGTGCTTTGTGTTTGGCAGATTGAGTGCTGAATTTCATTTGAGTCTATCTTTTTCAATTTCGATCCGAATGAGGAGATCTTGAATGCTATGGAAAGCTCTTTGTGTGAACTTTAATTTTCATGTAACCTCTCCAAATTCTATGTGAACTCATGAGAAACGGGGGCTTCTTTGTTGTGCTTAAGTTTGCATTTTTCATGGTTTAACTGTTTTGCCACATTTTGGTAGATTGACAACATCTTGAGCTACAGACCTCCAATATCGATGATTCCTGATCCTATGGAAAGCTAAGACAGACATCTACAACTTTGGTGTTCAAGGCAAAGTCCAATTCGGAAAGGAAGCCTGGAAAATCACTGTGGGAATGAAAAGACCTGATTAGGGTTTTTAAGCCTACGACGCGCAAATAGCCTGCCACAGCTCAGTGTTTTGGTTGTAACTTTGTCATTCGAGCTCCGAATTGGGTGATTCAAAAGGCTGTTGAAAGCTAAGACGTAGGGATACAACTGCCATGTTTTAAGTGTTCCCAAATTCACAACGCATCAGGGCCAGAATTTGGTTGTAAGGTGACGGTTTGTAAGTTTTCAGAATTTGAGAGGTAAAACGTTCCAAGTATATGTGCTTATGTTTTCCTTGCATCTTTGAGTTGGATTTGATGCACATATTTGTTGTTTTTATTACACACTTCAAACACCACATGCACATTTCATGCACATCACAGCATACATCCACGCACGACACTTGCTACACAATCAAATCCATCACCAAGACACAAGCACACTACACATGCATTTCTCATAGCACATCACATGCACATTTCTGCACACATGATATAATACCCACAACCAAATTTAGGGACCATTTAAGAAATAAGTAAATTTAGAGGGGTTAGTTTGCAAAATCATTAAAATTGGTCTTGAAACCAATCGATTTTCCAGTTTTGCATTTCATTCTTTTCTTTATGATTTTCCCCATCTTCTCTCCACTCTAGGGAAGCAAGAGGAAGGGCTTGATTGAAGAAGGAAAAGCTCAATTTCCACTCTAATTTCACTCTACATAAGGTAAGGAAACTCTCTAGTTTACTTACCCATATTAATATCCTTATTTAGTGTTTTAGATTAGTAAAAGTTTGGAAGTTTTTTATGATAGGATATGGGTTTTAATCCCATAAGATCAAGAACACTAATCTAAGGATTTTAGCTTTCCTTTGATTAAGTATAGAACATGTACTGATAGGTTTAAGTCAATTTATGACGATATTTTGTAGAAGGAAGTTTAAGAGAATAATATGTTAATGGGTTTTAGAATTGTAAGTGAATAAAGTGTTCTTAAACTAGGAATGATGTATAGAAGTTATTAGGCTCTATTTAATGTCTCTTTTGTCATATGTGAAGGTTTTATAGGAAAAGTGAAGTAATTAAGTGGTGGAAATCGTTTATCAAGTGCAAAATTGGAGAGTGATTTAAGGTAAGTGGTTTTGATATCCCTTTATATTTTATAAGCATTTGATAAAACATATATTTGAAAGTTTGGCTAGGTTCTTAAATCAAAATGGCTTGAGTATGAATAAGATTGTGATTTTGATGAATATATGAAATGTATGCAGTGGCTTTTTGAATGTGAAGTGTTTTGTGAATGATTGAAATGAATTTGAAGTGTTTTGAGATCTTGACTATTTAATGAACGATTGGTAGGAATATGTTCCACCTATTGTAATGGCCCTTCCTAGCGGGATATAGTAGCTAGGAACCATATGTAATGGCCTACCTAACGGGTTATAAAAGTTAGGACTGGATCCAGTTACTGTACCAAAAGTGATTTGAACTGTTCATGAGCTAAATGATAAATGATGACAAGTACTCAATGTACTTGTAAATGTTTGATAAATGATGATGCCATTGCTATATATGTATATATGTGTGTTTGGATTGAAATATCTTCTAAAGATGATTTTTATGTGTGGAATAGTGTTTAGCTAAAGTATATTATGTATATAACGTGCTCAATCCAATAAAGGTATATCTTAACTACTTACTGGGCATAGTGTATGCTCATACCACCAATGATGTTATCTTTGCAGATACTAAAGTTCAGAATGCATAGGAGGTGAATGATAGAAAGCATGGAAAGATATTTTGTGGATATTGTAATTATGTAGAGATGTATATTGTATAGATGTTTATAGTTATGTAGAACGTATAAGGAATTGTAATAGATCTTTTGGATGAAACGATATTGGAACATTTGATTTTGATGTTGATGTATATAGTTAGTAACGTTTGTTTATAAGGAATTGTATAGTTGTGATCTCAAGTGACGTCATTTCGTTATAATTTGTATATATTATGCTTGTTGGAGTAAGATGTAGGTGTGAATATGATGTGAAAGTTTGAATGTGATATTTTATCTTGTGCATTGGAGATTTTAGGTAATGACTATTATGGAATGTTTAGTGGAAACGTGGTTTTGGAAGTGTACATATTGATTATCATGTTTATGTGTGGCCTAAGTATATATATATATATGCGGTTGGGATAGTAACTTTGATAACAGGAGGCTTCGCACTTTTGGAGTCGGTTTCCAAGAGTGCGGCCGTGTCATGTCGGAATTGGGGCGTCACATTTAGTGGTATCAGAGAGTAAGTCGATAACAATGTGTGCATATAAGAGAGGAAACGTCAACTTATGTTAGAATGGTTAATGTTGAATCATTCTCGTTCCTTCTTTTGGATATAGTAAAAGAATATTAGTGTAATGATGTTTGTAGTTGTGTGAATAAGTAAAGTGAATTGTAATGAATGTTTTGGGTTGTTGGAACGATGTTTTATTTGATTTTGGTGTATAGATTTCATGATGGTTTGAAAAGGAAGTGTAGGTTGAAAAATGGAGTTTCGGACGGTCATTTCGGACCCTTAGGGTCGTCCAAACCTATTTTACTGGAAGCAGGATAAATTGATCGCGATAGTTTCGGACGGCCAAAACTCCCTGTGCCGTCCGAACCTATTTTTCAGAGAAGCTGTATTTTGCACAAAGTTTCGGACGGTCATTTCACAAAGAGGGGGTCGTCCGATCCTAAATTTCGAACGGCCGAAAGTTTAAGGAAGTCGTCCGAACCTAAGTTTCAGACGTCCGAAAGTATGAATAGTGCGTCCGATCCTATTTTTGCTCAACTGTTTTCAATTTTCATTTTCCAAACCATTTGTGCCATTATGTATGATATTTTGCAAGTGTGAAATGAATATTGGTTGACCTTTTATGATAGGATTATGGCACAAAACAGTGGGAGTGAAGAAAATCCCAACATTGTGATAGTGGATAGTCATGTTGATGGTGACAGTGAAGGAGCAAATACGGGGGAGCATTTGATGACTCGTACGCCTCAGCCCTTAACCAATAGAATGACTACAGGGGGTGAGTCATCTAATGATCCACCGGCGACGAGTACGACCACTTTGGCGATGCCACCGGAGTTCACCGCCGCCTTTGGCATGATGGCTCAAATCATGCAAGACCAACACCAGTTGCAACAAGAACAAGAGAGCCGTCAATGCCAACAAATGACGGGTAGCAAAACCCATTATGAGAACTTAAAGAAAGTAAACATGCCGGTCTTTGAGGGTGGTTCGGACCCAGAGAAAGCAGAGAAGTGGCTTAATGAATTAGAGGCCAACTTTGATGTATTGGAGGTTCCTGAAGATGTTAAGCTAAAGGTTGTCATTCCTTTCCTTGTTGGAGATGCGGAGATGTGGTGGAAAGCAATTGCTCTAGCTTATACTCGTGAGGGGCAACCTTTGGATTGGAAAACATTCAAAAGTGTCTTCTTAAAGCACTACTTTGCAGACTCTATCCGTAGTGAGAAACAGAGACAATTCTTCCACTTGAAACAGACGAAAAATATGTCGGTGGTGGAATATGCTGGGAAGTTTAACGCATTGGGGCGATATGTGCCAATGATAATGGCGGATGATAGCCTAAAGTTACTTAGGTTTGAGGAAGGTCTGCAAGGGCGCATCCGAGCCAGATTGTCTTCTGTCCCCTCAAATAGTTATGAGGATTCTTTCAAGAGATGCATTGGGATTGAGGCGGATCTCAAAAGAGGTGATGCCGAATTTCGTGCAAAGAGATCTAGACCAATACCAAACCAAGGTCAAGGACCATCACAGCCACAAATTCAAATAGGGTTCAAGAAGAGAGAATGTGACTTTTGCCACCGTGCTCATTTAGGAGAATGTTGATTGAAAACTGAAGCATGTTTCGGGTGTGGCAAGTTTGGACACAAGATTAATGAGTGTCCCACTCCACAGTTGTTTGAAGAACAAGGTACGGCAAGTTTCGAGGCCGAAACTTTCTATAAGGAGGGTAGAATATAATACCCACAACCAAATTTAGGGACCATTTAAGAAATAAGTAAAGTTAGAGGGGTTAGTTTGCAAAATCATTAAAATTGGTCTTGAAACCAATCGATTTTCCATCTTTGCATGTCATTCTTTTCTTTATGATTTTCCCCATCTACTCTCCACTCTAGGGCAGTAAGAGGAAGGGCTTGATTGAATAAGGAAAAGCTTAATTTCCACTCTAATTTCACTCTACATAAGGTTAGGAAACTCTCTAGTTTACTTACCCATATTAATATTCTTTTTTAGTGTTTTAGATTAGTAAAAGTTTGGAAGTTATGTCATGATAGGATATGGGTTTTAATCCCATAAGATCAAGAACACTAATATAAGGATTTTAGCTTTCCTTTGATTAAGTATAGAACATGTACTGATAGGTTTAAGTCAATTTATGACGATATTTTGTAGAAGGAAGTTTAAGAGAATAATATGTTAATAGGTTTTAGAATTGTAAGTAAATAAAGTGTTCTTAAACTAGGAATGATGTATAGAAGTTATTAGGCTCTATTTAATGTCTCTTTTGTCATATGTGAAGGTTTTATAGGAAAAGTGAAGTAATTAAGTGGTGGAAATCGTTTATCAAGTGCGAAATTGGAGAGTAAGTTAAGGTAAGTGGTTTTGATATCCCTTTATGTTTTATAAGCATTTGATAAAACATATATTTGAAAGTTTGGCTATGTTCTTATATCAAAATGGCTTGAGCATGAATAAGATTGTGATTTTGATGAATATATGAAATGTATGTAGTGGCTTTTTGAATGTGAAGTGTTTTGTGAATGATTGAAATGAATTTGAAGTGTTTTGAGCTCTTGAATGTTTAATGAACGATTGGTAGGAACATGTTCCACCTATTGTAATGGCCCTTCCTAACGGGTTATAGTAGCTAGGAACCATATGTAATGGCCTACCTAACGGGTTATAAAAGTTAGGACTGGATCCAGTTATTGTACCAAAAGTTATTTGAACTGTTCATGAGCTAAATGATAAATGATGACAAGTACTCAATGTACTTGTAAATGTTTGATATATGATGATGCCATTGCTATATATGTATATGTGTGTGTTTGGTTTGAAATATCTTCTAAAGATGATTTTTATGTGTGGAATAATGTTTTACGAAAGTATATTATGTATGTAACGTGCTCAATCCAATAAAGGTATATCTTAACTACTTACTGGGCATAGTGTATGCTCATACCACCAATGATGTTATCTTTGCAGATACTAAAGTTCCGAATGCATAGGAGGTGAATGATAGAAAGCATGGAAAGATATTTTGTGGATATTGTAATTATGTAGAGATGTTTATTGTAATGATGTTTATAGTTATGTAGAACGTATAAGGAATTGTAAAAGATCTTTTGGATGAAACGATATTGGAACATTTGATTTTGATGTTGATGTATATAGTTAGTAACGTTTCTTTATAAGGAATTGTATAGTTGTGATCTTAAGTGACGTCATTTCATTATAATTTGTATATATTATGCTTGTTGAAGTGGTTTTGATATCCCTTTATGTTTTATAAGCATTTGATAAAACATATATTTGAAAGTTTGGCTATGTTCTTATATCAAAATGGCTTGAGCATGAATAAGATTGTGATTTTGATGAATATATGAAATGTATGTAGTGGCTTTTTGAATGTGAAGTGCTTTGTGAATGATTGAAATGGATTTGAAGTGTTTTGAGCTCTTGAATGTTTAATGAACGATTGGTAGGAACATGTTCCACCTATTGTAATGGCCCTTCCTAACGGGTTATAGTAGCTAGGAACCATATGTAATGGCCTACCTAACGGGTTATAAAAGTTAGGACTGGATCCAGTTATTGTACCAAAAGTGATTTGAACTGTTCATGAGCTAAATGATAAATGATGACAAGTACTCAATGTACTTGTAAATGTTTGATAAATGATGATGCCATTGCTATATATGTATATGTGTGTGTTTGGTTTGAAATATTTTCTAAAGATGAAATTTATGTGTGGAATAATGTTTTACGAAAGTATATTATGTATATAACGTGCTCAATCCAATAAAGGTATATCTTAACTACTTACTGGGCATAGTGTATGCTCATACCACCAATGATGTTATCTTTGCAGATACTAAAGTTCCGAATGCATAGGAGGTGAATGATAGAAAGCATGGAAAGATATTTTGTGGATATTGTAATTATGTAGAGATGTTTATTGTAATGATGTTTATAGTTATGTAGAACGTATAAGGAATTGTAAAAGATCTTTTGGATGAAACGATATTGGAACATTTGATTTTGATGTTGATGTATATAGTTAGTAACGTTTCTTTATAAGGAATTGTATAGTTGTGATCTTAAGTGACATCATTTCATTATAATTTGTATATATTATGCTTGTTGGAGTGGTTTTGATATCCCTTTATGTTTTATAAGCATTTGATAAAACATATATTTGAAAGTTTGGCTATGTTCTTATATCAAAATGGCTTGAGCATGAATAAGATTGTGATTTTGATGAATATATGAAATGTATGTAGTGGCTTTTTGAATGTGAAGTGTTTTGTGAATGATTGAAATGAATTTGAAGTGTTTTGAGCTCTTGAATGTTTAATGAACGATTGGTAGGAACATGTTCCACCTATTGTAATGGCCCTTCCTAACGGGTTATAGTAGCTAGGAACCATATGTAATGGCCTACCTAACGGGTTATAAAAGTTAGGACTGGATCCAGTTATTGTACCAAAAGTTATTTGAACTGTTCATGAGCTAAATGATAAATGATGACAAGTACTCAATGTACTTGTAAATGTTTGATAAATGATGATGCCATTGCTATATATGTATATGTGTGTGTTTGGTTTGAAATATTTTCTAAAGATGATTTTTATGTGTGGAATAATGTTTTACGAAAGTATATTATGTATATAACGTGCTCAATCCAATAAAGGTATATCTTAACTACTTACTGGGCATAGTGTATGCTCATACCACCAATGATGTTATCTTTGCAGATACTAAAGTTCCGAATGCATAGGAGGTGAATGATAGAAAGCATGGAAAGATATTTTGTGGATATTGTAATTATGTAGAGATGTTTATTGTAATGATGTTTATAGTTATGTAGAACGTATAAGGAATTGTAAAAGATCTTTTGGATGAAACGATATTGGAACATTTGATTTTGATGTTGATGTATATAGTTAGTAACGTTTCTTTATAAGGAATTGTATAGTTGTGATCTTAAGTGACGTCATTTCATTATAATTTGTATATATTATGCTTCTTGGAGTAAGATGTAGGTGTGAATATGATGTGAAAGTTTGAATGTGATATTTTATCTCGTGCATTAGAGATTTTAGGTAATGACTATTATGGAATGTTTAGTGGAAACGTGGTTTTGGAAGTGTACATATTGATTATCATGTTTATGTGTGGCCTAAGTATATATATATATATATATATGCGGTTGGGATAGTAACTTTGATAACAGGAGGCTTCGCGCTTTTGGAGTCGATTTCCAAGAGTGCGGCCGTGTCAATTTCATCAATTTTTGGAGCAGTTGTTGGACCAAATTCATCAATTTCATCTTCACAGATATGCAATTCATCAACAACAGAAAATTCATGCTTAACACTCTCAATCATTCAATGCATAGAAGAATATGATATAGCCTTAATGGCAAAACAAGATTCAACATGTAACGGATGTTTCATGGCATAATTCGCATCAAAAACTACTTCTTCATTATTGATTCTAAAAGTAACTGTTTTGTTTCTTACCCCAATCACAGCATCACCTGTTGCCAAAAAGGGTCGACCAAAGATCAAAGGTACTTCCGGATCCTCTTCCATATCAAGAACAATAAAATCAAATGGGAGTGTAAACTTATCAATCCCCACTAGGACATCCTCAACCATTCCAGTAGGCTTGACTAAGGATCTATCAGCCAGTTGAAGAGTCAGCGCTACTGGACGAATTCTCCCTTTAAGTCCAACATCAGTGGCAATAGAAAGAGGCATGAGATTAATGCCAGCACCCAAATCACACAAAGCTTTCTCAAAGAGTCTTGTTCCAATTTTACACGGTATAGTGCAACTGCCAGGGTCTTTTAATTTTTGTGGCAACTTATGCCCAATCCATGCCCCACCATACTCTGTGAGTGTCAATGGTACTTCACATCTCAAAATTTGTTCCTTGTTGGATATCAAGTCTTTGAGGAACTTCGAATATTTGGGTACTGCAGTCACCAAATCTAACAATGGTAAGCTCACATTGACCTGTCTCACCAAATCTAAAAATCTATCAAATTGAGGTCCTTTCTTTTGCTTTGGCTTCACTCTATCAGGAAATGGAGGTTTTGGTGCATATTCAGGAAAATTGTAAGGACTAGGAGGTCCTCTAACTTTCTTGGTTGCTTCACCATTTTCGTTATCTTGCACCCCTCCTTCTTTGGTGCCAAGTCCTTATTGGCACATTCTTTCTCAAATTGAATACTTTCCTTCTCAATAACACACTCCTCATCCTCAGGCTTAGATGTCTTATGCACTTCCTTACCACTTCTCAGTGTAATTGCATTACATGTTTCCTTCCCTTTTGGATTTGGAATTGTATCACTAGGGAGTGCTCCACGTGGTCTCTGGTGAACGACATTGGCGAGTTGTCCAAGCTGCATTTCAATGTTCTTTAAAGTAGCCTCATGGTGTTTGACAGTGGATTCCTATCCTCCAAATCTTTGTTCATTTTTGTCCATATTTTCCATCAATTTTTGGAACATGTCTTCAACTGATGGCTTTCTTTGCTCTGAAGTACCACCTTGATGATCAAAACCAGGAGGTGCATTTGTTGCTCTTCTTTGGTCATTTCCCTGATAATATTACCCTCCTTGATTTTGTTGTTGTCCCCAATTGCCTTGTCCACCATTTTAAGGTCGATTTCCCCCAGAGTAATTCCCTCCAGAATAATTTCCACCATATTGAGGTTTGTTGTTATAATTACTCACATATTGTAAAGACTCAGTTGTGATAGCACACTCATCAGTGTGGTGTTCACCTTTGCACAGACCACATGAAAGCACAGGAGCTTTTGTTTGAGTAGCTTTCAAAGTTTGCACTTGCTTGGCAAGGGCCTCAAATTTTGCACTCAATGAAGTTTCCTCATCAAGATCCAGCACTCCTCTCTGTCTTCTACTATGAGGTTTCTGTGTCTCAGGGAAAAGGTACTCATCTTCGGCAATTGGTTAAACAATTCTCTAACCTCCGGCACACTCTTTGTGAGACCCCAAAATTTTGAAGTAATAATATCCTTGGTTATTTTAATTTGCACGTTAATATAAATTTCGAATTCATGGCACTTTGTGAAAACGATAGTTTAATAGTTTGCATTTTAATTAATTATTCATTTTAAAGAGTTAATTGGCAATTTTAGAATATTATAAGGGAATTAATGATATTAACTAATATTAAATTTGGGTCTTAATTAGTGTTTAAAAAAAAATAGGGACTTATTTATAAATTAAAGAAATGATATATATTTACCAAAAAAAAAGAATTAATTAATTAATTAATTTAGTAAGATACGTGTAAGCTATCAACATTAGGGATTCGTGGCACAACCCCCATGTAAAAAATTATATAATAGAAGAAAGAAAAAAAAGAATAAAAAAAAGAGAATGGAAACGGCAACGAGAGAAGGACAGGGGAAGAAAGGGAAAGAAGAGGAGAGAAGAAGAAGAAGAGAGGGCAGCGGGATGTGAGCAAGAAGAGAAGGGGAAAAGTGGGTAAGTTTTTGGTTTTGTAACTTAATTGGTTTAAATTTTTTTAAAAAAAATGAGATGAACATGCTTTCTGAATTTGTGTTTACCGTGTAAACTGATGTTTATTGTGTGTATTCTTAACTGATTGATATTAAAATTTGGATGACCTGGTGTCCTTAAGCACTTGTTCTCATTTATTATTTAACTGTTGAAAGAAAAGATTGATACATGACTTGGAATTGTTTCATGGGTTACCTGCTTCAAACCATTTTGATTGTTCTTGTTGCAACATTTTTTTTAGAAGCTGGAATTACTTTGCTTTGGTGTGAAAACTTTGCAAAAGTAGATAGCAAATGTAAGATGTAGAACAAGGAAAAAAAATGGGGAAAAACACCCAGCAAATTGTTGCTTGTAAAGTCATGGTCTCAAAGGTCATTCTTTTTCTCTTGGCCTGTGATAGAATTGTGCAGCAACATGGTATTCATGATTCAAAAGAAAAAAAAGAGAAAGTTCTTGCTCATTCTTTGAAATTTGTTGCTTTAACTAAAATTGCTTGTGAGAATTTTCATGGTTGGACTGATTCAATGAAATTCTTTTCATGGTTTTGTGGTAGCTTTAATAAGTTGATGATTGAATTTGGTGTTTGGATTCATTCGGGTAATCTTGCTTGCTGGATTTTGGTTTCGTTTGAGGTAAAAGAAAATTAAACATTTGTAAGGGAGGATTAAACAAGAGTGTCTTAATCACCTTGTAACGTTGTAAGTTGAGGCAGTAAGAAAAAAAAGGGAAAAGAGAAGCCGAAAGTGAGTTCTATATTTTGACAAAAAGGGGGATTCATCTTGGAGAGGATGTTGGGGTGTATTCGTTCAGGGGAAAAGAAAGCAGAGAAGGAAAGGAAAATTATATTAAATCAGTTAAAAAGCTTAACCACAAACAATTTCCTTAAATAATTCTAGAAACTCCATGTAACTTAAGGAAATAGAGCCTAAAAGATCAAAGAACAAAAATGATGAAGCTGGACTAATTTAACTTGATTTGGGCTTTTTAAATATTTTGTGATGGTGTAAAATGGGTCCATTAAGAATTAGTGATGATTGGGGAATTGATTGAATGAATGTGAGTAATAGGGAATGGACCTCTTAAGAATGGGCTTTAGTAAATTACGGGTTTGGGTTTCAGTCCATCATTGATCGGTTTGGGTTTCAGTCCATTAAGAATCAATGATAGTTGTGAATAAGAATTAAAATGAATGTGAAGTAACAAGAATGGGCCTTCTACCCTATCAAGTTGGGCTTCAGTCCATTAAGAACTAAAACGAATGTGAGTAATAGGAATGGGCCACTTTACATTAACGGTTTGGGCTTTAGTCCATTTAAGAATTAAAATAGATGGGAGTAATAAGAATGGGTCACAGTATATTAACGATTTGGGCTTTCTAAACATTTTGTGATGGTGTAAAGAGTGTCCATTAGGAATGGGTTTCAGAAGCATTGACGGTGTGGGTTTATATTATTTGGACTCTTAGCTATAAAGGTAGCCATTTGAAGCCATATTGGCAAAACTGAAATTTAGTTTCAAATCTAATGTGACCATGACCGAAGACTAATTTAAATGCCTTTAATATAAATTTTGAGGATTTATAAAACATAATACCTTGTGGATCTTAAGTTTTGTTTTACTGGGTACTAAACCTAAAATTACCCGGTTCGTTCCCATCATGTGTGAAACGGAAGAATGAGCCTTATTGAGAACTTACGAGCAAGGTGATTGTTGTTTGAACTTGTTATCATTATGGTTGTTGAAACTTCCTGATATTGTACCAACTTGTTTCTACTGTGCTCGATATATTGGAATGTTTTCCAACACTTTCAATAGAGAACATGGAATTTTATAAAATATAAGAAGTTCAAACTGCAATTTGGAAATTGTAACTTGGCCAGTGGTGAATTTTGTACTCCATGATGGTCATATTTACCGAATTGGCATGTCCTTATAATGATTAAAGGTGTTAGGGCATTATTTGAATTATAGACAATCTCCTTTCTTATATTAGAAAGTTATTCCATGATAAGTGAATTTTCATAATTCACTGTAATCTTGCATTTATTGAATTTGTTAAATATGATTTGATATGAATGAAATATTGGTTTGGTGCTGTGTGGAACTAAGTGCTTCGCTGATATGAATGCGAGAGCCACCTCTAGAATCCACACATGCTGCTATTGATTGTAGCACACCTACATGGTGTGAAATATTTGTGTATGGCATGAGTTTGCCTGTACTGTGACTGCCTGACTGACTGGAGCGCAGTCATGAGTGGCTTATTGATGGTCAGGAAGGCAAGGGCCGACGAGTTCATCATAAGTCCACCATGACGTTTAACCTTGTCAAATGGAACTAAGGAGGTTTTAGTTTCATGAGAAAGGGTACTGATTATCCGGATATATCATACTGTGCCTGCGGGGCAATTACTGACTGTGAAGGATCAGGTAGCTCTAAGTCGCGCGCGCAATTTGTCGGGAGTCATATGGCTGGTACTGGGTCGGCTGGGCTGACCACAGGTAGCAAATCTAAACTCTTATGTGGCCCTTATGGGACATTGTGCTACCTGAGACGATTACACTTTGTGACTGTTTATTACTAGTCTCTTTGTGACTGGTTACTGTTTGTTTTGCTGTGACTGTCTATTGCCAGTTCCTTCATGACTGGCCACTGCCAATTTTCTATGACTGTTTATTGTTAGCTTCTCTATGACTTGTTACTGCCAGTTTATTTGTGATATGTATAAAATATTTTGTCACCCTATATTTTAGAAATAAAAATTTAAATTCTTTGCCGTTTTACATAAAAATTATACCCATTCCTCAACCCACTGAGCGATAAAGGCTCATCCCATTTTCCTAAATATTTTCAGTGGAGCCACAGGAAAAGACCGATGAGGATGGCACGTGAGTATAGTTGGGACAAGTGAAGCCACGGTTAGTAATAGTGAGACATTTGGAATTGAATTCAATAGTATAGATTAAGTTGTAATCCAATATTGTCAATGTAGGATTACATTGTACTTGTTATGGTTATTGGTGTTGAGAAAAAATGGAAATGTTTGAAATGTTAAATGTTGAAAAGGAAGAGAAAAAAAAATTCCTCGAGGTTTTACTGTATGTTCAGGACTGTTTGACTGACTGAACGACCCGATTCACTTCCCAACTATAGGGGGTGGGTCGGGGCGTTATAGGTGGTATCAGAGCCTTTGTGCTCATAAGCTAGGATAAGATCTTTGGACTATAACATTAGGTTTCAATCCGACTAGGAAATTATTTTACAACCTATAAAGGTGTTGTGAAAGTTATAGAGTTGATTGTTATTGAATGGTGCTTTGTTAAGTTCTGATCATGTTTGAAAGTATTTGTTAAGTTTGAGAAGGGGTTGTGAAGTTATCTGATTGAGTTACAAGGAATAAGACTCGAAGACGAGATCCCAATTTGATGCCATTGACTCGATTTCAGAATTCAATTGATCCTCTTAGGATTGATCAACCTAATATTTGGATCTTTTCAAATTTTGTTACTCAAGTTATGGCTATGTAGAAATTTGAAGGGGGAAACGAATGGTGGAAGCAGAGAGTAAGTATGAAGTTTGGAGTAACTATAAGAGACTTGAATGATTTAGGTATGAAATTCTTAATTAAAATATAGTGAATTACGAATAACCTTAAGAAAAGTAAGGATATTGATATTGTTGTTTTCTAAGTATAAGACATTAAGAATTAAAATGGACGTGAGTAATAATAGAGGGCCACTGTATATTACGAGTTTGGGCTATAGGTATAAATATAATTAATACTTCAATAGTTTTAATAGGATTTGGTGGTGTTATTCAATTATAAGTCTTAAACTTTAAAAGTAATGCTTTATCTCATATTTATTGCCAACCTTACAGAAAATTTACGTTATCTCACTTAGGTAAAGATTCTTGTTTTAGAAATAATAATAATAAAATTGGGTAAGAAATGACTCTATTTTCTTTTGAAGTCTTTTGTCATATGTATACTTCAAAATTTTGGATTAGCTCAATTAGCGCGTAGTGGGCTTTGGAAAAAAATAGAATGGATATCGCTCCATAAACTAAGATTACATTTAGAGATTGCCTAAACAATATAAGTTGACAAGAATTCACCTTTGGTGACTTACTAGAAAAAAAGATTACGAATTTTCATGATTACTATATGCTAAAGAAACTAAGTCGAGACTAGTATTAGGAATTATTAGGGAATGATTGTTACATTGAAATGTCCTAATGGGACATGATTGTTGAGAAACAATTAGTGTTACCTATCTTGCTTGAGAAGATTTATTCATTATCAAGGTGAACATTAGATGCATAGATTCTAATAACAGAGAATGAAATGGAAGTTTATAGTGAGAAATTATTGGTGTATACATATGATGCATAAGAAGATTTATTTTAAACATTGTATTGTTCACTAGATACATAAGTTTAGATATTAAAGTATGAATTAGACTTTCAATGGAAGTATAATTTTGAAATAGTTTATGGCAAATAGATTATCAATTGATTTAAAGTGAAGAGTAAGATATCAACATACAAATATGATGACTCTTTGTAAGTATGATAACCTAAATAGTAAGAAGTAATGGATGGTACTATACTGATATGGAACTATTACATGTCTTTGAGAAAACCCCACTATAAGATTTAGAATACTATATTAACTAGTCAATGTGCAACAATTAGACAATGTAATAGATTTGAATATTTGGAAGATTTTTGAAAAATAGATAAAAGGGTTAAAAGGATAAACATGGAATGGACGACTTTTACAGAATAATGTATATGTCGAGGATGAATATACAATTCGAAGAAAGGATATAGTGGCTTAGAATTTGATCAAATATGGCACGGGGTATCTATATTTTTAAAGTTAACAAGATTATCACATACATGATACGAAAATTATCAAGGGCCGACGAGTTCATCATAAGTCCACCATGACGTTTAACCTTGTCAAATGGAACTAAGGAGGTTTTAGTTTCATGAGAAAGGGTACTGATTATCCTGATATATCATACTGTGCCTGCGGGGCAATTACTGACTGTAAAGGATAAGGTAGCTCTAAGTCGCGCGCGCAATTTACCGGGAGTCATATGGCTGGTACAGGGTCGGTTGGGCTGACCACAGGTAGCAAATCTAAAATCTTATGTGGCCCTTATGGGACATTGTGCTACCTGAGACGATTACTCTTTGTGACTGTTTATTACTAGTCTCTTTGTGACTGGTTACTGTTTGTTTTGCTGCGATTGTCTATTGCCAGTTCCTTCATGACTGGCCACTGCCAATTTTCTATGACTGTTTATTGTTAGCTTCTCTATGACTTGTTATTGCCAATTTATTTGTGATATGTATAAAATATTTTGTCACCCTATATTTTGGAAATACAAATTTAAATTCTTTGCTGTTTTATATAAAAATTATACCCATTCCTCAACCCACTGAACGATAAAGGCTCATCCCATTTTCCTAAATATTTTCAGTGGAGCCACAGGAAAAGACCGATGAGGATGGCACGTGAGTATAGTTGGGACAAGTGAAGCCACGGTTAGTAATGGTGAGACAATTGGAATTGAATTCAATAGTATAGATTAAGTTGTAATCCAATATTGTCAATGTAGGATTACATTGTACTTGTTATGGTAATTGGTGTTGAGAAAAAATAGAAATGTTTGAAATGTTAAATGTTGAAAAGGAAGAGAAAAAAAATTCCTCGAGGTTTTACTGTATGTTCAGGACTGTTTGACTGACTGAACGACCCGATTCACTTCCCAACTATAGGGGGTGGGTCGGGGCGTTACACTCTTATCCTTTAATGCACCATTGGCACAAGCTTTTACCATCATAGAAGACTGAGGTGTGAGGCCTTTGAAAAACGTATTCAATTCTCTGATTTCACCAAGGTCATGATTAGGACATTGACGGATTAGGTCTTTGAAACGCTCCCATGCTTCTCTGAATGATTCACCATCTTGCTGTTGAAAATTCATGATCTCCATTCTCCTCTTCTCAAGCTTAGCTGGTGAAAAATATTTCGCCAAGAACTTCTTCTGAAGTTCCTCAAAAGATATTGTTGCATCTGAGCCTCCAATGGTTTTGAACCAATGTTTTGCTTTACCTCTCAAGGAAAGAGGAAAAAGGATTCTGTGCGCTTCACTTCTCTCCACTCGTGGAAGTTTGAACGTGCTACACAACCCTAAGAACTAGTCCAGATGATCATTAGGGTCTACATTGTCTAATCCTTGGAAAAATTAACCTTGAGTAATCATCGATACAATCTGAGTGAGGATGTGGTAACTTTCAACATCAATATCTTGCTGTCCAAATCCGTTGTCAAAATTCACAGCATAATGATCACCAAAACGTGGTGCTCTCACTCTAGGATTAGCCATGTCTCTTTGTTTGGCTTGAATTCTCAAAGTCTTTTGTAGTTCAAGGTCTAGTGTAAATTCAGGATCTCCAGAAGATCGTAGCCTTGGCATGCAACAACACCAAATGTGAAGTATAACCGAAATATTTCAGAACACAAAAGTAGAAACTCCAAATATAAACAATCAACAGAACAAAAACCACTATCTACAACAATAACAATGAAACAACATAGAATAACAGAGTACAAGGATAGGAACAGAGCACTCAAAACAAAACAAGACAACACGAAATAAAACGAGGAAATTCAAGAAACACTTAATCAAATTCTAGAAACCGTGCCTTCCCTGGCAACAACGCCAAAAATTAACAAGAGATGTCGTTAATCTTGCAATTTTACCCCTAAACTAACGTAGTAGTGATGAGTGGGGATCGTATCTACAGGGAAGGGATTGGTTTCAAGAATTCAAGTTTTGTTATAAGAATTGTCACGGAAGTAGGTCACGAAGTGAAATGAGTGCACAAAAGGAAACAAGAACAAAGGAATAGAGGAACAAAAGGAAGCAACTATCAGATAAAACAGATATCCTAGGATTCTTGTATCGGATGAATACAGACCTAGCCAATCTATGCGATGCAATCAACTAGCAAGCAAATCTCAAGGAGACCTAAATTGCCTGGAAGCTCAAGTTGTGGTTAGCATAGCGACCACACCACTCCCTGTACCTCCTAACACCATCCTCTCCCATGGCGAGGACTGAGAATGGTGGAATTCACTCCGCAACGTCTCAACTCTCCAAGCTAACTACTCTAACATGTAAACCCTAGGAAATCCCATGGCGAGACCCGACCTAAGCTTGAATGTCTTCGTTTATTAACACAGAGAGCTTCTTTAACACTTTTCCTAATGTTTCAATTCATCAAAGCTTCCCATGGCGAGGCCTGAATCTCAGAAATGAAATAATCTTAGAAAGCAAGTGTAAAGACTCAGACAATCACACTTTGGCTTTTGTCTTGTTTTGCATGAAAAAGTGGCTTGTTATGTGATATTTGATGCGTTTATGTGATTGACCATATGGTAAGCTAAAATGAAGAAAAAGGATCAAGAATGAGGTTAAAAGAAGCAAGTTTGAATTCGGGTCAACAATTGTGGAAGAAATGTAAAAGGTTTGAAAGAATGCTTTAGTGTGCTTTGTGTTTGGCAGATTGAGTGCTGAATTTCATTTGAGTGTATCATTTTCAATTTCGATCCGAATGAGGAGATCTTGAATGCTATGGAAAGCTCTTTGTGTGAACTTTAATTTTCATGTTTTAACCTTCTCCAAATTCTGTGTGAAATCATGAGAAACGGGGGATTCTTTGTTGTGCTTAAGTTCGGGTTTTTCATGGTTTAACTGTTTTGCCACAGTTTGGTAGATTGACAACATCTTGAGCTACAGACCTCCAATTTCGATGATTTCTGATCATATGGAAAGCTAAGAGAGACATCTACAACTTTGGTGTTCAAGGAAAAGTCCAAATCGGAAAGGAAAGCTGGCAAATCACTGTGGGACTGAAAAGACCTGATTAGGGTTTTTAAGCCTACGACGCGTCGTAGGCTTAATTTCAAATAGCCTGCCACAGCTCAGTGTTTTGGTTGTAACTTTGTCATTCGAGCTCCGAATTGGGTGATTCAAAAGGCCGTGGAAATATAAGACGTAGAGCTACAACTTCCATGTTTTAAGTGTTTCCAAATTCACAACGCATCAGGGTCAGAATTTGGTTGTAAAGTGACGGTTTGTAAGTTTTCAGAATTTGAGAGGTAAAAAGTTCCAAGTATATGTGCTTATGTTTTCCTTGCATCTTTGAGTTGGATTTGATGCACATATTTTTTTTTTATTACACACTTCAAACACCACATGCACATTTCATGCACATCACATCATACATCCACGCACGACACTTCCTACACAATCAAGTATATCACCAAGATACAAGCACACTACGCATGCATTTCTCATAGCACATCACATGCACATTTCTGCACACATGAGCACACAAATGTTGCACCATTCGTGCACAACCTTCAGCACACAACACATGAGCACATAGATTACACGGCACAACTCATGTACTTTTGAGCACACACATACCAGCCCACACATGCACAAGCACTCTTCATTTGCAAAACAACACACACACACGAACTGAAATAGCCTGCGACGCATCGCAGGCTATGTGAAATTTGGCATGCGACGCGGATTGGATGAAATTTGGCCTGCGATTTGAGAAGAAGGAAAATTTTGCCTGCAACGCGTCGCAGGCTTAATCGAACTTTGTGGCTTGGAATTTTGGCTAAGTGTTGATTTTGTGTTCCTTGTGTAGGGAATTTGAAGTCGTGATCCCCGAAAACTTGAAGGCGTTGGACTTCAGCTTGCCGTTCCGCTTGGAATTCATACACGTGCTGATTTTTGGACTTTTAATATTGTGCAGTGGCATTCCTATAAATACTCGATTAGTTTACGTTTGCGTATTGTTTACGACTTTGTAACCTCTATTTATAGAGGAATTAGTCTGCATTTTTAGGAGAGAACATTCTAGAGTACAAAACCGACTTTTGATTTTTAGAGCGGAAATTTTCTCTCTTGTTTTCTCTTTCTCTCTCTAGATTTTCATTCCCGATCACGACTTTGTACCGGAGATTACATATTGAACTCAATCGAAGGAGCATTTGACATTCCTCTACACTTTAATCGGTGAAATCTTTCAATTTGATGGAATTGAACTGTTTAATGCTGGAATTTGATGAATATGAGTTGAATATGGAGTTTTCTGGCTAATTGTGTGATATCTTAGGGTTCTAACCGGATGAATACATAATTTAGGAGATTCGATGCTATGTAATTGACGTAATTGATAAAGATTGAATTCGCACTTGAATTTATTACTTGAAATCTGTTTAATTTCATATCTCTGCACTGATTGTGAATGGATCAAGCTTCGATTGTGGTCGCTATGCTAAGTTGAGGATTGATTCACCAACATTAGTGAAGATGCATGAGATGAAAACTAAAGTGTGATTGTCTGAGTCTTTACACTTGCTTTCTAAGATTATTTCATTTTTGAGATTCAGGCCTCGCCATAGGAAGCTTTGATGAATTGAAACATTAGGAAAAGTGTTAAAGAAGCTCTCTGTGTTAATAAACGAAGACTTTCAAGCTTAGGTCGGGCCTCACCATGGGATTTCCTAGTGTTTGCATGTTAGAGTAGTTAGCTTGGAGAGTTGAGAGGTTGCGGAGTGACTTTCACCATTCTCAGGCCTCGCCATGGGAGAGGATGGTGTTAGGAAGTATAGGGAGTGGTGTGGTTGCCATGCTAACCACAACTTGAGCTTCCAGGCAATTTAGGTCTCCTTGAGATTTGCTTGCTAGTTGATTGCATAGCATAGATTGGGTAGGTCTGTGTTCATCCGATATAAGAATCCTAAGATATCTGTTTTATCTGATAGTTGCTTCCTTTTGTTCCTCTATTCCTTTGTTCTTGTTTCCTTTTGTGCACTTATTTCACTTCGTGACCTACTTCCGTGACAATTCTTATAACAAAACTTGAATTCTTGAAACCAATCCCTTCCCTGTGGATACGATCCCCACTCATCACTACTAGGGCCTACTTCGTGACCTACATCTCTTGTCAGCATCTTTGGCACATTGTTGATTTCCCCCACCAGAACATGGACATGACTTTGCTTATTTACTTATACAATCCATTGGAGATTCTGAAGCATCCCGTTGCATATGATGGTATCGCTGTTGCAATTGACTTGAGCAACCCCTCTTTTCCTGCCTGAGAAAGATGCTTATTTTTCCAATTATTTACTCTTTTTTGGATCCTATCTCGTATGTATCCCAAAATTTAATTCTTTGATCTTCCAATCACCATAAGCAACCCTAAGTACCTTTTCTTGTAATACATGATGCATGTCTCCCATGACTTTTATTACTTGATTTCTCAAGACTTGAGTTGTATTTTTTCTGAAAAAAAAAATGGAGGATTTCTCTGGATTAATCAGTTGCCCTGAACTCTCCTCATATATTTGTAAAATCTCTTTGATCTTCTTAGCTTCCTCACAAGTAGCTTTACAAAATACAAGAGAGTCATCAACAAAAAATAAATGTGAAATTGTAGGGCGATTTTTTGAAATTTTAATTGCTGAAATAGAATCCTAAATGGATGCTTGTCTAAGGAGACTAGAAAAACCTTCAGCACATAGAAGAAACAAGTAAGGATACAGTGTGTCTCCTTGTATAATTCCTCGAGATGGTTTAACATAAATAATTTTTTCACCATTCATATTAAATGAATAAGCAACAGTAGAAATACAACATGTTATCCATTTAATCCACTGCGGGCAAAAGCCCATTTTAGCCATGACGTTGGCAAGAAAGGCCCATTCCATTCTGTCATAAGTTTTAGACATATGTAACTTGAGAGCTATATATCTAGTTTTCTTTCCTTTAGTTGTTAAAATAATGAATATATTCATGGCCAATAACAACATTATCAAGAATTTGTCTACCATAAATGAAAGCAGATTGAGTGCAACTAATACAACTATTTAGAAAGGGTTCAAGCCTATTAGCCAGTACTTTAGAGATAATCTTATAAAGCACATTGCACAGACTAATAGGTTTATAGTGAGTGATATTAGTGGGAACATCAATATTTGGAATAAGAGAAATGATTTTTCATTAACAGCTTTAAGCAAGAAACTAGAATGAAAGAAAGATTTTACTGTTTCTACAATATTCTTATGAATAATATGCTAGAATTTTTTAAAGAATGAAGGAGACATACCATTTGGCCTAGGGGCCTTTTCAGGATGCATTGGGAATAAAACCTTTTTTATCTCCTTTTCAGTGACTAGTTCAGTTAGCTTGATATTCATCTTAGTCGTAATTTTTGGAGAGATGCCATTGAGTATACTCGTACAATTTCTTGGATGGGAATTTGTAAATAGTTGTTGATAGTAACTTGCTATCTCTTGTTGAATCTCTTGCTCACTGTTACACTAGCCCCCATTCAATCTTTACAAATTTTGAATGTTATTCCTTTTCCTTCTCCCAGTTACTGTTGCATGGAAGAAACTTGAATTCTTGTCTCCTTTTCTCAGCCACTGGACTCTTGCCTTCTAACTCTAAAATAGCTCTTTATCTCTATAGGCCTCACTCAATTTATTTCTTAGGTTTGCTATTTGTGTCCTTCTTTCATAATTGCTGCCGACTTGTATTTTACTCAACTCCTTTTTCGGTGAATATATTCTTCTAGCAGCATTGGAGTTGAGGATTTTATTCCATCTCAGTAATGCCATTCGACATTCTCTTATCTTTCTTGTCACCTTAAAGAGTCTAGATCCAAATTGAGGTTCCTCCCAAGCATTCTTGACCACCTGTTCCACTTCTTGATTTTGCAACCATCTTCTATCAAAATAGAATTTATTCTTCTTTTTCTTGGTCATGGGTGCAGTGTCCACAATTAGCACACAATGATCAGATGCCTCTCTTTTTCATGAATACACTTTGCCCTGTCAAACATGAGTCTCCATTTAACATTGCAGAGAACCCTATCAACTCATAATTGCATTCTACCCTCTTCAACCCAATGATTAGACCTAGTCCACAGTTCTCCTTCAAAGTCTATATCTATTAGTTGATTGTCTGTTATAAATTTCTTGAAATTCCTGAATGTCCATTCTTCTCTAACCCTCCCTCCATACTTTTCATCCATAGATATAATATCATTAAAGTCTCCTATTATTACCCACTTATCCTCCCATAATTGCTTTTCTTTGCCTCAAAATCTCCCATTGATACCTTCTGATTGAATCTTCAGTGCATGCATAGATAAAAATGCACCACCAATTTACGTTGTTCTCGATATCTTCAATTAATACATCAATAGAGAAGTATGTATGCATGATGTTACTAATCTTAACATATTTTTTTCCAAAATACAGCCAGACCTCCTGCTGTTCCCATATGATCAACCATAAAACCTTCATCGAATTTAATTTTACTCTTCACTTTATTCACCATTTCTCGTTTTTTTCAGTTTCACATAAAAACACTAATTTATGGGCCTCCTTTAACTGGGGAATTGTCAAGGGGCTCCCAACACCACGACAATTCCATGCTAGAATCTTCATTGGGAAACATGGGCCCAATTAAGGCTGGCTACCTTCACGTTGTCTACACTTCCATCCCTATATTAGATGCTTGATGTGTAGAATTGTACTAGGACTCTTCTTGTACTAGGACTCTTCTTGTACATATCCTATCTGAACCCGAATTCTTCGAGATAAATCTACTGATGAACTGAGGAGTTCCAATCCTACTGGAACTCTACCAGGTACGACTCTATAAAAGTAACCTTATTATCACACAGTAAGGGGTTACTTTCTTTACAACTTTAATTACGTATTAAGCTTATTGCTCAGGGTCTCAAACTTACTTAAGCATAGGAGCATACTCCTCGGCACAGCCTCGGGTGTATTTTTTGACGTCTGTGTTGTAAGTCTGCTAGGGTTACGACGATAATACAAGGAGCACGTGACCTCAGGGAGACCTCACAGCACTTGGTGATATCTGACATCATCAATGCTCCAATTCTAGCTTTTTTTGAGTGTAGCAAGAATCATTTCATCTGGCAGCTCTTGTCTATCCTAGAGTCTAGATCTCTTTTTGTTTGCACTCATATCTTCATCTTGCTTTCCAATTCTCTCCTTCGAAAGGTGCTTGGTTAGACAATGTCAATTTTTACTCTCTCTCTCTTTTTGTATACTCTTTTCTTCTGTGAGGAATTGTTGGAAATGACTGAGCTATTTGGTGGTGGATGAAAGGTAATGGGTTGTGAGTTTAAAATCATTAGTTGTGGAAGTGGGATGAAAGCTTGTGGAAGTTTGTGAGTTTTATGAATGTGAGTTTTATGAATGTGGGTCTGGATGAAAGGTTATGGGTTTAAAATAATGAGTTGTGAATTTGAGTTTAAAGCTTGTGGAAGTGGGATAATGGGTTGTGAGTCTAAAATCAGGGGTCTTGTGTTTATGGATTGTGGGTTTGAAATTTGGTTGGGTTTAACCTTTTCCATGGACTGTGGGGACTCTTCAGTCATTTTCAAGTTAGAGGCCCTCATCAATTTTCTAGCCTCGTCACTCTCCTTCTCTGCTTGGTTGTTGCCCACCTCTGACATTATCCTGCTGTTATGACATGAATTGAAATTCAAATTCAATTTTGAAATTGTGTTCTCCCACTTGTTTTTCCACCCATACGATTTCGCTTGGAATGGTTCCAGATCATCAAGATCATCATCAGTGCCAACCTCTTGGATTATTAAGGCTTTATTTTCACCATTGATGGAATTATCCAGCATGTCTTTCTCAGATCTTTTTCATGCATATAATTGTGATGTGCCTTTTGGATTTGTTCTTAATCTTTTTAGAGGCATAACTTTTTAATAACTACCTTTTAACCATATCCCATACTGGCTCACCCTCAGAGCTAATAGAACTTTTGAGGAGACAAATGTTTTCCCCATGTCCTATGAATCCACACTAATCGCAAAAGTCTGGACACTTCTCATATTTGAATTCCACCCACCTTGAAGTGTTGTTGAATTTAACTATTATTCCCCTCAGTAGAGGTTGAGTGAGATCAATCTCTACCAAAAATTTTAAGATGTCTTCTATCCTTGCTGCCAACATTTGGGATCAGTACGTCATGGACATGGTTGAACATCTTTCCTATTCTTTTCCCAACATCCATTATCAGCCAGTGAATAGGAAGGTTCCGAACTTGAACCCACATTTGAGCTGACTTGAATTCATCATCATCATGTTCAATACATTCTCTCCACTTTTTTAGGATCAATAGTTGGTTCTCAAAGTTCCATGGCCTGCCCCTAAGACTCTTTCCATGTTTGTCTCATTGGAGAAGAAAAACTTGTTGAATATTTTCAATAATTGAAAGTATTGAAACAATCAAGAATCTGGAAATTTCATAAGAGCTGAAAATTTTCCCGACGTCACGACGTGGAGGTTCCCACGTCGCGACGTGGAGGAAGATCAAAGTTGGATAAAGCTACGTTTCCCAACGTCGCGACGTGGATACTCTCCACGTCGCGACGTGGATGGACGTCGCGACTTATGAGGGATTCCCACGTTGCGACGTAACTCTCTGGACAAAAATTCCAATTTATTGGAATTTGGACGTCGCGACGTGGAGAACCCCACGTCGCGACGTCGGGCAAAAATCTGGAAAATTGAGATAAACTCAATTGGTTGATTTTTGGAAAGTTTTTCAGATTAAGACACAAGCGGTTATTTGATGTGTCTTAAAGAAGTTATGTTGGTTATTTTGTGTCTGTAACAAGACACAACAATTGGATAGATTTGATCCAAGATTAACCAATAACAACAAAAGAAATCAAGGCCAAAAATTGAAGTCATATAAAAGAATCATTCTTGAAGAATAAAGACTGCAGACTTTCTCTTTTGAGAAATCACAACTTTTGCAAACATTACATTGTTCAAGTGAAGAAGTATTGTTAGTGCAAACAATTTCTTCTTAACTTTATCTTATCCTAAAAGAATTATTTGCTAGATTTTTTGCACAATAAAGAGCAAATAAAACTCTAAAGGAAAGTGCAATTTGCACAATTTGAAGTTTTACCTCTTTTGTAATAGTTAGTCTTCTATCAAGTTATACCATTGTTATATTCAAGAAGAAATTTCTCCAACAATCTTTAGAGTTTTATTCCTTGAGACAATGGCTGGTGGAAGAGACTTGACATCCAACATCACAAAGTTGGAGAGGTTTGATGGAGGCCAATTCACAAGATGGCAAAAGAGGGTGCATTTTCTGATTGTTGCACTCAAGGTGGCCTATGTTCTCACAACTCCAAAGCCACTACTTCCTGTTGGAGTGGAGGAAACTCTTGAGGACATGAGGAAAAGGCAGAAATGGGAGAATGATGATGAAATCTGTAGAGGACACATACTCAATGCAATGAGTGATGGACTCTTTGACACCTACCATACAATTCCTACTGCAAAGGAACTTTGGGACAAAGTGGAAGCAAGGTATATGCTTGAGGATGCTTCAAGTAAGAAATTTCTTGTTTCAAACTTTCTGAATTACAAAATGGTAGATGGTAAATCTGTTATGAATCAATTTTCTGAAATTGAAATTTTATTGAATAAATTTACTCAACATAACTTGAACATGGATGAGACTATTATAGTTAGTGCTATAATAGAAAAACTTCCTCTTACTTGGAAAGACTTCAAGAAGAAGTTGAAACACAAGAAGGAGGAAATGAGTATTGATAATCTTGCTAAGTCCCTTCGTATAGAAGAGGAATGTAGAATGCAGGAAAACAGGAATCCTCAAGTGAAGCAAGATGAAAAGGACAAGGAACCTTCCAACAAATTTCACATGGTGGAAGAAGGCCAACAAAGTAAGCCAAACAAAGGCAAGAGGCTATTCCAAAGCAAGGATCAATCCAAGAGCAAAAAGAAGAAGAAAGGAAAGTGCTTTCATTGCAACAAGGAAGGACACTACAAATATGAGTGTCGATTGTTGAAGAACAATCTTTTCAACTAGGGTGAGTCATCAAAAATGAGACTCAAAATTTTGTTGCATGATTTCTGAATCAACATGGTAGAAGAAGACTTTCCTTGGTGGATTGATACCAGTGCAACCAAACATGTGTGCAAGAACAAAAGTTCTTCAAGAACTTGAAGCCCATGGATTGATGCAAAGCAGTGGTGTACATGGGAATGCTTCAACAACTCCTATTAAAGGCATAAGGAAGAGATTGATCTCAAGTTCACTTCTGGACACATTGTGACTTTGACAAATGTGTTTGTATGTACCAGAAGTTAGGAAGAATTTAGTTAGTGGAAGTTTGTTGAACAAATTTGTTTCAAACTAGTGTCTTGAGGCTGATAAGTTTGTACTCACTACAGGGTGGGATGTTTGTTGGAAAGGGTTATCATTGTAATGGTATGTTCAAGTTGAATGTGTTGCCTACTAATAAGATGAATAAAATTTCAGTTGTTTACTTGGTTGAGTCATCTTTTACTTTATGGCATCATAGATTAGGACATGTAAATTACAAAAGAATGATTGAAATGATGAAGCATGATCTTATGCCATACTATAAAGAAGATGATAGGAAATGTAGAACTTGCATACTTACTAAGATTACAAGACAACCATTTCCTAAAATTGAAAGAAAATCAAGTAAATTGGAATTGATTCATAGTGATGTATGTGATTTACATAGCACACCTACATTAGGAGGTAAAAAGTATTTTGCTACTTTTATTGATGATTGTACAAGAGTATGCTATGTTTATTTGTTACATTCCAAAGATGAAGTGATTGATAAATTCAAGGCTTTTAAAGCTGAAGTTGAGTTACAATGTGGTACTCAAATCAAGTGCCTAAGAACCGATAGAGGTGGTGAATACTACCAAAAAGAGTTCTTTGAGCAATGTGGTATAAAACATGAAATTACAGCTCCTTATACACCACAACAAAATGGTGTAGCTGAAAGGAAGAATAGAGTATTAACTGAAATGGTTAATGCTATGTTGTCAAATTCAGGTTTGAGCCATGGATTTTGGGGAGAAGCAGTACTTACTGCTTGTTATATATTGAATAGAGTTCCGAATAAAAGGAGCTCTACTACCCCTTATGAATTCTGGTTCAATAAGAAGCCTAATCTCAAACACTTAAAAGTTTGGGGTTGTAGGGCTATTGTTAGACTTCCAGAACCAAAGAAAAGGAAGTTGGGAGAAAGAGGTGTTGAGTGCATTTTCTTAGGATATGCACAAAACAGTAAGGCCTATAGATTTATGGTTATAGAGCCTAATGATTCAATTTCAATCACTACAATTATTGAATCAAGAGATGCTATCTTTGATGAAGGTAGATTCACCTCTATAAGTAAGGAGTTAGATAATAATTTCAAAAGTAATTTGACAACTAATGAAGCTTCAAATGACCAAGAAAAGGTTATTGAGCTTAGAAGGAATAAAAGAACTAAAAGAGCTAAGTCTTTTGGTTCTGATTTTGTTACTTATCTTGTTGAAGGAACAAGAAATGAATTAAGTAACAAAGTAGCATTTTGTTTTAATACCGAAGCTGATCCTAGAACATTTGAGGAAGCTATGAAGTCTCAAGACTCCTCATTTTGGGAAGAAGCTATAAATGAAGAAATAAGCTCAATAAGAACTAATGAAACTTGGGAGTTGGTGGATCATCCACCAGGTTCTAAACCTATAGCATGTAAATGGATCTTCAAAAAGAAGATGAAGGTTGATGGAACCATTGACAAGTTCAAAGCTAGGTTAGTAGCTAAAGGCTTTACTCAAAAGTATGGCTTAGACTACTTTGATACCTATTCACCGGTAGCTAGAATAGCTACTATTCGGTTACTACTTGCAATCGCTTCAATCCAAAAATGGATAATTCACCAAATGGATGTTAAAACAGCAGTCTTGAATGGTGATTTGGATGAAGAAGTGTACATGAATCAACCTGAAGGATTTATTGTACAAGGGCAAGAAAGTAAGGTGTGTAAACTTGTTAAGTCTTTATATGGACTAAAACAAGCACCAAAACAATGGCACCAAAAGTTTTATCAAGTCATACTTGCTAGTGGATTTTCAATAAATGAATCCGATAAATGCATATATAGTAAGTATGATAATGGTCAAGGAGTGATAATATGTCTCTATGTAGATGACATGTTAATCTTTGGAACTAACTTGGAACAAGTTGTTAAAACCAAAGAATTGCTTTCAAGCAAATTTGAAAAGAAAGATATGGGAGAGGCGGATGTTATTCTTGGAATAAGAATTAAAAGAGAACAAGATTCAATCTTGTTATCTCAATCTCACTATATTGAGAAAATCCTTAAAAGGTTCAATCATTTTGATTGTAAACCTGCATTGACTCCATTGGACCCTAAAATTGATATTGTCAAAATTGAGGGTGATCCAATATCTCAATTGGAGTATGCTCAAGTGATTGGATGTTTAATGTATGCTATGACATGCACAAGACCTGATATAGCTTATGTTGTAAGGGTTTTGAGTAGGTTTACAAGTAATCCTAGTAAACATCATTGGATGGGCATAACTAGAATATTGAGGTATCTTAAAGGAACTAAAGACTATGGCATTTGTTATAGTGGATTTCCTTCAGTTTTAGAAGGATATTCGGATGCTAGTTGGCTAACCAACAAAGATGATCATTCATCTACAAGTGGTTGGATATTCTTATTAGGTGGAGGTGCAATTTCTTAGTGTTCCAAGAAACAAACTTGCATAACTGATTCCACAATGGCATCTGAGTTTGTAGCTTTAGCTTCAGCTAGTAAAGAAGCTGAATGGCTTAGAAATCTACTTATTGAAGTTCCTATGTGGCAAAAGCCAGTTCCACCGATCTTAATTCACTGTGATTGTGCATCTATGCTAGCTAAAGCATATAGTCAAGTGTACAATGGCAAGTCTAGACATATTGGTCTAAGACATAGCATGGTGAGAAGCTTGATCACTAGTGGAGTAATTGCTTTAGATTTTGTGTCATCTAAAGGAAATTTGGCTGATCCTTTAACAAAAGGATTAAGTAGAGATGTGGTCTTAAACACATCTAAAGGGATGGGGTTAAAGTCCATTCTATAAAGTCACTAATAGTGGAAACCTCAATCTAACGCTAGTTACAACTTCTAGTCTTAGATTCAATGAGTGAAAGTACACTATTATAGTGATTTGAACATTACATTATATCATCCCAAAGTGTAGTAATGTTGTGTTATCCACCAAGGAAGTTAGGTTAAATAAAAGGTTCTTAACAAGTCTTGGAAATGCCAAAAATGGTGGAGGCATCAAGAGCTTGCCTATATGAGTGTATGATTAGTGGCATCAACAAAATTTTGGACTTTAATTTTGTAAACACTCATGAAGGATAAGTGCTAAAGACCTTGCATATTCAAGGACATTTAGTAGTGTTGAATCTATGTGTACATTTTAAAGTGGCTAGTCAAATGTATGGTTGGTTCAAAGCTTGTCTACCAATTCATATGATTAGTTATTGAATTTTGTACATAGATAATGGTTCAATCGAAAGACACCATTATTGAATTCATAGATTATCAAGAGTTGTTTATGATTCTTTAAAGACTTTTCAAAATATTGAAAATGGCGGGGGATTGTTGGATATTTTCAATAATTGAAAGTATTGAAACAATCAAGAATCTGGAAATTTCATAAGAGCTGAAAATTTTCCCGACGTCGCGACGTAACTCTCTGGACAAAAATTCCAATTTATTGGAATTTGGACGTCGCGACGTGGATAGTCGCACGTCGCGACGTCGGGCAGAGTTTGGGAAATTTGGTTTTACGTTTTATTGGACGTCGCGACGTGGAGAACCCCACGTCGCGACGTCGGGCAAAAATCTGGAAAATTGAGATAAACTCAATTGGTTGATTTTTGGGAAGTTTTTCAGATTAAGACACAAGCAGTTATTTGATGTGACTTAAAGAAGTTATGTTGGTTATTTTGTGTCTGTAACAAGACACAACAATTGGATAGATTTGATCCAAGATTAACCAATAACAACAAAAGAAATCAAGGCCAAAAATTGAAGTCATATAAAAGAGTCATTCTTGAAGAAGAAAGACTGCAGACTTTCTCTTTTGAGAAATCACAACTTTTGCAAACATTACATTGTTCAAGTGAAGAAGTATTGTTAGTGCAAACAATTTCTTCTTAACTTCATCTTATCCTAAAAGAATTATTTGCTAAATTTTTTGCACAATAAAGAGCAAATAAAACTCTAAAGGAAAGTGCAATTTGCACAATTTGAAGTTTTACCTCTTTTGTAATAGTTAGTCTTCTATTAAGTTATACCATTGTTATATTCAAGAAGAAATTTCTCCAACAAAACTTGAACAGATTTGCACCAATCTCCACCACCTTCAGATTCTTAGGATAGTTCCATAAATGGGTCATAGTGTTTTTAATACCTATGAAGTTTGCCACTCTTTCCCAATAAATCTTCCCAATAAGACTGTTGCTGCATTCTTTTCTTCCCATCACCACATCAAATTCATCCAAACATACCCCACGTAATTCTCTGTTTGACAGCATAAAATTTTGCAACTTTTCCAACAATTCTTATTCCATGATGATCAAGCTTATACTCAATATTCCTTACTACTAAATACGACTGTTGAATTTCAAAAGCTAATTGAACCTGTCAAGAAAATAAACAAAAGAGACTTATTCTCAGTAGAAACAAAAGGTAGACAATTATACTAATTCAAAAGCCAGATAAATTAGAATTAGATAAATAGTACTCCCTTTGATTCTAAATAAGTGTCGTTTAAAGAATTTGCATAATTATTAAGAAATCACTAAAATGACTAAAAAAACCTCTAAATTATAATGATTGAAATTTGTGCATAGAGAGTAAAACTTTTTTCTCTCATCTTATTTAATACAATAATATTGGTAAATAAGGGTAAACAAGTAAGAATAAGTTAAAACGACATTTAATTTGAAACATGAATACAAATCTAAAACGTTGTTTTAAACCACTATTATTGTATATTGTTGTTAAAACGACATTTAATTCTTTCAACTCCGAGAGAGTATGTTGTTGTTGTTCAAATTCTACTAATCAAATTCACAAAATTTTGGTCCCTATTTATGTATCTAATGTCACATTTGTACTCTTCAAAACTAGTGACTATGTATATGTTGGCTTCTTCAGTCTTTTTAAACTATTTTTTGACGTTGGGACATGTATTTTCACTATATTTTCTTATCCATTCTCTTTTCTTTTCCATTCTAACCATCAATATAAAATTTAATAATTTCTAATATACCAATTATAGGTTTCTCTTTTGCTTCCAAAATTGTAGAATTGAAGCTCTCACAAACGTTGTTTAATAGAATGTCACAAGTTGGGGTTGTTGTAAAATGATTTTTACTTCACTCTCTTAGATTTGTATACTTAACTAGCCACTTGTATATTTGTTTACTAAATTTCTTTAATGAATCTAGCTTTAATACAAATTTATTAATGTAAGATACTATTACACCACCCTAGATCCTATGTTTAATAGCAATACCACTGTTATCTTTTTAAATTGTTATACATATGCCTCACACATTTCTATACTCTACTCATGACAATTGGTCATGCAGAATTTGAATCAAACCCTACAATAAAGTAATTCAATAAAATAAGTTATACTAATAAAAACAAAACATTACATCTAAAAAAAACAAATTATACTAATAAAAACAAAACATTGCATCTGAAAAATGATATATCTTTTGTATATGTGATTTGAAAGTCCTCAATTAACTCATTTATAAATCATATCCATATTTTCTTATTTTCTACCTCAACTAAAACATATTATGGGGAATATTGATTATTTGAGTAAATTAGCTGACAAAAGAATTTCTTTAGAATTGGTATTAGTTTTTTTTTTCAACTTCTTATAGTAATCCGAAAGCTTGATATATTACTCAGTATAACTGCCCTCTATCAATCATCTTAATATCCGTTTAGTTATATATGCAGTATTTTTGGTAATCTTCATATTTAAATCCTTATAAACTTTGACTACAAACTCACCTATCTTACCGTGCAGAGTTGCCCTAATATCTTCAAGATACTTAAAAAAAGCTATTGCCTTCCCATAATTGGAAGTCCTACCACAAGTGTGCTTGTTCTTTAGCCTCTTGATTTGGAAAGTTGCATGATCTGTCAACAAAAAGATCAATTATACGAGTGACAATCCCTGCATATTACCCAAACTAATCTTTTATCATTTTTCTTGAACCTAATTGTTTTGCCTCATTTAATTGCATGGTATTGCATGTTTTGTGAATTCAACTTTGGTAATAAACATCATTCCAACTGAATTGTGGGTTTTTCATATCAATTTCAATGATAAATCTCAGAAATTGATTTTTCAATTTTCTATTATCTTCATTCTCTAAACTATTCTTCCTTTGGAGTTCTAATGAGTTGTAATTATACCTTTCTATACTGCCGTCACTGTCTATAGTATATTTATCATTTTTGTTGACATTCATAAAAGCATTCGGCGTAGAATTCAATTATTTTGCAACATCAATCCACACTTCACTAATATTCTAAACCTTGTTTATTATGTCTTCTTCTTTCGCACTTAACTCATACTCACTGTGATTGAAAATTTTAACTCCACTTGATTCATTTGTTGATATTCATAGTGAAATATTCTTTATTTGCGTTCCATCATTTTGTTGCCTCTATTTTTTCGCGCTCTCTCCTTGTTGGTGGTGCATTTTTTGTTGATATATGTTTTCTCCTTTATATCATGTCATTCAACTTGTTGCTAAAATTTTCATCAGAGAAAATGTTTATTATTTTCATCATTTTCTTTGCCAATATTTTCATTATATTTGCTAATAATGTCTTTATCATCATTCTTATAAATTGAATCACCCATTGTGACTAATTAGCAAATTGCAAATTTCGGAATGATGGTATTAATTTTTTGTAACGTTTTGAATTGGATATTTGTTCAAACTTTGATTGAATTTATATATGAATATCAATTTTTGTTCAAGATTTTAATCTTTTGAAACTGACTAGCAATTGATATCTGCCTTTGAAATCATTTTAACATCAAGATTTCAATATTTTGCGACTCAATAGTTCAATTCAACTATGTGTATTAAGAACACTGTATACTCAAGATTTCAATTTTGTGATATACGATTCGAAGACCAAGTCAGAGACTACTGGACGTCTCGCAGAGAAACTCTCAACGAGGACGGTGAGACTGTTTGAAAAAAAAAGATTTTGTCGCCTTTACTAAAGATCAAAGAGTACACTTGTACTCCGGCTAATCAAGGGAAGGTTTTTTTAATACAAATTTTACTCTAATTAGATCCTTAGCGCAAGCGCTAAGTAAGCAAGCTACCTTATGTAAAAACCGAGGAAAATAACGTAAAGTAGAAAGGAACAAGGTCTTATGGCACGATCACTATATCTTTTCTTTTTTTTATCCCTTCGACCAATTAAGTTTTGCTAGAGAGATTTTTTATAAAGATTCTCCATTCAAAAATATAAAAAGTATAAAAAAAGGCGCATATGCGGGAGGGAAGGGGCCCCAATACTATCTAACATATATATTTCGAGTTATCAAGTTCATGTGTTCAGGTTATTACGTTGATATACGTTCAAAATTAATACTAGGTTGTGTATTGGACAAACTAAAGTTTCATACATGAGTTATTATTAAAAGAAACGCAAAAAACTCTTATGTGACTGTCGCATATATAAAACGTAATACGCGAATTTATTATATTTGATACACGAATTGTTTTATACTTGATACGCTAATATTATTTTTTGATACGCTAATGTTTGTATATTTGATATACTAATATTTGATACTTTATACACTAATATTTGATATTTTATACGCTAAAGTGAAATTGATATGCTAATACGTTAATTTTTTATGCTTGATAGGCTAATTTTTTATACTCGTCAATATTTGATACATGATACTTGATACACTAATTTTTTATACTTTATACGTTGAAGTGAAAATTAATACGTCAATTTTTTATACTTTGTACATTAATCTTTGATATTTTATACGTTAAAGTAAAAATTAATACATTTAATTTTTTAATACGTTAATTTTTGAATTTAATACGCAAGTCGCATATATGCGACCGTCACACATGAGAATGCCCTATAAGAAATGCTCTTCCCTACTAAATAAATGTAAAATGAAAAGGAAAAAAAAGATACCCCACAATTTCAACCGAAAATAAATTACTGAACAATACATTGCAACTATAGTTTATTACAATCATCATTCATTCAAGCATTACGACTAGAGAAAAAATTAAACAAAAATAGACATCATCATCATCATTTTAAAATTAAAACCATAATCATTTCAATTATTTTTTGCAAAAACTTTTATGAAATCGTCGCGCATACGTGAATTGCTATAGTTGATGAGCAAAAATGTTTTTACACTTAATACGCGAATACTTATTTTTATACACAAATGTGATATACTTAGTTTGGTAATTTTTATATGTTATACGCTAATTTTTATATGTTATACGCTAATTTTTTATATTTTAAACGTTAATTTTTAAAATGTTATACGTTAAATATGCTAATTTTTTTTATGTTTTATATGCTAATCTTTGATACTTTGTATGCTAATTATTTATATTTTATACAGTAAAGTTAAAATTAATAGGCTAATATGCTAATTTTTTATACTTTATACGCTAATTTTCGATATTTTATATGTTAACTTTTTATACTTTATATGCAAAATTGAATTTTATACGCTAATTTTGTTTGATACGATAATGTTTAAATTTTTACAGGCGACTCGCATGTATGTGAACATTGCACAGAGTCCACCTCATTATTTTCTCAAATTTAATTCACCTTTACACAAATAACGTCATAACACGATTTGACCTTTCTCTTCTATAAATATCAAAATTTCCTTTGTTGCTAATAGGGTTACACCATTCTTGAAATCCACAATCTCTTTTTCACAAATAAAATATAATTTGCCTTTGGATAGTTTGTTAGACTCCACAACTCACATCAAATCTCTATTTCACAGTAACAATGTCAATATTGATACTGCGACTCTTCTGTTTCACCACCAGTACTCAACGTGTGATATCATGAACTGAAAATTTTCTTATACATTAGATTTAATTTGTACAGAACATAAGCATAGCTTAAACAAGAAATCTCTCTTCCCTCTTAATGCTTAACTCCTCAAACTTCAAACAGTAAAGAAGAGGCAGCTACGGACGCTTCCCCAATCCATCCTCCCAAAATCTAAAATTTTAATCAAATTCTCCTCGTCTCCTTTATTGGGAGTGACTTGTCTCCTTTTGTGGAAGTTTTTTTCTTCTCTTGTTAGAGAATTGGTCTCTTTTTGTTTGGAGTTTTTAGTAAAAGAAAAATAAAATTATTTGAATATTTAACCGAATGTGGGCAAAGGTCTCCATCTCCGACTGTTCTTCAGTCGAATAGCAAAAATTTAAGGTTTTATCCTCTACTATTACTTTCTTTTTCAGATCTTGGCTTTGAGCATTGAAACCCAATGATTTTGAAATTTTGTGAAATCCAATGATTTTGAAATTTTGTGAAACCCAATGATTTTGAAATTTTGTGAAAGTTGTGAAGTGATGAAATCAACAAAGTTGTAGTGGTAGAAGAAAACTTTATTTTAACTATGGGAATAAACTTGAGATTGATAAGCTATTAGGGATGATAAATCTCCTTCATCTCCACTACTAGGGAAGAAACTACACACTCCAATTTTAGCTCAGCATGGGAAGAGAAAATATCTAGTTTTAACCGTTAAATTTTAAAGTTTTTTGCCTTTTTCATAATTTTGTCTATAATTTGATTGTGTTGAATTCAAATCCATGTGACATTAAGTCATCTACATATTTTCTTGTTGTTTGCACAGACACTTTGTATTTCTATGTAATTATTATCATCTAGTCAGCTGTCTCTTTGTATTGCTCTTTAATATTGATTAAATGAAAATATTGCTTTTTGATTAAAAAAAATTAGGTTCATAGCTTTAGAAGGGACTTCAATATGAAAGAAAGACATTTTTAAAACAAAAGTTTATTTTTGTATTTTTGGATCACTTCTATTGCAGTCAGCTCCCTTCGGTTAATTTGGTCAGTTTTTGCCTATTTTTCACAACAGTTCAAACCTCAAAGAGGATAATTTGGACAACGTAAAAACAGGAACACAGGGTTCCAAAGCCAAATTATAGGAGAGCAAAACGCACTTTTCTAAAAAAATATTCCACAAAATCCCCAGGTCTCACAAGCAACCATTCTCCCTGCTTTAAAAAGTTCTCCAAAATGCAAATGCCTCGATGAATAAGGGACCCGCATTAGCTAGGCCATGTTCTTGCAGGAGTTTATAGAAATTGCTCTGCAGTAGGAGCCTCGCTCCTTTAACATGATGAGAAGGGGCTCCTCCCATACTTAGAACTTGTTCCCCTAACAATATCCATGCTCTTATCCAATGAAATAAAGAAATGCATGAGGAAGACAAAGAAAACTGTAAACAAATTACAGAGGATTACGAAGAAACAGTGAATCTTCTAACCAATATAAGCATTACGATTTACGAACGAAAAAAAGTAGCAAAATCGAGAAACAAAAGATAAGAATGTAACAGTGTGGAAAATTAGGAAAGTTAGAAATTAGGAAACCTGATCTCATGATATTAGGGATTAGAATTGAAATTTATCAAATTATAAAATCTTTCCTTTCTTAGATTATTTCCTTTTTTCCCGTTTCTTAATTATAGCATTTAGGTCCTATTATGCTTCTATTTAAGACCGATGAAATATCTATTTTCAAATAATATACGAGCAGAATTGATTCTCTGTTTTTACACATGGTATCAGAGCTTAAGTTTTGATCATCTATGGCAAACCAAACCTCATCGAACACAGCTATTACTGGTGAAACCAGTAAAGACACAATGGCTGTTGGAGAGAGTACAGTGAGTTCAAATATGAACTCTTCCATCTCGTTTAATGGTCCGAAGGGGTCCAATAATTCACTCCAAATGAATATTTACCGTTTACATGAAAAGAATTGCATAGAATGGCCGCAAACTGTTCGATTAATCTTGGAAGGCAATGGAAAGTTGGGTTATCTAACAGGAGCAGTGACAAACCTGCAGACGGAGACCCAACTTTCAAACTCTGGAAATCAGAAAATTCCCTGATTATTACATGGCTAGTGAATTCAATGGAACCAACAATTGGAAAGCCATTCATGTTTCTACCAACTGCTAAAGATGTTTGGGATGCTGTGAAGGAAACATATTCTAATTTGGAGAATTCTTCACAGATTTTTGAATTAAAATCAAAACTATGGCATGCAAAGCAAGGTGATAGAAACGTAACTTCCTACTACAACGAATTGATGACCTTGTGGCAGGAGTTAGATCTATGTTACGATGATGCTTGGGAGTGCACAAATGATAATGTCAGATTCATTAAACGCCAAGAGAATGATCGTGTCTTCATGTTCTTGGCAGGACTTAACAAGGATTTAGATGAGGTACGCGGCAGGATTTTAGGAAAAAACCCCTTGCCAACAATACGTGAGGCCTTCTCTGAGGTTCGAAGAGAAGAAGCACGAAAAGGGGTGATGCTCAACAACAAATTTTCCTTTTCAGAAGTTGAAAACTCTGCCCTTGTCACTCAAAATGTTCAGGAGGGAGTGAAGAAGGATGGTAAACGACCATGGTGCGACCATTGCAAACGCACAGAACACACACGGGAAACGTGTTGAAAAATTCATGATAAACCACCAAACTGGGAAAATAAAAATGGTGAAGGGCTTGCACTTCAAGCTAGTGTCTCAGATCAAGAGCAGCAGTCTAATTCAAGTTGGCTTCCTTTCACCAAGGAACAAATAGAGCAGCTGTACAAACTTCTTGAGTCTCAAAAACCCCCCTCTTGTTCATTAGCTCAAACAGGTAATTCTTTACAAACTACAACAACTCTAATAACCCTAATTGCACTTGGATCATCGATTCAAGTGCAACCGATCACATGACAGGGAAGTCCAATATCTTTTCTTCATATAACACATGTGTAGGAAATCAAAAAATTAAAGTTGCAGATGGCTCTTTTTCAGCCATTGCAGGAAAAGGTTCTACTGTAGTGTCTCCATCTCTCACTTTACATAATATTCTTCATGTTCCTAAACTATCTTGTAATCTGTTAGTAAGTTCACTCGTGACAAAAACTGCCAAATGAATTTCTTTCCAACTCATTGTCTATTTTAGGATTTAACCTCGGGGAGGATGATTGGCAGTGCTAAAGAGAGTGGAGGACTTTACCTCTTGGATGGAAAATCTGGTTCAAAGCGACAATCTCAACCAATAAGTTTTTGCCTTGAATCTGTTTCTAATAATAATGTTATGTTATAGCATTTAAGATTAGGGCATCCAAGTTTTAAATATTTAAAGCATTTGTTTCCTAAGTTATGTGGTGATCAAAATTTGACTTTGTTTTGGTGTGAAATATGTGAATTAGCAAAACACCGTCGTACATCTTTTCCTTCACAACCATATAAATCATCAAAACCTTTTACACTTATTCATAGTGATGTTTGGTGTCCGAATAAGATAATTACACCTGCTCACAAAAGATGGTTCATCACGTTTACAGATGATCATACTCGACTTTGTTGGGTATATTTACTAAAAGAGAAATCAGAGGTTGAACATATCTTTAAAAATTTTTACAATATGGTTCATACTCAATTTCAAACTAACATACAAAATTTTTCGAAGTGATAATGGGAAAGAGTTTTTTAACATGGCATTGGGAAATTTTTTCCTTGAAAAAGGTATCATTCATCATAGTTCTTGCATTGATACTCCCCAACAGAATGACATTGCTGAAAGAAAAAATAAACATCTATTCGAGGTAGCTCGTGCATTACTTTTTACAACTAAATTTCCTAACTATTTGTGGGCAGAGGCTATTTTAACTGCTACATACTTAATAAATAGAATTCCATCCAAAGTTTTGCAATTTCAAACTCCTTTCAAAATTTTCACAAATTGTTTTCCAAATGCTAGACTTTCTGCTAATTTACCTCCAAAAGTATTTGGTTGTACAGCATTTGTACATGAACATAGACCAGTTGGAAAACTTGAACTTAGGGCTGTAAAATGTATCTTTGTTAGTTACTCTTCAACCCAAAAAGGCTATAAATGTTTTGATCCAAAATCATTTTTTTTGTCAATATGGATGTTACCGTCTTTGAAAATCAACCATTTTATAAGGGTATTCATCTTCAGGGGGAGAATTTTAAGGAAGATTCAAGTATAAATTCAGATAATGTATTTCCATTACAAAATGTTAGACAAAATTCTGCACCTACACCAACTAGCCAAGATTTGTTATTTGAAACTCCTCTCACTATGAGTAATGTTTCTCCTGAGTCTAGACCTATATCTTAAAACTCTGATGAAAAACAAAATTCTCGGACGCAGTCCTTGGAAACTAAAGATAATGGACAACCTAGTATAATGCAATAATATTATAATTGTTCTAAAACAACAGGAAATAGATTCAAGGAGGATGACCAAACTTGGAAAGGGATTTGTGAAGTATTATAGATATATCGAATTCTTAAAGAACTCAAGAAATCGGTGAATATACCTTTAAAGCTATATTGTGACAATAAGGCTGCAATAAGTATTGCTCACGATCCTGTCCAACATGATAGGACTAAGTACATTGAGATTGATCGACATTTAATCAAGGAAAAAGTTGAAGCTGGAACTATTTGCCTACCTTTTATTCCTTCTAGTCAACAAAATGTTGACATTTTGACTAAGGGGGTTGCAAGACCTATTTTTGAGCATATGATAAGCAAGTTGGGCATAATTGACGTCTATGCACCAACTTAAGAGGGAGTGTGAGAAATTAGGAAAGTTAGAAATCAGGAAATCTGATCTCATGATATCAGGGATTAGAATTGGAATTTATCAAAATTATAGAAATCTTTCCTTTCTTAGATTATTTCCTTTTTCCTCGTTTCTTAATTATAGGATTTAAGTCTTATTATGCTTCTATTTAAGACAGATGTAATATCTATTTTCAAATAATGTACGAGCAGAATTGATTCTCTGTTTTTACACAAAAAGTATGATTTATCACGCTCTTTATGTGCAATCCAGCCTGAAGGAGGACACATCTTCTCATATATTAGGAACTAGATCTCTCTGAATTTTTTTTTTTTTTTTTTTTTAACTAGATCTCTCTGTTTGCTAACAAAAGCATTCATTGTTTTTACAACTAAGTATTGAACAATGACAGCAAATCTGTACAGATAGGAGAACATAATACTCTTTTTGTATGAGCAAAAACGAAAGTAGCTATAAGATTTTTCTTTCCCTTCCTGATAACTTTCTCTGTGCTATAATGATTTTCCTGTGACAAAAAACACATGAAGAAAGAGGTCAAGTTAGTATCCAACAAAATCCTGGAACTTCTTGTTCTGTACTTACAACAAATGATTTGTCTAATAGAGTTCACAAGGTAGAGTTTTGACTTATCAAGCAAAGAACACACAAAGAAATGTCCATTCCAGCGACAAGAACTACAAAAACATGCCTTAACAGACTAGCAAAGACGATGGCTAGTCCACCATTACAAACTCAATATTAAGTGAAGATGACCAAGTCCAAGAAGAGACATGCTAAACTCAGTTTTTTTTTGCCTTATATTTTTTTGAGCAAGAGACTGGGAAGCATTTGCTATCTCAGAAGTCCAGAGAAGAAAGAATAAGTCCATTTGAGATTGATGTGCACTGCTCAAGAAACTATATTTTGAGGTCATAAATGGGTTCAAATACAATTTTGATGCATCCAAAACTAGGAGTTGACAGCAAGCAGAATAGCAACCTGGGGTTAATATCATATAATGATGGTTCCAAATGAATACGCAATTCCTTCAACTTAGGTTTGTAAACTAGAGGAAATAAAGAAATAGAACATAGATTAAAATAAAAATAAATTTGGTACTAAGGACAATTAACAATATGGAGTGGCTTTACAAACCTGTTAAGGATGTGCTTAAAGCAAGCGGTCCTAGTTCCATATGGATGGATTTCTAAATTGAGTTGCCATTGCATCTGAGAGAAACTTGACAACATGTTCTTTCTCAACTTCCTTTTCCTTTTTCAGCTCAAGATGCCGAACCTAGTAAGAGAATCAAGTATCAAGCATTAAACTTATCAGTTTTAAATATTAAACGGGAAACAAATCACTGTAACTTGAAGCATATTCTTCTAGAATTTCAAATAGCCAGGATAAGCATGATTTCTCTGCCTAAGAAGTTCAGCTGTATTGGGATCCTCAACTGAGTTATATGTACACATTAACAAAATCAAAAAGTTGATTAAGCATGATAATCAAACCCATGGTAGTCTTCCAATCCCAAATTTTGTTCGAAACATTCAGTACCCATCACTTAGATATTTCATTCTGAGTATAATATCTCTCGTGAGTTTTTGATGAAGCCAAAATTTCACAATCTCAAGCAAACTCACCAGCTAACAAAATTCTGTATCCCAAATCAAGGGTTATGTCCACAATGCAAGTGTATCAATCAAAGTACAGAAAGTAGTTAAAAATAGTTACGACTTTAAGTCTGTATGACAACTGCAAGAAAGGAAATAAAGAAAAGAAAAGAGAAGCAAATAGCAAAAGTCAAATCAATTCGATTAGTAATCCTACCTTAATTGAATACATTTGGGACACACCAATGTCAGTAATGATCACAAGACATTTGATATCGTGGTCATTGGCATATTCGAACTGTTCTGTGAGGCTTGGATCACATATGGGAACGAACTGAGCCTGATGAACAAGATTTTCTGAAGCCTGTTAAGAATCTTAAATAACAAACACAAATCTTTTTGAAATTTGATTACCCACCTTGATATTTTCATCCCATAACTCAGCCACTAGCTCCATGCGCTCCACCAGTAGACCACCACCTCCTCTTGAGCAAACAAGAACATCCACACCAACATCATTTCTGCAAAATTTATAATTCCAACATGAGATAATTAATTAGCAACATCAATGATTACACGTAACTTCCCAATTTTTTGTCCATCTTTCAACTGCCATTCATTGGGGAATATCAGTGGATGCAGCTTCTGCTCTTAAATAGTTGTTATTAGTCAAAACTACCATTTGAAGTCATAAGTAACAGAACCATACATCATCTCTTAACCCAATAAATCGGTACCTAAGCTACGGATATCAATTTAATGGAAAGTGGTCAACATTTTTTGGGACTCCCGAAGTGAAAAGGACAAAATATTGGAATAGAGACAGATAATGATTCTACTAATAATCAAATATAGCTCTCAAGTACCAATCCAAAAAAAAGGAAAAGAATTACCTGTAGAATTTTGTATCTCCCATAGTATGGTGTAACAAAATCGTCTCCAAAGCAATACTAGTGCCGACAGCACCAGGAGGATTTGATTTCTGGAATAAGAAGCACGAGCACAAGCAGTCAGCAAAAATCAGATGACTGGACACCATATGTTGTTTTATTCCATGGATAGTAGCAACAATAAGAACATAACAAAAATTGGGGATGGAATTTGAAAAACCTGAGCTAAATGGGACAACCTTACTAATCAACACAATTGATGCACAGTAATTCAACTTATTGTGCATGTGTATAGAAATATTCCAATACAGTTCAACAATAAAAAGATGAAGAAAAATTCCTTGATACTCTTGTTATGAACTCTAGACGTATCCGGAAATAGTAAACTGAAAATCTGAAATTAAAAAATTGAAGTAAAACACTTTCATCAAAATTTTAAAGGGGACTGATGTGCTTATGAGAATCATCAGACAATATTTATGAAAGACTTAATTTGAACTAAAAGAGCAGATTCATTCAATAATTACTACCAATGTGCTTCTCAACTTAGAAACTTTACTCAATGAAATTACAACACATCACTCTGTAATCATGCTCAGCTTCTTGGCTTGACATACCAACATTTCTTTCTTCTTTCTGCATCCCTATTTTACATCCTAAATTACCATTTTAAAAAGAAAGTTATACAAATTAGATCAAACGACAACATAACATGAGCAATAGAAATTCTGTAGCAAATTAAAAAGAAGGATTAAAAAGAATCCTGTTGCAGATTAAAAAATTCCAGGGTTCAGGATAAGAATGGTTCCTGGAATCCAGGAGATACACAATCTATGCGAATATAAGCATGTAACCCTTCAAGAAATACCACAACCCAGATCCCAAAATAAGAAAAAAAAAATGGAACTCGCTGAAAGGATAACCACCATAAATTAATCCCAAAAAAATCCATAGGTTTCTTACTTTTACTATTTATCAAAAAATATCTCACAGAAAGCACATTGTTATAAAATTTTTATCCTTCTTCCAAAACCAAAATCTCCTGGATACTAATTTTGCCAGGCCTTCTCAATGTAAAGGTATCTGTCTTAATACTGTTAAGAACCATCCTTCATTTTAAAAGGTTGTCTCAGAGCCTTAGAGGAAATTTAGCCTCATAAATAACCAAGCAAAAGAAAGGAAAATGACCTATGCAACAAACAAATATTTGAAGGAAATAAAAGGAAAAATTGCCTTGCAATGAAGAGCACTGAAAAAGAGTACTTAAAAAAACCCAGCAAAATTTGGATAAACTTCTCCCAGCATGTTGTTTGTAGGCCATATTTACTCATAGTTTACCACCAAATATCTACAATCATACTCCTACAGGAATATTTTAGGGGTATCAAAATAAAGAGTTTAAACACATCCAGACTTAAGCTTGCTGACAATCTCTCATTAACTGACTTGACGAATTATCTCTATTGCCATCTACAGTACCTGAACATTAAAAGCCTCTTCATATTCAGTCAATCTTGACAGAGTTACCAACAGTCATTCTAAACCAATAAATACATCAATATACAAAAAGAGAAGTGTCCATCCTGTTAATGGTGGTATTGAAGCAATTCCGCCTTCTTTGCAAAAATGCTTTTGGATGAATGGAATTTCAGAGAAGAAAAATAAAATGTAGTTGCAGACTCTAAAGTAGCTTTTGTTTGCAAGGCATATGAAACTGCTTGTAAAGGTAAAGATAATGGAATGGCTTATTGGTGATGCCTAGCAAAATTTTCTTCCAAAACAGCAAAAGAATTAAAGAAAAAGATAATGAAATGGCTAATAAAGACTAAGTTCTGTCTTACCTTTGGAAGGACCCAGTCCCTTTAACCTACAAAGGTAAGACAGTACTTATACATCAGTGCCTCCCTACTTTATTTACAATTCCACGGTACAATAGCAAGGATTTAAAAAGTCTTAATATCGTGGTTTCTTCTACGAAAAAGTTACTGATAATGGTATGTAAAATTTTTGAATTCCCATCTGCTTGTCTTGGTACCACTGGGGGGCAGGAGGGTGGTGGTATTCATATTTACATGAAATTTGGCACTATTATAGAACCAGGGCATCCAACTCAAAACCGCTTGGAAATGGAACCTTGTTAATTTGTTTAAAAGCACTTAAAAAAACATTGTGGGATATTATACTTTAACAGCCAGTATCCTCAATCAAATGTAAAATAAAAATTTCATTATACTGTTAACATGAAAAAAATAAAAATGCCAAGTAGAACACATGGTGAATAAAAATGTTCTAGAGATTCAAACGCACAAGTGCATGGAAATAAGATTAATTTTAAACTTATTAGATTGGAGAGCAATTGCCAATTACCCACAAATGAAAACAAACCATTTCTAAGTTAGGTCAAGGAACTAACCAAGTTTTATGTTATCAAGGTCTGTATAATGACATTACCACAAATGCTTCACGACTCAGTATTTGTGGCATAAAATAATGTACATGAAACTCCAAAATGACTACTGGAGAAGCAAAGTTTACAAGGGTAACCAATTATATCACAATATGGATCACAACACTGCCATGCACTGAAAAGGATCTGACAAAATATGCCTCTATTGAAAGGATCATTTGCTCTCTCGAATTAGAAATCAATAGTGATATTAATGGGGATAAACCTCTCACAAAAAGAAGGATGGAGAACTCAAGCATTTATGCTCTCAGGCAGATCCTTTGCTATTTGAAAGGTGTGAATGGGAAGCAAGAAACAAAAACCTACATATTCACTTTAGAAAAACAAAAAAACCACCTACATGTTCATAATCTCCCATATTGTGAAGCAAATAGTCATAACGACCACCAACAGCAAGCAAGGTTCCTTCCATCAAAGATCCAGGATTCTTTCTTAGATATATCTGCACAATGAAAATTATATTCAGTATTTGCAATCATTTACAGTAAGCAAAGTCTCTTTATTCTCATCTTGAGAGATTTAATACACTAATCTTGAGAGAAGAAAGCAGCTTTTCACTATCAGACTTTCCTGTTCTGCTATCCACTGTTCTCATCCTTTGAGATATTTATAGTCACTATTCGGAGCCTTTTATGACAAATTTTCTTTATTTTCATCCTTTCCTATACCACTCCTGAGAAAGTTAATTTCCACGTTGCAATGTAACTATTTTGTCAAAATTAGCAAATTCTGATTCTTGTTACTATATGGAAATGATTTCAGCTTATAAACTTATAATATGCTCAAACAATAATAGGTTAGTCTAGTGACAAAATACATCATTAAGGAACTCTTTCAATGCAGCACTGTTTCTTCTGAACACAATACTCAAACACATTGTCCTTGTGGAGCATTTAATACCATATTTATTAGCATACATATAAGCTATTCAGATAGAACCACAACTCTATGTGGAACTTGTTTTGAAAGTAGAAACTCAGGCTTGCAGCCAATAGTAATCCTATGGCACAGCTCGAATCATACCATCTCCCAACGCACATAGTTTGAGACAACAAATTTACCTTCCTGACTTCTGGAATGAGCAAGATGTTAGGTCAATCACATACAGATTCTTTTTGGTACAGAAAATCTTGCTTGAACTTTAAAATTATAAACTTGAAGGGAATCTACAATTTCATATACTCCAATCCTGCCCAAAATTATCATGGTTTGTACCTAGAGCTCAAAATGCAATGAGATGTTTAGGAGACATTGGATACAGGTAAAGAAAGAACAGAGTAATGAACAATGGTAGGAGACGACTATTTTTTCTATTTTAATTAAAAAAAAAAAAAAAAAAAAAAACTGTTGTGGAATGGGTTTGCCATGGACCTATTAAAATGAGAAAAAGTCTACACAAAGAGAAGAGGAACTAAAGCTTTAACACTGATTATTATGGTTCATGTCAAGAGCTCAAAATGTATCAAGAAATTTAGAAGACATTGAGCACAGGTAAACAAAGAATGGATTGATGAACTATGGTAGGGAAGGACTATTGTTATTTTTTATTTTTAAGGAAACAGAAAGAAAAAAAATGTTGTTGTAGGGTTTTGCCATGGACTCCTACCGATTTATTAAAATAAGAAACAGCCTAACCAAAAGGATGAGGGACTAAAGCTTTAACACTGAAAATATGAAATCAAGAATAAATTTCCCAGATCGAGAAAAACCTACTCCAGAATATTGGATTTCAAAGTTTTAAATGAAAGGTAAAACTGAAACAAATTTTAGACCATGTACAATTTGGACAACAAACAACATGGGCCAAAGAGTCCCTTTATCTATTAAATGCAAGTTAACAGAATTCTTAAAAAAAACAAAAATAAATCTAAAAGTGACTGACATCTACAATTTATGTGATTATTACTTACAAACATCTGTTGGATCAATAGTAATTTCGTTAAATTTTCGTGCATAATTCGGGACAACAAACAAGACAGGTCAAAGAGTCCATTTATCTGGTAAATGCATGCTAACAAAATTCTTAAGAAAAAACAAAAATAAATCTAAACATGACTGACATCTACAATTTATGTGATTATCACATACAAACATTTGTTGGGTAAACAGTAATTTAATTAGCCTATCATCAACATTTTATTGCTATTAAAATTACAACAACAACTTAGTCTTAATCCCACTATCTGGGATTGGCTATATAGATCATATTTTGCAATCATAAATGTATACACTTTTTTGCTATTACAATTAAATTCAAAAATAGCTGCATGACTATTGAACTATTGATGATTCTTTACCAATTTGGCTATCTATTTTCATTAGCTTAGAAGATTCAACAGTAACATTTGAGAACACATCTTCCAAAATAAAGAGCACATGATTTTTGCAAGTATGGAACCAAATGTAAGAACAAAGGTTAGATTTTTATCGTATTATTTACCATTCCAATGTTTTTAAACTTCTACTATTTCCGATTGGTAAAACGCCAGAGTTTTCACAGAAATAGATTGTTATCATCCTGTAAGGACACATGCTGAACATTCAGATATTGGTGCAGGGCAAGAATTTGTTGTAAAAGAAGATGGAACCTCATAGATCAAGTTATTGAATGGTTTCACCTTTAACTTGGATAGATGACTACTTATGCTCGAATCACAATTGTCTCTGTCATAACTAATGTGGCTTAAGCATTACTTGTAAAATTAGTTCTATTCTTCTCAATATTTTCCATTTTTGCTGCATATCATCAAGAATAAAAGAAGATATGATATATTTAAATATAAATGAAAACATGTGTATAGGTCAAATATGATGGCGAAGTATGATCCATGTAACCGAGGCTTAATTGTTGTTGCTGCATTTCATCTGGTGTTGAATTACCAGGAAAAAAAAAGAAAAAATGATAATTATAACACCAATGCGTAAAACTGATTATTTCTCAGACGAGCATCATTAGGGTACCTGAAAAAATATATCCCTGTGATAACTCTCAGTTGGTGGCATAAGTGCATCCACAAAAATACGTTCATCAAGCTTCCAAACTCTCAAATAGTTCAAAAGCTCTGACAATTCATCAAGTGCCTTGTGTGTGGATTTTCCTGCAACATTGTTATATAAAGAGAAGAAGTCAATACATCTTGTATGACACAAAATGTGTTAGATGACATTTGAATCAATCATAACATACCAGCAGCAAGGGCACCTCTTAGCCTCGGAAGGGTCTGATCCACAACCCCGCAGAACCTTGATCCAACTATCTGCAATCTATCTGCAGCAGCTTCACCAAGATTCAATTCCTGAGAAAGAAGGTTAAATAAGAACCCAGTTCAAACTGAATGGTGACAGCATAGGTCTAATTTTTATCCTATTTGATATGAAGTGCACCCAAATAAATAAATAAAAATCTTCTAGGTATGAAGATGAACAGAACAAATTCAGCATCCTAGTAAAGCACAATGAAAATACTTTTGAATGACAAACCACACATTCACACCAATGGTAAACAACAACAACAACAACAACAGCAACAACAACATCAACAACACCACCAATGGCGTACAACAACAACAACAGCAACAACAACAACACCACCACCAATGGTATACAACAACAACTAAGTCTTTATCCCACTATGTGGGGTCGGCTACATAGACCATGCTTTTTCCATCATATTCTATCTCTACAAATTTTTCATTTATTTTTAAATTTATCATATCTTTTTTATCGTTTCTTTCTAATTCCCCTTCCTCTTTTAATTTGTGTTAATGTTTCTCTATTTTCTACATGCCGCACTGGTGCATCTAGAGGTCTCCTATGCACATGCCCAAACTATCTTGAGCACGCTTCTTTCATTTTCTCATCTATTGGAACTGCCCTTACTTTCTTTCTAATGCATTCATTGCTTATTCTATTCAATCTAGTTTGTGCACATCCATCTTAACATTCTCATTTCCCTCATATTTTGTCCATGCTCATACTTAGTCGCTCAACATTCTGATCCATAAAGCACCGTTGGTTTAATGACTGTTTTATAAAATTTGTCTGGTGCTTAACGATCACAAAGTATAGAGGATGAACTTCTCCATTTGTTCCAACCTGCCTGAATCCTATGTGTAACATCTTTATCAATTCCCCCATTTTCTTCAATGATAGATCCTAAATATTTAAAACTCTTATATTCATGTAATTCATGCCCACCAATTTTCACATTTCTCTTATTGTTACTTAGATTACTAAAGTGGCATTCCACGTTCATACCAATGGTATGGTTGGTTATAATTGTACCAGAGATTTAAAACTTGGTAGAGCCCAAGACTATTAGTCATATCTAGATGTATCAAATATGGTCAGCTCTAAAATGTGAACCACTCAAAATTAATTATTGCAAATTTTCACTTTTTTCTAAGTTCACTGCTCTAAGAATGTCAAACAAATCAGCAACAGAGGACTAAAGGCTAAAAATTAGAGTCCTGGCATCATTGAGCTTGGAAAACTGAAAATTCAACAATAACTTCAAATTAGAACGATATTGACAAGACAGATAAGGAGCTGATTTGGGATGGCTGCTATTATCAAAGTCCTTTCATTTGATTATTCTTTTCAATTTGAGGATGTGTTGTTAGTCTGTTAAATTTCTTCTCTATTGTAGAAATTTGGAGTAGACATTACAGTAAAGTCTATTGTTGGTTTAAACTGTTCTCTAATAATTAATTTTACAGTCTTACAAAGTGCAACAACAAAAGGAGAAATTTCTGGTTATTTCTTGGAAGTTTAAGTGATGATGATGTAGAAAGAATACAACAATCTGTTAAAAAAAAAAAAGTGATTAGAACATCTCATGCACAATCAATGGATCAATTGGCTGCTTTATTTACGAAAGCGTTGGGAGGTTTAAGAGCACAATATATTTGTAACAAATGGGGTTTATGCTATGTATGCTCTAACTCGAGACTGTTAAGAAAGTAAGGGTATTGCTGTGAATATTAATTAATACTGTGACTATGAATACAAATAGGTAGGCTATGTTTTTTTCCTCCCAAATACTTTCACAAAATGAAAATCAATTACAACTCATTGAAAGAAACACAAATTGAAATAAAGCTTCATGAACAAATGATTTGAACCTTAAGAAGGATCACTGATAGTGTAAAACTAGAGTTTCAAAAGATTAATTTGCAGTTGAAAGTCAATACATTTAGAGGAGGAAATAAAGCAGTTGATAATGTTTCCCAAACCTGTTGAAGCTGACGTCTTATCACGCCCCATTTTGACTTTCTTTCAGAGGACTGAGGAGGTAAAGAGCCTAATAGGGAGAGAAGCTTCATATCCAAAAAGATGTACTAGATGAGCAGTTGCACATCCCATTTAGTTGGGGAAAAAAAAATAAGGATCTTGTAAAGCCTGCTCAAAATCCTTACCTCGGCGACTTTCTGTCTGTGCTCCGGCTTTATGCCAGCCCAAGACCAAATTGCTTCTAACAAATCTCCATGATTCAAGTGAATATCACATGATCCTGGATGAAAAAACTGACAAATAATGTCCATTGCAGCCTAGGGAATGTACAAAGAATGAAATGTTAAACTTTCAGTATAGCAATAAAAAAGTATTACAAGATAATATCTCAGACATTTCCAAAAACAAGCAAAAAGATGAAGTGTCATGCAAATGCTTTGGACAAGATTCCCGCTATTTGGGTCTAGGAAGAGCTGGGAATATGCAGCTCTAGAACAGCATCCTTACAAAGGATGTACTGTGTACTATTGAACCCAGGTAGTAAATTGGAGCAACCCTGCAGTCACACCAAAACTTGCCTTCAAAGAGATTGGATTAATATGAAAACAAAACTGAACATCTAATAGGGTCGGATTTTTGTTTTAAATATTTTATGGTCTGTCAGCTAGAGATCACAGTGCAACATATAGTTTTTCATCGATAATGAGCATAATCACCACTATTGAGCTGATCTAATTATTCTTTTATTGATATTAATGGTGCCTTTTCACCTATATTGCACACACTTTGAACCACACGACAATTTATTCTTCTTGGGGCTATAGCACAATGACTTGGAAATTGGAATCATCACAGGTTCCTGATGCAAACTAGCAGATTCAGTCTGAAAATTCATAAATTCCATATCATTGTTGTAGAATTGCAACTGTACCATCCTCAAATAAACCATGACGATTATCACAAAAGTAAACGAGCACTAGGGAAGTAAGTCAAGGAAAATAACCATTAAATGAGTCAACACTGACAATGAATGACTCAATGAAAACTTTTTTCCAGCATGAAGTTTACATTAACATTACTTTAGTCATAGGTTTATAAGCACGTGACTCGATATTTACCGAAAAAGTTCCCTTTACTTTCAGTTTTCTTTCCCTTCAATGGTTTGCTAGACATATTGTGCATTCATTTTCTTCTCCATCACCACATAATAGATCATAAGAAGTCTTTTTAGAAGAAAAAATTTGAGACAGCCCTAGAAGAAAAACGAGTGAAGTTATTTCCACAACAAACGTACAGAGAGAGGTAAGGAATAACAAAAACACAATTTCTCTTCAATCCTCTGTGTACTCAACTACAAATTGGTGCCAAAATGAGAAAAAGTAAAGGTTAAACAGAGAACCAAATATAAATTGATAAATCCCACAAGTATAGATAGTTCTTCTTTAATATACCAATTTATTTCTCCATTCTCATTTTACTTCAAAGAAAAGAAAACTCACAGGCCCAAGTTATTCTGACATTTAAGTGTAACAAAACTCCATGATCACCTACAACTGATGCAAATAATGGTAAATATAGAGTAAATTTGGTGTCCTTGTTGAGAAATTCTTTAAGAACCAACTTTTCTTAAGCCTGAAAAATAATGGTTTAAAACACAAAAAAACCAATATCTCTTGAGAAAATCCTTCACAATATTAGTATTAGCGGCAATATTTCAGTGAATATACAATTTAGCACCTTATATGCATAAGTTAAGTTATAAACATTGGAAGCATTCCCCTCTAATAGATACTCTGAGAAAACACTTTCAATGTTTGAAAGACCAAAAAAAAAAGCAATCACTGAAAGGAAAGGTAATACAATATTTGATGAACTCATACAACTCCAATTTGGACATGCCATATAATGATAATATGTTACTTTAAGAAGTTTGTTTTCCCAATAGTGACACTGATATTGCAATGGACAGAATATTTTGGAAAATGTGACACTGAAAAATATAAAGCGACCACAGAGGTGCTAATCAAAATACAACTATTCTAAATTTTTAAAACTACATAAACAGGTAGAAAGCAAACAAGGGCAGTAGAATAAATTTTTGCATTAGCAAAATCTAAAATTAGCTGTTTTAAGGAAGATTTAAACAGGCTTTATTCCTGTCTCACTCCAAGTATAATTTAGAAGTTATTGCAGTCTTTCGAGAACTTGTGAAAACAAAATCTGATGAGAATTTTAGTTGAGGAAGCAAATTTTTTTTGTGCAACAGTGTAAAGAGTCTTATCCAGACAGCGCATCACAATAACAAAAACATTGATAATAATGTTTTCTGGTCAGAATTTTTCATCAACAGCTTGACCTCTTTGGCACACCAATATCAAGTACTATCTTCAACAACTCTCATTTGATGAAAGCAGTATGCAACAAAATTATGCAATGACCCAAAAAAGGAACATAGGAAATCAACATTCTTAGGTAGAATTTTGTTTGTCACCATCGGAATTTTAAATTCAAGCATTCTCATTGTAATAGACATCTGATATGTATTTAGGCCTAGAAAAAAGAGTAGCAAGCATAAGAATTTATTTCTTCAAAAGTTTGTAACACTATTCATAGACTCTAATGGAGGAAAATACTATATTCATTAAACTCTATCTAGGACTAGATTTAAAGTCAACATCACTAATATGGTTTAGATACATTCTTCAATCGCATCAAGTGTTAGAAGACTAAAAACTGCCATTAAGCCCCATAGTGTACTCCATTCATTACATTTTACCTGTTGAAAATCCATAGCAAGCAAAGTTTCTTAAAAGTACAACAACTAAGCCCTTATCCCACTATGTGGAGTTGGCAAACTGTTAAAAATTCTATAGTCATAATAAAGAAAACAAACCAAATTTTCACATTAAGTTTGGTTTAGGTGTACTAGAAGTTTCTAACCGTTCTCACATACTGATGCAATCATGCAATCAAGAATAGCATACCTTAATTATCTCTGCCTCAGTCAATGCTATCGCACCTCCAACAATGTCAAAATCCCCCTGTAATTAGTGAAACTATATAGTAAATCAACAGGCAACATGCTAATGGAGGAATAACTAATTACAGTAGAGAGATTCAGTAAGATTTTAATAAGAGACATGCAAGGAAAACCTGAAGGTACCGATTTGGTGGTGAATGACCTATTGCTCTTCGATATACATATGATATTTCATATCGTTTGAAAAAAAATTTCTGCAAAAAACAATCAATCAATATTACAGTTAAGAGCCAATAGAGAATAAAACAAAGCATTTTGTTTGGGGATGGAGATTAATTGGGTGAGTAATACTACTAAAAAGGCGCAGCAGGAGAAGCCAGTTTACAAGTTGCGTCAAGCATTGAGGATTACTAAAATCAAGAAACATGCAACAATACAGAAACAAAAACTTGATGCTTCAATGGCTCACATTCTATGATGATATCAATCATTCAACAGACACAGTCGTTCATTTCATTAACAGACTTATAGATCATCCATTCAAACCGCCCCTCGGCTTGTAGATAGATCCATAAACCCTATGGATTTAATGTCAAAGTATTTGGCACGGAAAACATGGTCTACCCAGCATGGGTGACTAAGTACTATTTATAAAAACAAAAACTTAAGTGTAAAATTTACGACAATTACCCAAACTGTCTTAATATTCAAATCTACCTTTTACCCCACTATGTAATGGACAAAAGTGAAAAGTCAACATTTTCGGTGTAAAAAGGTCTGCCATGAAATGTCACATTTATCCTCCTCTAGTAATTTTCTTTTTGGGTTCATCCCGCCACCGTGATCAGCCCTCAACCACCTGCAAGATATGGACAGCACCATATTTTCTGCCTTTGACATCACCTGAACTCCATCGGAAAATGTCAAATCTAAATTTGTTAGTGGCTCACGAGTCACCACTCTCACCACCAAATTAGAGTAAAATGCAGACACCAGTCACCACCATTGCCTTCAAATTTGAGCCAAACACAAAGATAGCAAAAATAACCTCAACCCATGGTCCCCCTCATTACCCTATCACCTCCTTCTACACTGAAATTCCAGGTCAGCCACAATTTTTTTCCTCGTAAATCTTTAGGTGTTGGATATGACGACATACTAGACTAGATAGAATAACCCACGAATGCATTAGAAAGAAAGTGGCGTTGACTTCAATGGATGAGAAAATGAGAGAAGCACTAAGATGGTTTGGACATGTATACATGAGTCCTTTAGATGCTCCAGTATGGTATTTAGAAAATAGAAAACCATTAACTCAAATTAAAAGGGAAAGGGAACGTCCTAAAAGGAATGGGAAAGAAACCATTGAAAAAGATATGATATTACTTAGATATAAATGAGAACATGTGTATAGATAGAACATGATGGCAAAATATGATCCATATAATGATATAAACGACCTCACATAGTGGGATAAAGGTTTAGCTGTTGTTGTTAATCGTTAGGTGTTAAATAAAACCACCACAAATGCTCCTATATACTGTGATTCAAAAAACTTGCTACAAGAGATATCTGATATCATCAAGACAAGAAATACGATGAGTCTTTTACAAGTAATTAACTAATCTGAAAATGGAATTTCAAGAAAAGACGGATGAATTTGATTTTGCCTAACCGAGATTTCCTCTCAAACATCAAAAAGTTCTTGAAATTTTCTTTTATCAGCATTAAATTCTTCTAGAGATTTCCGAAGTACAGTGTTCTGTTAAAAGACAAACGCATATTGTCAGTCAAACTTCCCCAGGATTGCTCTTGGATTTGGAGAAAGCATTTGAAATATAGGTTCTTAGCTCAGAATCTCATCAAACTGGCAATTGTCAATCGAAAGAATGCTCTTTTATGGCATGACAATTGGCATTCTTGAGGGCCTTAGTTGAAAGATCATAAAAGAATGCTTTTTTATGGCATTACATCCTTCAGGGCATTTGTTGAAAGATCATAAATGGCAATCTGATTCATGATTTTGGAAGCTCCTTATTGGCAAAAATGGAGAGTATAAATGAAGATGGGAGAAGGAAATGGCCTAAAGGTAGATGACGTATAAAGGAGATTCAGAAAATTATACAAGGAACCGATTTCTTTCCTAAGCCAAGAGAGTATTGATGTCTATGTGTTTTGGTTGACAGAAGCTAATGATTAACCTTCAATTAAGCCTGCTATTAAAAAATTAAGACCTGGAAGAAAGAAGCTACATGAAACAACTTGATTTGGTTTAAAAAACATGTTCCTAGATACTCCTTTACACTTTGGTTGCTGTGTAACAGAAAACTGTCAACAAGGGATATATTTACATCTTGGGGAAAGCAGGTACCTGAGCACTGCCCTTTGTGTGGCAAAAATGAAGAAACAATGGATCACCTATTTTTTTAAATGTGAATATCGGAAGTCATTTGGAGAAGAATTCAAGTCCTAACACGTGTATTCCGAACATTCTGAAATCGCGAGATAAATTGGTTTGATTATGTGATCGCTATAACCAAAACACCTTTGTTGGAATTTTCAGAAAGTTGTCCCCAACAGTTACTGTTTATTACCTTTGGCAATGCAGAAATTATGCCATTTTCAGCACTTATTTTCAGTGGAGCAAACATTTGCTGCTGTGGTTGAGGACTTATGCATAGTGGCCTTGACAGAGAGGAGTTAGGAGCTGAGAAAATTGGGAGCTAGCTTTGGATCAGGGATTTAATTTTCAGATTTTTATTTTGCCATACAAGTAATAGATTGTTTCTTTATTTCATTGTCATGGGTGCTGCTGCTGGTTGTGTTTTGTGTAAGATTACCATAAAATCCTTCTCATAAATAAAATCTCATTTTTATCCCAAAAGAAAAAAAAAATTAAACAGCATTTCAGTGACTGTATCTGAACTTTTAGAACTTGAGGTCTTCATCATTCTATGCCTTTTCTTAAAATCCTGCAGCTGCTATTAGATGGATCACCACCTGATTTCCCAAGACCCATTTCTTTTACCTACTTGTGAAATTAATTGAATTCTAAAGCCCCAATTGCCTTTCTTCTAGGCGCCCCACCACACCCTCCACCCCCAACCAAGTGAAAAGTTTCAGATCAGCCCCAATTTAGAACAGTTCTCGTCCCAATTCTCTTAATTACCAAACAAGTTAGTGAATAATGCTTCAATCCTTAATGGTATGTAGAGAAAATAAAGGAGAAAGACGGGTGGGGGTTTCGGGATTGGAGAAGAGACGAAAAAGTGGTCCTTTTTAAAGACTTAACTTCCAAGATATGAATGATGATGATGGATGTAACTTTATTAGGGAAGTAGGGGAAAAGATGGTAGAGGCAAGGAGGATGGTTTGGGATTGGGATGGAGAAGAGAAGGGACTGGGCATGGATAGGGAACATCGTGGGAAGAAAGAAAAAGAGGAAAAAAGGAAAAAAAAAAAAAGGAAAATTGGAAATTAAGGTACTTTGGGGGAAACATTTTGATCAATGAAGAAAAATGTGTAATTTCATTCCGAACACGAATATCATCTGTGTGAGTAACAAAACTCATGCAAACTGGTAGCTCTTGTAAATTTTTCACTTTTGTCTGTAACATTGGGGGCTAAAAGGTAGATTTGAATACCAAGGGACTTTATAGTTCTACTCGGCATACCACAAGGGTTTCATGGCAATTTACCCAGTGTAATGGTATTAAATAAGCAACTCATAATACATTGAGTAAAGAAAAATTCAGAAACAAACTAGGAAGCAGACTTTGGGAGACTAGTGTGTAATGATACTTCAATATAACTTTGTCAGTTGAAACATGTAGAACATAAAAAAAAATTGAAAATAAAAATATCGCAAATGCCAGCAGAGAAAAACAGGCTAAAGGAAACAAAATAAACAGCTGTAGCATGAAAAACAATAGCGTAACAGCCATCCAGAATGCCTTTCCATTTCCTTTATCAAAATTCAGGATTCCATTATTTTGTTGCTACATATAAATCATGAACAAACGCAACAACCCGGTAACTACTATATATGAAACATTCTGATTAGGAACTGATTAGTAAAATGAAACATTTATAATTTCACTGCAAAAAGTAGCACATAAAGCTGAAGCCTTTGGAATAAGTTGAAACTTTGATAGAGCATTAGATAAACTAAATAACAAGCAGATTATATACCTGATTTGAAATGACCCATTTGACAAATGGTAAGCGTAGCTCATGGCAAAGCTCAACAATGTCCCCTCCTTGGGTCAAAAGTTTCACACTATTCCTTTCAAATTGAAGAATAAAATAAGTCAACAAACTAATGGCTAGCAAAACATGTAAACTGAGATGAAATATTGGAATCACATTATGGTGAAAAAACAGATAAGAACAGGAGACAAAAGGAGACCTATTAAGCTGCAGACTATCTCCCAACATCTGCATTGCTATGATCTCTAAATGCTTTGCACAATGCTGTTTAAATACTCTAGCAGCCACCTCAAAAACTTGATCACGATTACTGGTGTTGACATCTGTGAGTAGGACAGAAGAGGTATCACCTCCAACCAATTTTAATCTTCCAACTCTCTCGCGTTCACTGCTATTCAATGACTCCTCATTGAAAATAGAGTTCACAATTTTGTCATAAACACCAGTGTCTTCAGAGGTATGAATTGTTCGAAGAATATCTGCATTTTTAAAAGGAATATCCTAAAATCAATAGGCATTACAAGAAGATTTTCAACGTGAAGCACTAGGACAATGATTTTTCAAACTTCCTGGTCACAATAAAATAAAATAATAAAAGAAACAACTAACCAAAGTATTAACGTTTCAAAAATAAACACTTACCATACTAAATGAGTGAATGTTTGTGTATCTGTGTGTGTGTGTGTGTGTGTGAGAGAGAGAGAGAGAGAGAGAGAGAGAGATGGAGAGAGAGTATACAAAACAACTAATCAGAATCTAAAAATGCAAAGTCATAACCACAGAGGCTTAAGAGAAGAAAGTTTATGTATGTAATTATAAAAAAAAAAATTACAAACAGAAAAATATTTTTCAGGCAGAAACAAAATAGTTTACTGTTTCCATATAGTTAATGTTTCATCATGCAATATTGGCCAAATGAAGAAGATATTTGAATAATTAGTTTGGATCGGCATGATAGTTTTGAAGCACAAGTCAATAGCTCCTGTAGGGCCTTAACAACTTCATAGTCTTTATCTCTGCAGCAGAAAAAGCATCATTTACTTCCAGGACAACTGTTCGAAAAGTCGGAAAGTATTTTGAACAACAGCTTGGGCATCTATCTAGGTCAGGAAACAGACTGGAGGTGATTATACCACCATTTACTTAATGCTGAGGGTTACAATTTATAATTCAAAAATATTGTTTCATCAAGTTTTTGTGATGTTAAAACGGTTTTTCATTTTTTATGAATGATGGGTTTTCATGTACAAGAAGCATTAACTTCTATACTTAACCCAGAGGATTCTACCTATCATATCACTCCAAATTATAAAGCAGGAAGAAGCTCAAAACTCCCAGACCTAATGCCTTACAACATGCATGAACTTAGGACATTCCTAGACCAGGAGAGACTCCCTAATCCTCTTCAGAATAAAGCAAACAATCCACTCAAACTCAATGAACACGAAGCACAACGAAATGCAGAATTGAAAAGCTGAAAAGCCAAACGATTGTCTTGAAAATGATGAAGGCTGTATGTACTTACAAACTTGACTTTCTGAACACTAGCAAGAGTAATACTAAAATAACCTCATCTTATGAAATAACATAAATATCTAGCTTAAAGTAAAGATAATGGTCCGGACTACACCAGAGGCTGTGTCGGAGGAAGATAGACAAATTACTTCCCCAACTTGGTCCCAACTAGAAAAAGTAATAGTCTCTAAATCTGCACAATAACCAAAACTCTCATGCTTCAGATAGGATGTGTTATAGACAAAATCAAACTTCTTTAAATACGTGCCAAAAATATGGCTGTTAGATCAGAGCATCAAGGAATTTATCAATTTATTTTAACATACTTCACTTATCAAATCTTATATTGAGTTACTACGAAAAACACTTACTGTCCAAAAGCTCATACTCCATTCTGGGAGGAAAAGCATGCTGAAGAAGTTCTGTGGCAGATGGACGCTCTGATGGACTTGATGACATCAGAAGCCTTAACAATGATGCCTGCTCTGGAAATTCTGCAACCCAACCAGAAGGAAGTTCTCCCTTTTGTTTTAAATCAGAAAGAACAACATGTCTTTCCATTGCTGTATCAAATGGGTGCCACACCTCAAAGAATACAACTCCCAAACTATACATGTCAGCCTGTAAAATCATGGTGACGTGACAGAAAGTCAATAAAGAACAATGACCATTTTGAGCAAATCAAACTCGTTTCAACTGTCAAAGTTGTACCTTCTCATTGATCTTCGGCCACCCTTGCTCTATTTCAGGTGCAGTGTAGAAATAAGTGCCAACTCGACCAGTACCATCAACTGAAACTCCAACTGTTTCAATCGCATCAATATCCTGTTCCACTTGCTCCAGCTTCAAGAACTTAGCTGAAGTTGACAAGGACAAAGACAGCATGTAAGTATCTTTCTCTACCTAGTTTTTGCTCGGCTGCAGGAAGACATAATTCAGTGGCAATAATTCTAGCAATACATCAAGCAGGAAACAGCAATACAAGATAAAACAATACTACAATTTCCCACAAAGCTTCAAAACAACAAAAGAATATTGCATAGTTACATATCTTCTGCTAAGAGGTCTATACTCCTGTCTTTTACTCTTTAACGCAATTTTGTGCGAGATACAAACATAAAATTTCATTGAATAATTTCAGGACTAGAGTGTAGGTAAGATTCCAAAAAGGTAACAGATGGAACCATAGAGCAGGTTGAGTACAAGCACAACACAACAACAACTAAGCCTTTATGTAGGGTCGGCTACATGGATTGACATCTGCTTTTCAAGTCAATCTCCTTTGTTTCAATATCCGTTGTTGTTGAAATACCCATTCTTTAAATCTCCATCTCTTAGAAATAGAGAATACTGAGAGGTAAAACTTCACCAACATATCAGAAGGTAGTTGAAAGGGGGCTTTAATGCGCTTGCTGCCAGAGGCCTCGCATCATTTTCTTGAAAAGATATTATATCACCGTGGTTCGTGATTCTTCATCCACCGATGGACTTTCTTTAAAGAAAAATGGTCTCTCAGGCTGGTTCAAAGCCCATAGAGCAGGTTGAGTAATATCAACTTTTTCATTGGCGACTCAAAGTTCAAGCTCAGTGTCAACATGGTAGCAAAGTTTTGGAGACAATCATAAAATCATACGAATAGCACAAGGTAAGAGGCAACAAAAACAAAGAAGCAGTGATAAAATGCCTAGATCACAGAATTTACTACCTGAGCTGTATAAATATGTTATAATTGAGAAGAGAGTACAACACCCCATGGAAAATTAAAGGTCCAACCATATTATTACCATTCAAAACAAAACGGTTTTCCAAGGCCTTGGGAAAAATAAATAATCTAATTCATTAAAACAGTCAAACTTCTGGCATCATTAAATTATAAATCATTATTCAGAAAGTGTTAATTTTATTATAATTGCAGTTCTTTCGTGACTAGGAAAAAACTATGAACCTTGAACGACTAACTTTTCACTTCAAGCAACCATCCAGTCCAAAATGACAAATTTCACAAGATCCCACACCATTCCTCAAGAATATTCCACTTGCCTGTGCTATCTTCAAACATATTGTTTGCTCTTTTTGAGACAAAAAGAATCCCATACAGATCAAAGGAGAAAAATTTAATATGCATTGAAAATTGATACTAAACAAACAATTTATGCTGCATAAATACAAGTTCAGATCATTAGAACCTAGAGGAATTCCTCACCTAGACCAAAATCCCCAATTTTAATGTCATTGCGAGCATCAAAAAAAATGTTGCTAGGAGTCAAGTCCCGATGAATGATTCCTTGGCTGTGTATATGTGCCAGGCCTTCAACAATTTGACGAAACAAGTGCCATGCCAGTTCTTTATCAAAATGATTATAAAATTCAAACATTTGGCGAAGCGTCCTGAGAAACATGAATAATACATAAGTTATGCAAAACCTGATGGAGAATAAAACAAACCACATAAAACAGAGAATGAAGATAGCTGTAATTGCTAAGCATGTTAATATAAAACCAAAAATTCAGCTCATATGCAAGCAAAGAGGAATGCTTGAGAGATTGTTAAGGAAATATAATCAAGCAATATAATTACACCAATAATAATTAAAGAAATTCAACCACACATTAATAATTTGTTATACCCAGAAAATCCTTAAGCCACTTGTCATGTTAGTTAACAAAGTAGAACTTGATCTTTCCAAGGAGATCTACCAAATCATTTTACAACTATTTCTCCATTCTAAAATGATCCATCATGAAAAGTGTCACAAAGTTTTACACTAGTTCCCCCCTCCTTTTCCCGGGCTTGGGACCAGCTACTTACAGGTATATAAACTGTGCCTTTAAGCAAGACAGGATTAACTTATCGCCCATACCTTTTTATTTTAGCAATTGAAAAGATTACTAGGCATTTGCAAAAACCATTCCTGAATATATGTTGTTTTCAAACGATATAGTTTTAATTGTTGAGACGGGAGAGGGAGTGAACGCTCAGTTAGAAGCTTTGAGGGAGGTATTCGAATTTAAAGATTTTACAACTAGTAGAGATAAATACGGAATATATGGAATACCAATTTAGTAACCATACAAGTAACAATAGGATAGAAGTGAAAATTGGTGAGCATAAATTAAATGCATCTAAAATTTTTAGGATCTATCATTGAAAAAAATGGGGAAATTGATAAAGATGTTACATGTAGAATTCAAGTAGATTGGAACAAATGGAGAAGTGTGTCCTCTATACTTTATGATTGTAAAGTACCGCTAAAATTGAAGTGAAAATTTTATAAAACAACCATAAGAACAGCAATCTTTATGGATCAGAATCTTAGGCCACCAAATATGAGGATGAACAAAAAATGACGGTGGCAGAAATGAGAATATTAAGATGGATATGTAGATACACAAGCTTGGATAAAATAAGTGATGAATGCATTAGAAAGACAGTGGGGGCAGTTTCAATAGATGAGAAAATGAGAGAAGAACACTTAAGATGGTTCGAAAATGTGCATAGGAGACCTCTAGATGCCCCAACGCGGCGTGTAGAAATTAGAGAAACATTAATTCAAATTAAAAGGGGAAGGTGGATTACCTAAAATGAATTGGAAAGAAATGATAAAAAAAAGATGTGATATTTTTAGACATAAATGAAAACATGCGCATATAGATAGAATACGGTGGGGAAGTATGATCCATGTAGCCGACCCCACATAGTGGGATGAAGGCTTAGTTGTTCCCCATTTTAAACAGCTTAGTATGCATTTTGACAGTAGAGATCAACTTCTGTGACATATAAAGTGAGATTAAATTAAAATGCTGTCTGAACAGTAGGGTGAATTACATTTCTCATCCTGAATGTCAGGACTATGAATTAATTAGTCCTCATGCATTTCAGCAAATGAGTTTAGTCCAGTTTGGAAAATCAAGGGAATAGACATAAACTGTCTAATAACAAGAAGAGAACCTCATGTTACAAGTGTACAATTTTGACACATAGCTTAATTGATGAAACCTGTTAATAAATCTGAATTTTAGGAAGTCCTAACAGATGCCTTTTTCATTTTATTTATCTCATGAAAAGTTATCTGCGTACCATAATTTGTACCTAAAAGTACATCATGTGAGTATCACCTTATCCAAGGATCAAAACCTAACAAAATACTAGTCAGAAATTCAGTAGCAACTGTAGCCCCAATACAACAACAAGAACAACTAAGCCTTTATCCCACTATGTGGGGTCGGCTAATCTGTAGCCCCAGCAGATAAGAGAACCATAATTTGCCTACACAAGTTTATCTTGGATGTTTATAATCTTCTTTATCTTGGCCCCATAAAACTTTTTGTCACCACAGAGAGCTGTAGAGCTTCTTAGAAATTTTTCCATGTTACATTATGATTGGACACTACTATTTACATCTTCTGATTCATGTTGTTTGACAGGAACTGGGAACTTACTGTACTAGACACAAGGTGAGAGAAAATGGAACTTTTGTTGAGAAGAAACCGAGTGTAAAACAGACCAGCAATGTAATGGTAATATAGGAAAACATAAAGAGGAATCCAAAATATTATCTTTTCTATTCACTCTCTTCTACTCTACCCCAAAAAACTTCCCCACCACCACTTCCCACCCCCCCCCCCCCCCCCCCCCCCCCCCCCCCCCCCCGCTCCATTCTCTGTTTTTCTGGCTCTCTTTGTTTGTCATTTGATGAGTACATTGATTTCCACCCAGAATGTACAGGGTGCAAATTTCACTCTGTTTTCCTTCTTCCTTTACTTCTTTAATTAGTTTGAAAGAAAAGTATGACCTTGGGCAGTATTCCATTTGAATGTACAAGTAAGTTGATTCAAGCTTATTTTCAGGCCCAAGAACATCTGATGAAGTTCCATCCATGCAGCTGAAAGTCGAGCTCATAGCTGTTTTTGAACCCTGGGTAGCATCACCAAAGCCACCAGCGATTCCTGTTTCAAACCACGCCTGAAATTATGTAATTTAATTTTCATCACTAACAGAAATATATTACAAGGAAGATTTTCCAAAACTTGATAAACCGAATGAAATTGCAGAAACATAATCTAATAGACTTCTGCAAATTAAAAATCAGACAAATGATAAATAGAGTAGATAATGCAAAGGATACATGGAACTGCTAAAATCTCACCTGGTAATATCGCACCACATGTTGATGCTGCAACCGGGACAGTGTTGCAACTTCCCTGAAGGTCAGAGAATAGTTAATGAAAAAATATCACCACACGATTAACCAGCATATTGACAAGTATGAAATTAAAAGTACACATGAATAACAGGTCATGGAGCTGGTGATAAAGGCATATAGAAAAGCACATCTTTAAATGATGTTTACAAAAGAATAATGAATTCAGGCCACCAAATGCAAGTGTCACATATTAGAAACAATCTCTTCAGTCGAAAATCATTGAATGTCCAAAGTAAATTCCATTCATTGATGACAAACATTTCCCAACTGGAAACAAAACCAGTTTTGGGGCCACCTACACAAACAATAGCTCCAATCTAAATATTTTTTCTCAAAACAATTTATTATCTATCCCAAACAAGTTTAGGATTGAGATCTAATAAAAGAAACCACAAATAATTCCTTTCTTTATTGACAGAAAAGGAAACAACTTAAAGCAGGAAAAATTCACGAAAGTGAAAATCATAAAATTGTATGAGAATGGTTCACCTAAGCCAAGAAAAAAGTCTAATCTCTGTAACACAAAATTCTATCCTTTCCAAACAATTTCAGAGGATTGACCTCTAGGAAGGATAATGACAAGCAACTGTTTCTGTTAATTTTTGGCGGCAGTGCAAATGAATAATGCCAGGCACTTATATAATAATGGATAAAAAGCTTCAAGAATGAAACACTCATCAAAACTAAAATCATAACATCAATTACAATAACAGGAAACAGCCCCAAAATCTGTCCAAGATTACAATTATTGGAAAACAGCTTAAAAACTAACGTGAATTGAAAAGGCAACCCAATATAAAGTGTAGACTACCCAATTATGATATCAAAAAGATTATGAAACGATTTCCAACTCTTGCTCCTTTCTGAAAATGTTTTTATCAGAAGTCTAAATATCTTCAGACAGTATTGTCTAGAAAATTAAGTTCAGCAAACAAAGTTGCCTTGTCACAGAATAGGCAACCACAGCTTCTGCCACAATCATCCATTGTCATTCTCTTTCTAAGTAAGATTACAAGGAATGTGATACATCACGAAAGGAAATCAGGCACAGAAAATGAAGGAGATCAGTTTTCAATGACGTCCCTTCTTCAGATTCCAGTCATTTATTTAACTATACCTCTGCACACAATCTGAAAAGCACCACCAAAAACCAACTTTAAGTACAATTTTTCTCTTGAGGTTTAGATTTTGCACTTATAATCAAGTCAAACATAGAACAACTAACACTAAATTACTAACCTAATAATCTATTAATTTATTGGAATCAACCTGATTATATTTTACTAAGTTAATACCACTCTTACGAATTAATACTTACACAACAACAACAACAACAACTAAGCCTTTATCCCATTATGTGAGAAATAAATCTTCTTGTATTATTAGAGGGATAGAGAACTTGGGATGCTAAACCTGAAGATACTTATTTTCTTTTCAAGAACTAAATTCAGATTTTAAGAAACAAAAAGCCACAACAGAAAACAACAGCTTTACTCATGGAATTTATCAAAAACATGGGCTCAACCTTTTAATGCACACCTCCTAGAAACTCCGATATATTGCATCATTACTCTATTATGGTGCATTCTACACTTCCATGATTTCTCTAATATGGTAGATTTCTTTGGTATATTTACAAAGTGGGGACTTTAAATTCCTCTCAGAGTTCATGGCTTTCTTAAAAAACTGGATCAAGATATTTGAGTTCAAGAAATATACCATGCACCAAAATTTTCACTTGTAAGAGAATTAAACCTTCTAAAAATTAGATTCAGTATGAATATCTGTAGATGAGGTTTAAATTAGAGGTCAAACAGTGAAGCAGGACCCATTTATTGCACAGGCATCAAGGATTTTAGGGCTGATTATTAGTGAACAGTAACTAGGAAAAGCAGCAGAAGATGGAGAAGGAGAGGTGTAGGAACCCCACCTAAACATGTTCGGAATGGTCCACCTCGGTAACGTTTCTTAAATACCTAAAATAAATTGCATAAACAATCATTCCATAAACTCAACTTAGAATATCCTTAAACATCTAGAACTTTAATTCATTTTGAATGGACTTTAAGGCACATAAGCTGGCTCTACTGCTACAAGGGCAACTTCTGATTAGAACACCATAACAGTTGCTTAACAAATGAAATCCAAACTACCTAAGCTACCAAAAACCTATTTTACCTACTTCCTTAAGAATCTAAACTGATAGAAGCCAAAATTTAACATAGTATCTGTAATTCACAAAACAAATACCGTGACAATAAATACAAATATCTCAAACTGAAGTTCATAGAATCTAGTGCCAACTTCAACTATCATTGTGCTAACATTAGAATCTAGAATAAATAAATATTCTCTAAAAGTATTTTGTCGCAGATCACACCAATACTGCTCTTATTTATGAATTAACTTTTACTTCATCCCTTCTAAGTAGTGCTTTTGAATTTTCCAAGTCAACAAAACTTTGGGACATCCACATAAAAAACCACAACACACATCATGAGATGGTAACCTCAATATGCGATCATCTATTGGTGAACTCTTGTCCTTCAACCTAATCTTCTTTATAGCATACTGCCTGCCGTCTATCTTATTCTTGCACAGCACGACATGACCAAATCCTCCATGACCTGTCAGGAGAAACAAGATACCAATAAATATGCAACCACACTTAACATATGAAAATTGAGAAAGACAAGAACCCTAATGCAGAAACAGGTGAAGGGTCCTAGCAACCAGTTACACAGATAAATAAAAACATTTAAAGTGAAAGACATTTCAGTAAACCCAGCCTAGACAAAGGGAAGATGTCAAGTGAGACATTAAGTATGGCGAGTATTTACTCCAACATAGGAAATCTCTCATTAATAGGGCAAATCAAGATTCAAAACTACAACATTATTTAACAGAACGAATGAAACTCACATGATCACAACATAACAGTTGGAGTACATTGAGAAATTCATCATTCTAGGGTCCTTATCATCTATAAATGGTTCTTTGTTCTTTACTCTTAACTTTTCTCAAGTAATCTATACCATTATGTCATAAAAGCAAATTAAAAAAGTTTTCCCTTTTTTTAACGGCAAAATGCTTTTATCAACAAGCAACATTGGTACAATACAACAACAACAACAACAACTAAGCCTTTATCCCACTATGTGGAATCGGCTACATGGATTATACTTCGCCGTCGTATTCTATCTATACACATGTTTTCATTTATATTTAAGTATATCATATCTTTTTTTATCGTTTCTTCCCAATTCTTTTTAGGTTTCCCCCTTCCCCTTTTAATTTGAGTTACTCTTTTCATTTGCAATACATTGCACTGGTGCATCTACAACAACATAGAAGATAAAATAGAAAACCTTATTTTTGCGTTACTGGAAGTTGAAGGAGTATTCTTCCCCCACTAAAGCTATAAGAAAAATAGCTATTTGCTAAAAGCATTCATTGTGAAAAACACACCTCCATGAATGCTTTTCAAAATCAATTTCAAAATGATATAAACCAAAAGCAAAGGCAAACAACAAGCTTCTTCTAACTTAATGAAAAGCGAGAATAAACTTGTTCTTATAGAAAGAGAATAGATGCGAAAGGTCAAAAATTAAATTACAGCACTAAGGCTACTAAAAATTCAAAGATTTTTTGATGAATACTGCTAAACTTATCCTGAAAAAAAAATTGAATATGTATTTGGAGTTATATAATGTCTAATGTGCTCACTACTCATATAATTAATTGAACAAGAGGCTAAGAGGTGAACTATCTCATTCTTTATCCCAACCAATTAGAAAACTCAGCCATTTCCATTCTAAAGAAATGTACAAGGAAGTAATCTAATGCCTTGTCCATGCTATGAACAAAATAACACCACAAAACACGTGTGAGCTCCTGTCTTAAATTTTGAAAGAATAGTCTTATTTAGTAAAAGCAACTTGTAAATAAGACAGATGCACACCAAGGGGCTGGAGTTCCTCAAAGTCACTTAGATATCGGGAACTTGGGATGGATGATGAATTCTGTTCTTCAAAATCATCAGCAGTTTTCCAAAACTGTGAGATCTTTGATGTGACCTACAACATGAAATTACAGAACATATTAAGTCAATAAACTCGAACGTTAACTATATTCACAAAAGACAGACCGTGAACAAGAATAGCTGACTAACCATATGCTGGCCAAAGACATGATTAAAAGCCTTGTCAAAGAATGAAGATGGTTCAGTGACCATATCTACCACCCGTTCAGATACTATCTGAAACATAGCTGTGTAAGGATCATATTCATCTAGTTAAAGTGCATTAACAAACAAAAGAGCAGAGAGCAAACTAAAGAAGAAATGCAAGAACTGCATACACCCATGTTGCTAAGCTCTGACGTAATTTGTAGCAAAGCATCAGCTAGCGGCCCTTTAGGTGCACAAGCAAGGCGAAGTAGGTGAGCCTGAAGTATAAATAATTTAATCCACAATTATAAATTGGATTTACACATGACATTGTAAGAATTAGACAGAGACAGTTACCAGAGTTAAATCTAATCTCATTGCCTGAGATAGTTGGTTATTAACTACAGATTCTGAAGATACAGATTCTGAAGATTCACTATGCCGGTCATCATCTTCCCTTTCTGATAGATTCTCCTGCACGAAACCAACCTGGAGAAGCAAAAAGAAAAATGTTCATGTGTTGTAAATACAACTCTTGAGTTATCAGAAGCACAAAGTGAAACAACTGAATAAAATCAAACAATTAAGCAGTATGTACAACACAAAACAAACCCATTTCCACAGCAAATAAAATGTCATTGAACATCTGAAATTTTCAACATTCTCAGAACCAAGACCAATGAAAAGGGCAACAGGCATTTGTCTGTGTATGTACATATCCAAAATTATTCAACAAAGATGCCTAATTCTGTTTCAATAGCTTTGGATTCAAAATAATGAATTGTAAGTCCAGAATAAGTCATTGAAATCAAACAAGAAGCATATTGAAAAATCAACACAGAAATACTGTTCAGTCCTCAATGTTACCATCAATCTGATAAAAGTCTTATCTGCCATCTCTCCTTTGATTATCATTTTAGTCACACTATATCAATTTGGTAACAAATGTCTTAAGCTTGAGAATCATATCCTCAGTTCCAACAGCAACTCAACTTTCAGATCCAGTCCTTGTTAATCATATAGTCTCTTTAAGAAAGCAGTTCTTCTAGGTCAAGAAAACATGTAGAATCATTTGAAATTCGCTACTTCCTCTACTGAACAAACAGGGATATTCTAACAGAAATCTTTGCTTATTTTCAGATGAGGAAATGTACCTAATTTTTTGGTCATGGGATGGAAAGGAGAAGAAAAGTAGTTTATACAACAACTAAGCCTTTATCCCCACTATGTGGGATCAGCTACATAGATCATACTTCACTGTTGTATTCTATCTATACAAGAAAAGTAGTTCATAATCCAGAAAAATGTTTATTATCCTATATTTTTACCATATGAAACTCAAAGTAGGAAACAAGTTCAAAATGATCGAAAAAATTATACAAAATGATATTGACCTATACCTTTATCTTACCAATAGTACCACTTTTAACTGATCCACTTGATGATGTTCTACTTGAATCAGTACTCTTGATATCATCCTCATTTTCCTCTTCAAGGGTGAGTAGTTTCAATGCAGGGCTATGAGCAAACTCTTGCTTAGCTCCCTCAATTGCCACAGGCTTCACATTCTGCTCTATTTTGGTATGTAGATTATGATTTCGGACTTTCGAACTATCTGCTGGATTGGAATGTACTGAGGTGCTTAAACCAGTGTTTTCTTCCATCCCCAGGCTCCAATGCCATGATTCCCCACAGCCACTAAAAAGGTCTATGTAACCATATACAAAAGGTACACTAGAAGAGTACAACAAGCTACAGGAAAGTGCAGCATCCTTTTGAGACATCAGGATACTCGTGTCTGTTGCCTGAGATGCAACCTGCAAGGAAGCCAACTGCAAAATGTCAACCAGAAATCAGCTCAGGTAAATAACAGACTAAGAGGATAAGGCGTTCTGTAGCATATCAAATCAGTGAAATTTAGATTATAAGAAAACTAAAAAGTGGCAAAACCTCCCTGGAGCCATCCAAACAGTAGTATGAACAGTTACCATGAGGTTAGAATTCTAGCAAGAGCCTCTATAGTGTACAAGCAACCTCCATCAAAATTTTTAAAATATGTATACACGTGCTACTTACAGAGAGAATCAGGTAACAAAATCCATTAACAAGGAAAGTGTAGAATGTTACTCTTTTAATGAGATTTAGAAGTAAAGGTGCTACCTACACTTACACCTGACCTAAAGCTAAAAGATCCTTTCAATTCAAATAGTCCAAAGAATAAAGTTTTTGATCATATAATGGCCATGCAAAACTATAATCTGATGAATTTTTCCTCAAAGTTAGCGAGAATTTTGAGGAGTTTCTATATTCTCAGTACATTCCAGTAAAGAAAACCTGGTAATATGTCACCAGATTATTTTCCTTGTTTAGTGGAGGATTTTCCTCCAATTAGCTTGATTTGATTCCAGTCCTGTGGCTTGCATATTGCAGCCACCACCTATATATTACGTTGTACATGTCATAATGAATAAGAGATAAAGGTACTTTTCTATGTCTTACAATTTACATGGTATCAGAGCCTATTTCTGAAATACGGCATGGCTGCCAGAGAAAATTGCTGAAAAATTCATGGCAAACCCACAGATTGGAAGCCATCACGACCAGCAAGTGACAAAAAGAACCGTGCCAATGTTGTTGCCACCATATATGACAATCCTAACCCAAGGAAACAAGCCCTTTCGCCAAAGAGCAACTTGGGGCTCTCTAGAAACTCTTCAGTCAGAATATTCTATCTCAATCAAGTATGTCTGTCACTAAAACTGACACGTTACCACCACAACAACAACAACTAAGCCTTTATCCCACTATGTGGGGTCGGCTACATGGATCATATTACGCCATTGTATTCTATCAATACACATTTTTTCATTTATATTTTTAGGTATATCATATCTTTTTTATTGTTTCTTTCCAATTCTTTTTAGGTCTCCCCCTTCCCCTTTTAATTTGAGTTAATTTTTCTCTATTTTCTACACGTCGCACTAGTGCATCTAAATGTCTCACATTTCCAAACCATTTAAAACTTGTTTCTCTCTTTTTTTTTTTCATCTATGTGAGCTACACCCACTTTCTTTCTAATGCATTCATTAATTATTCTATCCAATCTAGTATGTCCAAATATCCATCTTAACATTCTCATTTATGCTACCCTCATTTTTGTTCATGTTTATACTTAGTCGCCCAACATTCTAATCCATAAAGCATCGCAGGTCATATAGCTGTTTTATAAAATTTTCCTTTCCATTTTGACGGTACATTACGATCAATTCCCCCATTTACTTCAATGATAGATCCTAAGCATTTAAAACTCTTAGATTCATTTAATTCGTGCCCACCAATTTTCACATTTATCCTATAGCCGAATTTTTTAATAGCTCTTGCATAAAAGGCATTCAAGTTGGTGGATCATTGACTCTAGAGCATAAGATCACATGACCGCAGATGTAACAATCTTTCATGAATATATACCATGCAATTGGAATTATACAGTCCGATAGCTGATGGATCTCTATCCAAAGTTGAGGGAAATGCCTCTATTAGAATTACAAACGACCTGAATCTAAAATCTGTTCTCCATGCTCCTGATTTAGACTGCAATTAACTCTCAGTTAGTAAACTAACTCATGAACTTAAGTGTGTAACTAAATTCTTCTCAAACTTGTGTGAATTTCAGGAATTGGATTCAAGAAGGAAGATTGGCAGTGCTGACATATGTTCTGGACTCTACCTTCTCAAGCCCGACATCAACACTTCAAGAAGACAAGCTCAAAATTCAAGTTGTATGTCTTTTAAGAGTCAGTCAGCTTTAAATTCTTATGTTAACAAAGATAGTGAAGTTATTTTATGGCACTATTGCCTTTGTCGTCCAAATTTCATGTATCTTGAAAAACTATTCCCTTCTTCGTTTATCAATAAAAGTTCAAAGTTTTTCAGTTGTGATATCTGCCAATTTTCCAAATACACTCGCAGTAGAAATCGTGTTGCTATAAAACATAGAACAACTTATAAGAAATTCATGATTGAAGATAATCATTTGTCTCACTCTTATTTACTCTTTCCAGTTACGAAATGTTTGGGTGGAATTTCTTTAAATTGTCGTCCTAGTTAAGAGATAACATCTGAAAGGAATCTTTAGAAAGAAATGGAGTTCAAGTCTCTACTTTACTGCAACAAATGCAAAATTATAGTTCTCCAAACCCTGTCAATAGCTTCACCAAGATCAAACCATTAAACTTAAAACCTTAAAAAAAGTCTTTAGAGGCAACCATTCTCTTCATATGTTCTCCTTAAACAACCATAGTCCATGTCTTTCCCACAATTCATGTTTGTCACACCAAGTAAAGAATTAGTGAGCTTGCCATATGAACATTTACCTTCATATATCTTTTTGAAGCTGCAGAATACTATTTATTCTACTAGCAGTTGAGCCACAACACCACTCATAAATTACCCTTCTTTGCACAACAACAACAACTAAGCCTTTATCCCACTAAGTGGGGTTGGCTATATGGATCACACTTCGCCACCATGTACGGTCGAAAAACATTTTCTCATTTATATTTAAATAGAACATATCTTTTCTTATAGTTTCTTTCCAAATTTTTTTGGTCCTCATCTCCCCCTTTTAATTTTAATTAATAATTCTCTATTTTCTACACACCTCACTGGGGCATTTAAAGGTTTCCTATGTACATGTCCAAACCATCTTAAGAAGGTTTCTCTCATTTTCTCATCTATTGGAGCTACTCCTACTTTCTCTCTAATGCATTTATTACTTATTCTATCTAGTCTAATATGTCCACACAGCTATCTCAACACTCTCATTTCTGCTACGCTCATTTTTTGTTCATGTTCATATTTGGTTGCCCAAATTCTAAACCGTAAAGCATCGCTGGTCTTATGGTTGTTTTATAAAGCTTAATTTAAAAAGTCATGCACCAATGATGCATTGTAATGGATAGCAATATGATCGGAACTAAGTTGAGGCTTACAGAGTCACATGATTGTGCTTGGGGAATAACTTCAGACAAGAATTCTTGAGCAGCTTCCACCAAATTGTAAACCATTACACGCCCTTCACGAGCATTAGAATTTGCCTGGAAAATTTGTCAGTTGAAAGAATGATCAAAGAAGAAGCAGAAAATAACATCAAAACAACAATAAGCATAATGACAGCAAGATTTAGAAAAGAAAGGAGTTAAAGGAACTTTAAGAAACCAAAACAGCAATTAGCAGAAAATGCAACACCAAAAAATTCTTTCGCCGGAAAATAAATTACCAAAAGCTTGCAAATTAAGAATAAAAAGATGGTAATGTCCAAGATCTCTCTCTCTCTCTCATGCAGGTTCGATCGTATATAATGTGACAACAGAAAGAGTTGACTTCAAAAATTTGTCAACCAGAATCAGCAGAGGCCACAACAAACTTAGCTCTTGTGCATCATGATTGCAACAAGCACTCTTTACAAAAATCCATCATAAATGTCAAGGGAGAATGCTGCTGAACAATTAGTCATCTCACTTGATCATGAAGCAAGGATAGAAGATTATCCGCATCAACTTCTGATAGTCCCTTCTCTGGCATGATTTTCAGCTTGGGACATTTGTTGGGGTATCCAGGCAAAAATCTGACAAATGAATAAGTGAACCAGATGAGAACTGACATTCTTTTCTTCTCCTTTGTCTTTCCTCTCCATTTAGTTATTTTATATTTTGCAGCAAACAAAATAAACCCAACACTAAGTGACAGCAGGAATCACTAGCAAACCAACCTTACCACAAGACGAGCAGAAATATCTGATTCCTCATTGCCTGTATCCTTCGAGTATGGCCTGTCATCCAAACCCATAAAAACTGAGATGCAAAAGAGACAATGAAGATAGTGGAAACGATTTAGAAATATCATAGCATACACAACCTGAGTTTAACATGAACTTGTGGGGGTGATCCTGAAACAACTTTGCAATCATCTTGAAATATTGCACACCTTTCACCAATCAATGAACCATCAAAACAAACTCATGTAGAAAAAATAAGATAAAATTTCTTTGAAAAAATCTCAAGCATCAGTTGTCAGAGATTACAGAAAGGTTTCACCAAAAAAAATACTCCAGTCACAAAGATACATCCGCAGGAACATAATTCAAGATGTATTACATGGCACATCCAGTAAAAATATATTGATCATAAGGAATCGAAGTAATAGGCACTTCTGTAACAAACAAAACAGTAAATGAAGTACCACAACATGAATTGTCACCTGGTAACTACTACACTTGTGGTTCATCTTATGAAATTGGGATCGCAGGCTTCTGAAGGCCAAACAACCATTTTGAAACAAAAATCGCAATAGTTTTTTTGAAGTAAAACAGACATTTCTCTAGGTAATTGACTCCTTTTCTATGAACTTTCCAAATAAGATAGTTTGTGAACTACTCTGAAGACAACAATTACCAGAAGTAACAAAATTAATTTCAGGTTTCGTACAGCCCAATCTAGTTATGCAAATCGTTTCTGTACCAAGTTTTGCAAAGATTTTAGCAGTTCGTAATTCACTAGGGTGTTAATGTTTCCTGGTAAACTAAAGTACTTCCACGGTTTCATGTTTAAAAGGTTCCATCGCAGACGTTGACATATGTATATAAAGTAATTGCTCCACAAAATAATGCTCAAAAGTTGCAAAGTCATTTGGGTGAGGTGAATTGATGAATTCACACTTCCACAGTAACTGAAACATGTTTATGGCGTCTTGAAGGAAATCATTATCATTACCAAAACCACAACTACAACCAATAATATTTCACTGCTGCTGAGCATATACCAGGATTATGTCAACTCAATCACACAAAAAAAATTTCATATAGGGTAGTTGCCATCAATTTAGACCAAACACGATGGCGAAGTGTGATCCATATAGCCGACCACACTAAGTGGTATAAAGGCTTAGTAGTTGTTGTTGGGAGTTGGCATCAAGAGTTCAGGTGATAAACATGATGTGTTGATAATTAGAAATCATTCCACCTGCGCTTCTAAAGAATTTCAGGTGCAAAAGTTGTCAGTTAAGCCATAACTATTATTTTCACCAACTATTGTTAGTATTTGTCCCAACTTTTACCATCAAATCTGATACTTTTTAGTAGACTCTTTACTTTTTTGAATTCTTTCCTCCAATTATTGTATGAAGTGAGCACCAGAAAGGATACAACCTGGATGGACATAATAGCAAATAGGAGTATTTCAAACAAAAATTGTAATTATATGGGTTCCAGCTACCTCCCAAATTGGAACCTAAAGACTTGAAGTAGATAAACCAGGTTCGAAAATGCATACCAGGAGCCAAAAATAATGAACTATGAAAAATAAATAATAGACATATGGATAATGTCGACCAAGGAAAAGAATAGCAGTTATGCTGAACTAATTGATTAAAATATCAGAGAGCTACTCAATATCCATGCACACTGAATATGATTATAACGCTGAACTTAAAAATCTAGTGTCTACCATACAACAACAACAACTAAGACTTTATCCCACTACATGGAGTCAGCTACATGGATCATATTTCGCTATTGTATTCTATCCATACACGTGTTTTCATTTATATTTAAGTATATCATATATTTTTTTATCGTTTCTTTCCAGTTCATTTTAGGTCTCCCACTTCCCTTTTAATTTAAGTTAATGTTTCTCTGTTTTCTACATGCATTATTGATGCATCTAGAGATCTCCTATGCACATGCCCAAACCATCTTAAGAGTGCTTCTCTCATTTTCTCATCTATTGGAGTTACCCCCACTTTTTTTCTAATGCATTCATTACTTATCCTATCCAATCTACTATGTCAACGTATCCATCTTAACATTCTCATTTCTGCTACCCTCATTTTTGTTCAAGCTCATACTTAGTCGCCCAACATTTTGATTCATAAAGCATCACTGGTCTTATGGTTATTTTATAAAATTTTTCCCTTCAATTTCTACTGTCTATCACAGCTTAAATAAATAGCCAAGTACAATGTAGTGGCAATTTGATATAGCAGCTACCATTGCTTTTCATATGTCAAATTAATGAAACCTGGAGAAATTGAGAAGAAAAACTAGGAACTGCAAAAGCAGAATCAGAAATTGTGAACTAGATAAAGAACCATAACTTCATTCACCCCACAACCTCGCCAACTTGGTTAACCCAGCACAAACACCATGCAGTGATCTCTAAAAGTACATTTGCTACAAGTGTTCCTGACTTAAGTCCTAGTCACATCTTAAACCTTCATGTTTTATTAGTTACATATATGATCTTGTATCTTTCTATTTCATCCATTCACTCATTTACCCTCTCATGCTTGTGGAATGATGCCATTTAAAGACATTTAACAACATACTAAAACATGAATTCTAGTGATTAATGTCAAAAAACGACAATCTAAAATTTTTCGCCAAACCTCCAATTTTCATGGGCTTTTTGGTCAAAAACGGCAAAGTCCAAAAACGCGTTCATTTTGACTTTTTTTGTTCCGTTTTTTTCGCTGACCTTAATTTGAACATGAATTTTAGTGATTAATGTCAAAAAACAATAACCCAAAATTTTTTGGCAAACCTCCAATTTTCATGATCTACACAAAATCTGTTTGCAGCATTCAGCTCCATAACAAGACATTCTTTCCAAATTCTTAGACATTTATCTAAGAACAATTTTTGGGAGAGAAGGGCATAAGACAGCAAAATCCATCTGAGAACAGAGCACCAACCTAGTCCCTATGATCAAAATGAGGCAAGCCTCTCTCCTCCCACTATTACGAGTAGCTACGCTGGTTGGTCCCTCTTAATCTGTTTAATTAGCCAAATAAAAAAAGAAAAAATTCCTCCACAGACACATAATTGCCATCCTTACCACTAACTGCTAATAATTTATTTATAGACTCATAGTGCCAAGAGTATGCAGTAGAGACAAGGGCATCAACTGCAATCAACTATGGCAATTTGCGCATGATATTATCTTAGCAGTCGCCCTAAAGGCTATGGAAGTGGCAATTGTGCATTAATTGCCGAGATAATAATCTTCAACTCTTTGGTCTATGATCAAAAGTCCAAAATTAAACATAAAATCACTTCTCTCTTCTGCATTACATTTTCATCCAATGAATCAAACAGCACCCCCAAGATATCAAAGGTTAAAAATATTTAGACCTATTAGTTCATCATAGCATGATTAACTAAGGTGATTTCTTTAAAAAAAAAATCATGAATACAAACAAAAATAAGTAAGAAAAATACAACTACAGTAAAAACATGCTTTCAATCATTTTTTTTTTAATTTTACAAGTTGCAAAGCTTCCAAAGATAATTCTCTAACAACTGTGTGCAAATGAGCTTCCTTTTTCCTCAATTTAATAATACTAGGGGAAAAAACCTATTGAAAAACTAACAGTAATCTCTACCAAACAGAACAACATGCATAAAACAACCTTAATGCAAATCAAGAAAATAAAAAGCATCAATAAGCACACATACACACAGTAAAAGAAGAAAAAATAAAATACAAAAAACAGAAAGAAAAAAAAAACACGCACACACACAGTAAAAAAGAAGAAATGACAAAGTAGGAAGTGAATTTACAACGCGGTGAGCTCCTCAGCGATAAGTTCGGAGTTATCATCACTGAAAGAATTATGATCCTTGGAAGTAGACCTTCGGCCTCCTCCTCCTCCTCCTCCTCCGACTCCGCGCTTTTTCTTTTTCTTCGAGCTATGCCCCATTATATTTTCACACTTTTCATCTTAAGTGCAGCTCTTTTGATTTTTCTTTTTGGTTTTTTGAATTTTGGATTCTTTTCTTTGGGGGGAGTTGGATGACGATTGATGAAGATGATAAGTGGAGAATAAAGTATTTGTAAAAAGGTTTAGAAAAAGAGTTTTATTTTGGGAAGGAAACAATATATTGTTAATTAAGGAATATAACGATGTGCGGTGGTTGTGGTGTTAGTGGTGGTGGTGCCAGCAGTGGCGGCGGCGGTGGGCGGCGCATTTATGTATAGGTAGCGTGCGTTTTTTGAAAATAAATCAGATTAGTCATTTGTGTTTATGGTTTTGGGATTTTTTACACTTTAATTTCAAATTCCCCCTCCATCTTTACTCTATTATCACAGTGTCCGGGAAGAAATTTAAAAAAAAAATCAATTTCTATGTTGTCTTTTAAAAGATTGGATTTTTTTGTCTAAGATTATACCCGTGTTATCATGTCCAAAATTAAATTACGTCTTAAGGTTCCTCATTCTTTGGTTAGAGTCTACTACTTGTCAGGTAATTCTAATGATATTTATGTTTTTAGTCCCTAATTTTAATTACACTATGTCGTTTTGGATATTGGCCCTAAAATGTTGAAATCGCATTTGCCTCTAAAACATCGCATTTAGCAAATGTGAATGCATGTATTTTAAAAGAGAGATGGCATTTGCCAAATGTGATCTCTAATTTTTTTTTGAAAAAAATGAAATGTGATATTTTAAAACAATCCCTTTGAAATTATTTTACACAACAATGATACTAAATCCCCAAATGTTAAACAAAAATTTAACAAAAAGAAATGAAATTAAAAATATGAAATAACTGTTCGTATCACAATACAACATTATAAAAAATATGAATAGTTTTTCATTGATGTGCAAACATCAATCAAATATTTAAAAAAATGACATTTTATTAACTTCACATTTTGCTAGAATTTTATTGAAATCTATATATTATATTTGTTATTCATAAATTTCAATTTATTACTATATGAAAAAAAAACATTATCTTTAATAAAAAATATTTAAAAATTTTCAATTATCTCAATTAACACTTAACAAAAATTTTATTCTAAAATTCATATATATAAGTTTCAAATTTGAGTTAGAGCTCGTAGTTTTCAATAACAAAATCTCCTTGAATTTCTTATTTTTATTTTAAAATTTTAAGGTTTAGAGTTTGCATTTGATACATATGAAAAAATTAACAAGAAAAAAACAAGTTTAAATTGCAATGAAATAGATTTTGTTATCACAATGCAATATTGGTAAGAACATGAATAAGTTTTCATTGAAGTACAAATGTTGGGGAAAAAATACAAAATAATATTTTATTGATTTTGTGTGTTTTTTATATTGTACAAGCCTTGCCAATCCACAATCAACTTAATTTCTCAGCTTTGAGTTTTATTGTTGCAAGTTTTCTTTTAAATGTGAAAATTTGGGAAGTTAAATTTCAATATATATATATATATTACTTTTTTTTTGAAAAATTTCTATTTTGTTCACAGAAGTTCTTTTTTCAAATGAATGAATAATTGGAATCTACCATAACATGCCAAACATGAGTTGGTGCAATAATAAAAGGAAATTCACCAATGTACGTACATAACTCATATAAGATATATCAAGTTATAATCATTTTCATTCGTTATACTTGGAATGAGAAGATTGTTTTTAACCTTTAAAGGGTGTATTTCTTTGGTGTGTCTTGTCCAATTTTCATCAAGAATTTGATCGATAATGTTGAAATATTAAACTAAACTTAATTGATTAGCAGTTTCCTATTAGAATTAGTTTTTTAATTGAATTAGTTTGGGTCCAACACACAACTTCTTGTTCTTGCTTGCGTAACTAATTTAAATAGAATTTATGACAAAAGCTTGAGGAAAGATCTATTAAAAATAGAAGGAGCAAATTGCCAATTTGGTCACCAAACTGTACGAAATTAGTAATTTTAGTCACCGAACTATTTTTTTAGCCGAAATGGTCACTAAACTACTTTTTCTTAGCGAAGAAAGTCTCTCTATCCATTTAGGTCATCTGAGCTAACGGATATACAATCACGTGATTTGCACACGCGTATTTGTAAGGATAAAATTGTCCAACAACAAATGGCGGGAAAAACTCCATCTTTATAGGCCCTCTCACTCCCTAAGAATACTACAGAAGAAAGAGAATAAGATAAAAGAAAAAAAATCCCTCTTTTATACGTATCTATGCCCTAAAATTACCTGATGTTCCGACACAACCAGCAACTTTCTGGTTGTTATTGCGGTGTTGAATCAGTGATAAAAACGTCATGGACAAGATACAATCCAGCTAGGCGATATGCTGTGTGTCAAAAAATAGAGGTATGTTAAACCCAAATTTTTAATTTCGTGAAATATATTACAACAACTAAAAAAAATCCATTTTGTGATTCCAATAATGTGTGATGTAGGGTCTTAATTGCGGCCTTTGGAGTTGGTATGACCCTGAAATGTGCAGAAGATCAACAAAAGTAATACCTGATATATATATAGGAGAATAAAATTGAAGAACTGAAGAATGAAGTAAAAGAGTTGCAGTGGGGAGTGGTTAATTTGAAGGAAGAGAATCGAAGGTTGAAATAAAAAAAGAAAAAAAAATCGAAAATCAAGAAACTTGTGATAGCATTTTTTTATTTTGGCTTTGTTTGTTTTTGTACATGGGAAGTAGACAAATTCAAATGAAAGTTACTAAAATGTCTACTAAATTATGATGTAAAATTTAAGTGCTATTTTGTTGTAAGTTTAGTAAACTTGTTTTGATATAGTCCTAATGTAGGACCTGGAATTATTTAGTAATGAAAATTTGAAATTTATTTCGTAATGAGAGTTTCAAGGTTCAGTATTCATAAAATTTCAAGGTTCGGTTTTGATATAGTCCTAATGTAGGACCTGGAATTACTCTTTTTTCATTAATGGCAATTAAAACGTATTGACTTAGCTAATATATTACCAACATGTCTCAAAGTGTAGGTGTAATGAAAATGCCAATATCCAGTTCATAAAATGGTAGCTCAATCAATGATCATGTCCAAATATATGCATTACACAATGTGAACTTGAAGCTTTGTTTCAAACATCAAAACTACAAGTCTGAAATCAAGTTCTCTTATCCATTTCACAAAACAGTAAGTCAACCAATAATCATGTCCAAAAGTATTCATTATATAATGCACTTCAAGTGCCTATCCATCTCCAAAAGTCTGCATTATATAATACGAACTTCAAGTGTATATTCATGTCCAAAAGTATGCTTCACATGATGTAAACTTTAAGTGCACATCCATGTCCAAAAGTATGTTTCACATAATGTGAACTTCAAATTCACATATGCTAACTGAAGTTCACATAACTAGTTCATAAAAAGTTGAAAAAACAAGTGTTAATTTATCTATTACACAATTCCAAATCATAATACTATAACATCAAGTAAACAAGTTCAATTGTTGCTTTCTGAAACTGTATCAGTCCTTTTAGCTTTCCCTCTCCTTGTACCTGCCCAATTGCCCACTTTATAAGGTGAACTTTTGCCTAACCAAGCGTAATTAGCATTAATTCTACCTTTTTCTGTGTCTGTAAGGCATTTTCTCTGATTGGACTCGCGCTTGTATGCCTTATTACTAATGATCTTGCTATTTCCAGCAGACCCTTCAGCAGTTTGAAAGGAAGTTTGTGATTGTCCTTGTTGTGCTTGATGCAAACTTGAACCAGTTTGAGTAGTGTCTTCACTACCAGGTTGATTTTGTGCTTGTTGGCTATGTGACCCAGTTTCAGGAGTGCTTTGGGTAACAAATTCAGAGGATACATGTGGTTGAATCTTGCATGTTGCAGAATTATGTCTTGAACATCCACATTTTCTGCATTTTCTGATGACACATATCTTTTTGGCATTATTTGTACTCTGCTTTTGTATTTGTGAGTTGTCAATATTCACCTGTGGAATTCTCTATTTCCATTAACAAGTATATATATTATAAGAAAATAATACAAGCTCGTGATTTCAAATTTTAATTGAAATACTTACAGTCTGATTTATTGAATCTTGTCAACTATTCTGTTCAGCAGTCTATTGGCTTTCAATTCCTGAACTTGGACCTTCATTAAGAGTGACCTCTTACTGAACTTTACATGTGCCAGCATTATGTTTTTCACTTCCACATTTTCTACAATGCATTACAATATATTTTTTTAATTTCTTAACCCCATGATCACCTTCTCTGCTTTTAGTTGAATCCTTCATCCTTGATTTCTTTAGCCTACCAGGTTGTACACAAGGAATTGGTGGATTTATCATAATATGACCAGACTTAGGCCACAAATCTTTGCCGTTCATGGGGTATAGTACATTGTCATATATTTTCAAGAATAATTCTCGGCTGTAAAGAGCATCAGCAGCCATATATGCATCTTCACAATTCTTGTGCAATGCTATAATTGCATGACAACAAGGCAGTCCACTTATCTGCCATGACATACATTTGCATGTTTTCTTATCTAAAAACACAACATATTGAGCCCCTTTTAGTCCTGTAACCTGATAACCACTTTTTTCATTCGAAATTGGTCTCCACTTTAAAGACAACTTTACATTGTTCTCAATTAATTCCCTTATGGCTTGTCCAATAGGCCCATGTACCTTCATCATATCGTTGTACCTTCTCTCAATCCTTTCCATTAAGAACTCCCTGATGTCCTCAAGCATTGTGATAATTGGCTTCTCTCGAAATGATAAAATATGTGAATTGAATGTCTCGCAGGTGTTGTTGATTAACATATCACACTTAGAGTGTTGTTGAAAAAAAGCTTTGACCCAATGCTTATGAGTTGCAGCCTTGGTGACTGTAATGTATGACTCACTATGGTATTCTTTTCACTCCTTAATCAGTAGTTCATATTCTGTCATGTTGGTACAATCAGCAAGTTCAAACAATCTATTCTTAAGTGCCTTCCCTAGATGTTTTTTTCTAAAGTTCCTTTACATATGTTGTACACAAATCCTATTCTCACAGTTAGGTAAAAGTGCACTTAAAGCACTATCCAACCCATGTGACAAGAAAAATAATAAATGCATCTTGAAACTAAACTGTTAAATCATAAAAGAATATCATAAATGTACAAAATATAACATATAGTTTACCTTTTGCTGATCTGACATGAATGTGAAATGACATGAATCCTGTATGCCTAGGTCAGAAATCATGAATTCAAGAAACCAATACTGCTGCTCTCTTGCCTCTTTTTCCACTACTGCATATGCTATAGGCCACCATCCATTATTAGGATCCACACCAATTGCTATCAAAAGTTGTCCATTATATGCTGTTTTGAGAAAACATCCATCAAGACATATAATTGGATGACAACCAGCTTTAAATCCTTTTTCATTTGACCTAAACAGCAGTAAAATCTCATAAATCTATGTTTTCCTTCATCATCTCTAAATGGAGTGTAATGAATTTCAATAGTGATGTCAGGATGAGTCCTCTTCAACTCTGCTGCATAATCACCTATCATTGCATATTGCTCAGCTGATGAACTATAATCTTCTTTAATGCCATTGCCTTTGCCTTATATGCCACATCCTTAGTTATCTCCACTTCATAATCTTCATCTATAGTTTGTATCAATTCACTTATGGGCAATCTCAAATTTGATCTAAATCTCTCAAAGTACCTATCGCACAACCATTGTGAGGTTATGCTCTTATTCTTCCAAGCATGGTTGCAATTGCTATGAATCTCCATCACTGATTTGACAATGAAGTCATCAGTCCCCAATGCATTTGTTTTTGAAGTATACACATACCAAGTGCAAGGTTTAGTGCACTTTGCTCGAAGTCTAGTTTTGTTATTTGTGTACATCTTCACTGGCCTACCATTGGCAATTGAATAATTCTTCACTGCATCTCTAAATTCTTTCCTAGAAGCAAACTTCATCCCAACTTCAAAATTTGGATTAGGCATATCCTTTTTAGCATTGAAATTAGAATATCTCACAGGTGGTTCTTCTTCTTTATTTGATGAATTTGGATTGTTGTTCAAACCAACATTGACATTATTTTCTTTAAGAGAATGTGCTGCTTCATACCTTAACTCATTGTCATCAGATTTTTGTCTACTTGTTGCTCTTTCTTTTTGCCTTTTTGAGTTTTTTCTGTATTCATTGTCAACTGGCCTCTGCAATGGTGGCTCTGTTTGCTGTATTTCTTCTTCATCCTGTTGTTCTTCATAATCCTCCAACCTTGAACCTCCAAATAAGTGTTCATCAGTACCCAAACAGGGTTCATTCTCAATCGGCCTTTGTAATGATGACTTAGTTTGCTGTATTTCTTCTTCATGTTGCATATCTTGACAATTTTCCAATCTTGAACCTCCTAACGACTGTTCACCATCATTGTCCAAACATTGGCCACTATCAACTGGCTTTTGCAAATGAGCATTAACATTCCTTTCTTCATCAACACCTAAAATATGAACATTAGTTAAACACTAAAATCATAATTAGTACTTTACTGGCCTAAATATTTACCATACTCGCATACCATGTTGTTGTGACATTATTTATGGTTGCATATCTTCTGCATTATTCATCATATTTTGATTATGCTCTATGTTTGTTTCGTTTTCTATATGAGCATTAGCAATCCTTTCTTTATCAGCACCTAAAATGTGACCACTAGTTAGACATTACAATCATAATTAGTACCTTAATGTATTAAATAATTACCATACTCGCATACCATGTTGCTGTGATATTGGCTCTGGTTGCATTTCTTCCACATTCTTCATCATATTTTCATTGTGTTCGAAGTTTAGTTCCTTCTCAATATGAGCATTGACATTCATTTCTTCATCAACACCTGAAATATAAACTCTAATTAGACACTATAATCATAATTAGTACTTTTATGTATTAAACCATTACCATAAGAGCATACCATGTTGTTGTGACATAAAACTTGAAGTAGCATTATCACCATTATCTTCATGTGATTGGTTGTCTGGTATTCTTTCTTCCATTTCAATATCTCTTATAGTTAACAATAGAAGCCTTACATTCTTGCCATTTTTCTTTTTATTCACCTCATTCAATTTTACTGTCGACTTATTTTTCTGCACACTTATTTCTTCCTCAATATCTTCTATTACTACACATGATTTTCTTTTGTAACTTTTTCTCTTCTCCCTACAGCTTTTTCTTATTTTCTGCTTGATTTTTTTCATTGGCATGTGGTCACAATAAACTTCCATTATCTTATATCTATCTGTCCAATTACAAAACCCAATCATGTCTTCCTCTGTTTGTAGTTCTCTCAATCCATGGGTTAGATCACTAGTAGGATCAATGTAGTAGTACAACATGGAATCATTGTGTCCTAATTGCTCTATAATTGAACCCAAAACAAACAAGGATATTTTTTCAGCATCACAAACATCAATGTAATCAACATCACCCCCTTCATAACTCTTATATTGTTCATCACTGATTTTACCTCCATGGTGAATTCTAATTGTGAACAATGAAGAATCTGGATCTGCATTATTTATTTAAAATTAAACTCATTTCAATGTTCTTTTTTATGCACAAACAACACAAACAAGTTAATGTTCAATAATCAGAAGATATCATATTATACTCTAATTAGTACAATGTAGTAACGACAATCACAATAGATTAACTATTTTATAACAATTTTTTTTTCAAGAATCTTGAAATGAAAACTACTTTATCAGACACTACATCGAAATCAATACATAAATGAATATTCAATAATAGTAGGACCATATGTCGTGATACGAATGGAGTAGGATGAAGATCTAATCCACACGATTTCCACCTCCTTTGGATCGTTGTTTCACAACAACACACGAACAAGCACAAAGATGCGGAATTAACAAAGAAAGTAAAAAGTTATGGAACGGCAGAATTGATTAAGCAATCAAACCCAACACGTTATAACAAAAAGATTTCAGTCCAACCTATGTAAATCAAGAGTTGAATAGATATCAGTTTGGCTTGTTCTTTAAATCAAGAACTTGTAAGTTCTCTCTAAGGTCTTAGCTTAAAGATCACGGGTCTTATGAAGATTCAATTGAACTCAATTGAATTATCATGTTTTTCACAACTTGTTCACGGCTGCAAAGGTTCTTAGCAAAGCTAAATTTTTATCAAAATTCATCTATCTTTAAAATGTGTAAAGGTTGCCTTAAATAGGCTACAAATTAACCCTCGAAGAAGTAAAGAACAACTTTGCTTCTTGACTTACTAATCCAATTCTAAAGTGGAATGGAATACCAACTAACTAACAAACTTGTTTCCTAAAACGAGAGCAAGCAAAACACGGTTTTGCTACCTTTGTTAAAAACGTGTAAAGCTCCTAAAATTTAAGAGATTACTTTCTTAATTATCATGCAAGATAATTGGGCCAAGTAATCAACTTATTAATGAATTAATTAAAGCCCACATTAAGTGTTTTGGATTTAATTAATTAACAACAAAATAAATCCTAAATTAATCCAAGAAGTGGCGTGATCCAAAGACAAAGCCCAAGCACGCCTTTCCTTGGTCTTTAATTCGGCTTCATGTATTTCTTCAAGGTGGAATTTCCTTAAGTTGAACATTGGAACTCTTGGAAACATCTTCATGAATTGTGATTGAAGAAACATGATACAACTCTCCATGTGAATGAGGTGTGAATGTTGTTGCAAGATCTTCCTCAAGTCCTTCACAAGTTGACGCCATTAATGAATGCAAAGCTGCCTTCATCTTTGAACTTCTTGATCTTGTCATTGGACCATCAAGATTTGCCAATAGATCTTGTGAAGTCGGTCTAGGCAAGATGGACACGGACTGATTTCCATCATGTCGTCCACTACACTGATAGTAATGCATCCTTTTTAACCCCATTGTCGATCACATAGTACATCACTTTCAAAACCCCATTGTTAATAGTTAGACCATACCCTAAATACAGATCAAAGATACAAGCCCTATCAAGATATAACAAGAAAGAGATACTTACCATATGCCAAATACGGATCAAAGTAGTCATCTTTTTTTCGAATCATCCAGATTATTTTCAGAGTCTTCTTTTGATAAACTTTGGATTCGACTAAATTTCAACTCTCACTAATGTTGGATTGTTCTTTAATTCGATTCTACTACGATGGATTGCGCTTCAGAAAGAGTAAAGTAGAATTTCTTTTGACAGATTATTCTTTCTAGGAATGAGTGTTCTTCGAATAGCGAGATAAAATTTTGTTGGACAATTTTATCCCTACAAATATGCATGTGCAAATCACGTGATCGTATTTCCTTTAGCTCAGACGGCTTAAATAGATGGAGATACTTTCTTCGCTAAGAAAAAGTAGTTTAGTGACCATTTTGGCTAAAAAATAGTTCGGTAACTAAAATTACTAATTTCGTACAGTTTGGTGATCAAATTGGCATTTTGCTCAAAAGAAAAGTATAAAAGTATTTTCTATTTGTAAAAGCTTTTTTCGTATAAATTTTATAATTTTTTGATGACGATCGATGAAGACAAAAAGAATCAAATAGTCTGATTTAACTGAAATTGGATCTCATCAAAACCTTGTAGAATTAATCAAGAATTTATCCAACAAGGTTGTCCTGTTAATTTCTTAATCTATTCTATTATGATTCTATAGATGGCACAGGTGAGGCGTGAAATGCAAATTCCATCTACATTTCTAGCTATTCAGTGTGCTATTTAATTATCATAAGTACTTTAACAGCCATTATGGTGTTTATGATGGTGTTCGTGAGTTTGGTCTTTCAATTTCCATAAAATTGCCTGATCTTTCCCTATTTTTCAAACATAGATTTGCCTTATCAGTTTATTCCTAGTGATCCCTTCTTTCCGTCTATGGTTCCTATATGTAGTTTGAACTAGGGGTGTTCAACTGGCCGGTTAATCGATTTGGGTTTGTACTGATTTTGACAAATTTTGCCATAATTGGTTAACCGACCAGTACTGGTTTTACCAATTCAGTCGGTTAACCGGATTTTTACTTTTGAAATTTAAAACAACAAACTTATAATAAATTAACTATGTTTGAAAAGTAAAATACTAAAATAGAATATTTAATTCAACATATTAAATGATAAATTCCATGTGATGTAATGATGTGTGGATGTTAAAATAAAATACTTAGTTAATGTACTAATTAATGGAAACTATTTTGGTGCCATAAAGGATTTGGAGAAGATGGAGTTTGTAGAATTATGGCACACATTTCTCATTGATCATTGTTACATATATATATATAGGGTACAAGGTTGCCCTAATTATAAACTAAATTTAATAATGACATAATTATGCTTAATTACAATTGATTACATTTAATACAAATATCCATTGATTGATTGATATCTTTTTTATTGAATATCTCTTGATTGATTGTTTGGATATCATTAATCCATTCATAATTGCTCTTGATTTGATTGATTGATTTCCTTATCATGCCTTGATTGTCTTAATATCTTGATTATTTTCTTGATTGATTGATTTCCTTATCATGCCCTCGCAAGATGGACGGCTGTGAAAAAGTCCAATCTTGATATTGAAAGAGTGAAATAGAGGAAGACAGAAATTTAGAGAAAAATAGAGAAGATTTTAGAAATCAAGATGAGAGCATTTTTTTTTGAAGAAGTAGAATTTTCTTATTTTTTTTAAGTTGGACAAAAAAAATTTAATTGGAATAAAAATAGGAGTATTCTTATTAGCCATGGAGTTTAGAAGAACAAGAATTGTTGGAGAGGGGAGAAAGTAGCTAACGAGAAAAAAAAGATAAATGAAAAACACTAAAGTTTTGTTTTGGTTTTTTTTTTTTTATGTTTAAAGTAAAAAGGAAATTTCTTTGTAGTTCTGGAAAAAAAAAGTGAGAGGAGATGGTTATTTGGATATTCTCGTTAGCCATAGAGTTATAGAAAAATAAGCGTTTTTGGAAAGGGAAGAAAATTTCTAACGAGAAAGAAAAAAAAAACAAAATGTCAAACCTTCGCTCTGATACCATAATGGAAATTGTTTTGGTTCCATAACAAAGTTTGAGAAGAAGGAGATTGTAGAATTATGGCACATCTTTCTTATTGATCATTGTTACATATATATAGGGTACAAGGTTGTCCTAATTATAAACTAAATTAAGTAGTGACATAATTACACTTAATTACAATTGATTAAATTTAATACAAATATCCATTGATTGATTAATATCTCTTGATTGATTGATTGGATATCATTAATCTATTTATAATTGCTCTTGATTTGATTGATTGATTTTCTTATCATGCCCCGCAAGATGAACGGTCGTGGAGAAGTCCAATCTTAACCTCGATTGTCTTGATATTTTGATTATCTCCTTGCTTGATTGATTTCCTTATCACTAATTACTTATATTTAAAGTATTATTTAGTTATATAACCTATAAATGTACTTATGTATTTAGTTAATGTACTAATTACATATATTCATGAACTCATAACATTATTTAAAATCTAAAATATACTTATTTTAATTATTTGTTATTGTTATTAATTTTAATAATATAAATTACAGTATGATAGTATTAATGTTTATTTGATGGCTTCTCACTATTATATTCCGCTTTAGAATATTAGTTAAACCATGTTATTGTTAGCCATAATACTCATGTGCTAAAAATTATAATATATTATTAAATATTGATGGTTTTACATTATAAAATATATATTATTAATTATAATTTATAAGTTAATTAATAAAATTGAATAATAAATAACTTAACTATTAAAATAAAAATTAAAGAATATTACAAATAATATTTTAATTATAATTTTTTATTAATTACCGATTAACCGGTTTTAAAATTGGTTAACTTATACCGGTTATTAGGTTATCCAGTTTAACCGGTTGAAAATTATTCCAACCGAAAATTAGACCGGTTAACCAGTAAAATCAGATAACCGATAATAACTAGTTAATCAATTTTGATTACTACCGATTCCAGTCCGATTACTGATTTTTCGATTTTTTTTGAACAGCCATACCTGGTAGTTTGTTTAGGGGTAAAAAGGTATTTGTAGGAGGTTAAGTTGGGGTGGAATTGTCTTTTTGGAGAAAAAGAAAGTGGGTATTGGGCCCTTCATTTTTGCCGTTTGGACATTGTTTGGACATTCAAGTTCACTTGCATAGTAGGTTTGGAAATATTTTTTTAGTTCTCCATATTTCTATTTAAGGAAGACTCCTGTGAAACAGTCTTATATATGCAATCAATATGAGCGCGTATTTATTATTCATGTAGAAATTATCAACATATTATACGTGAATTAGATTGCTATTAGAACTCTAAATTGATAATTTATGCGCGAATCCGTGAAATATTTACACGTTATACGTGAATCAGAATGCTATTAGAACTCTAACATTAATAATTTATATGCAAACTATTTAGTGAAATTTGTTACTTTAGAAATTGTATGTTGAATTGAAAATTTATACGCGAATTGTAATACACACTAAAGTTAAAAGTGAAATATGTTATGTTAAAAATTGTTACACTGACGTGAATACGCGAACTATTTACACGTTATACGTGAATCAGAATGCTATTAGAACTCTAAATTGATAATTTATACGCGAACTATTTACTTGTTATACGTGAATCAGAATGCTATTAGAACTCTAAATTGATAATTTATATGCAAATTATATACACACCAATCAGAATACCTTCACACTTTAAATTTCATACGTTGTAAGCTAATCATGATCATTTATATGTGAAGTGCATTATTTCATATGTTGTATACCAAACATGATCATTTACACGTAAAGTGCATTATATGGCGTGTTCAATCTGAACAAAGAAGAGAGGATAGGCTCTCGCCATTTCGCATATATGCGACGGTCGCACAAGAGTTTTTATGTTTCTATTTTTGTTTCTTTGTAATTGTGCAAATTGTGGTTGTTATTGCCTAGTACTATATTTGAATTTTAGCTTATGCTTCCTCTCATCGTCACTTTTCCCACTCTTTGTTTTTTTTTCTCATTTTGGTTGGTTTTTGCTCATATCGTGCTGCGCATTGTTGCTGAAGTTCATGTACAATTGGTATGATTCCTTGTGTGTTTTTGTGTGTATGGCTTTGCTATAGTTTTTTCTAGCTGTTCCGGAGATATTTTTTTTCTTTTTTCTCAAATTCTTTCATTTTATTGTTTTCACTGATGTAATATTAATGAATTTTGGTGAATTTTTATGAACTTTGCCATGATTTTTAGGTGTTTCTTTTGGTGAATTCATTATACGATCCTTTTAAGTAAATTTAGTAATAAAAGTTCGAATTTGATCACCCATTAAATTTTTCTAAAAGTTCAAATTTGATCACCAATTAAATTTCTCTACTGTTTTATGCAAGGTAAAGATTAGTTTACAATATAGTCAATTAAAAATAGAGTAATAGTTCAAAATATATCAAAATATAATAAAGGTATTAGCTATTTTTATGTACCCATAAGTTATTTATTTTAATAAAAAAATATATTCTATTAACACAAAATATTTTGAAACGTGTTTTATTTTGTATGGTGATTTTTTCGGCAACAAATTAAGTCTAACAAACTATTGTTTCTAAAGAGGGAAAAAGAATATAACTTCTTAAACGCACTATTACTTTTTCGCATGTTATCTCAATTTAATAAATTCAGTTGAAAATTAAAATTAAAAAGACATAAATAACATTTTTTTATTATTATACCTCTATTTTCCTTGCCAATATATTTCCAAAATGGTAGTCATATGCTGTTTTTGTCACTTTAGTTTTAGTGTTTTACCAAATTTTCATGAAAATCTTTTCAAACGTTTTTCTTATGGAACCAGGTAACTTTACGATAGATGTTAATTATTGATATTTAATCTTTTGTAGAGTATTTAAGAAAATATAAAATGAAAAATAAGGGTAAATTAGTTTAAAATATTTATTTTTCACCGACAATAAGAAAATTATTATACTTTGAAAAAAAACATTTACAGAGGTAAAGTGAAAAAATTAAAAGTTTGAGTAGTATATTACAATCCAATTATAAATTAGTGTGATATTTTACAATTTACTCTAAATTTTATTGTAAATATTAAAACATTAATCGATTTGATTCTGAAAGATCAATGTTAGATACGCGGCGTTCTAGTGGGTTGGAACACTAGATGTGACACCGATAATAAAAGTGATAATGGACAATATTAAAAATGAGAAAAAATAAAGAGACAGGAGGTTGGTAACGCAGTTCGGCAATTTCCTACGTTTGCTGGGCCACGCCCAGAAATAATCCACTAAATTCACAAAGTTACAAGACATTCGGTCTAACACAAAGTAAGACTCACTCTTATTTTTGTCGCCGCCTCTATCTAACTTCACAAGTGAACCTGATTGTGCGAGCTCCCCTCGACTTGTGCGATTTTTCCCAGAATCTTAAGAGACAAGATCCCCTTGTCAATGGCGACTACTCCCGTAATCCGTGTTATTGCAAGATCTCCTTGCCCACGTTTGAACTCCTCCCGAGTTCCAAAGCAGCCTCCTCCCGAGACTGAGATTCAACCAAGAATACAAGGATTGCACCTTCAATAATATTGCACTGAGATGCTTCAGCAAACATACTTAATCAAAGACTTCTAACAAAGAAGTGTATTCACAGTCTTACAAATACCGAAAAGAAAACCAATAACCCACACAAGAAAACTGTGTGGTTGGAAAGATCATATAGAGAGCACAAAATCTTTCAATGTTTATCTCTAAGATTACTTCCATATAAATCCCATAGAAAGATGGAACCAATGTGTCTTCAATGCTTATCTTTTCCAGGCCTTCTTCGGTTAACGTTATAACTCTCGTGGGGTTAAGGAAAAAACGCTTCTAAACAACCCAGTTAAAAAGGGCCACGGTCCTCCCAGCTCTTGCGTCGAAATCCAAGTACCTCCAGGCTCCAGCTTGTAAATCTACGATTCCGGGGTACCTTATATATTGCACTTCTATGATACTATCATAATTAGAGAGGATGATCATCAGTAATAACTTGATACAGAGGACTTACTATGACATTCTTGGGGCGAAGGACGATGCAAGTTATGAAGAAATCCGCTCGACCTATCGCTCCTCCATCCTCAGTTCTCATCCAGATAAACTGCTAAAGGAATCTGAAACATCCAACTCTGACCATGCGTCTGGGAACAAATTCATAGAGCTACAGCAGGCCTGGGAAATCCTAAGCGACCCAAAGGCACGTGCAATGTACGATATGGAACTGCAGACTTTGAGAAACGACGCATTGACTTTTGAGGATGTTAGCTTAGAGGATTTTACAGTTGAAGAATCAGGAGATGGTTTAGAGCTCTCCTACAGTTGCAGGTGTGGTGATTACTTTGTAATTCATTCTTCTGAGTTTATGGAGGTTGGTTATTCGCTTTTGAGGAATGGGAGTGCATGCACTTTACATTCAACAAAATCTTTGACAACATCCATAATTCTTCCTTGTAGGTCTTGCTCTCAAAAGATACATCTATCAATTAATGTAAATGCTAGGCTTCACATTGATGGTCGTTTGTAAGTTGTGGGATCTTATTCTCTCATTCATTCTACAAAGCTTTATGTAGCTTTATTTGAAAAAAAAAATGCTTATCTTTTCCAAAGATAAACCTCCAATAATAATTACCAAAAATACCAAGATAAGCACCATAATTATCAAGATAGCGTTAATCTTCAAATCAATCTTCCTTGCATAGATTGATTTAATTGATTCCTGTGACCAATAAAATCTTTCCTTATTTGCCAAAAAATCAATGCCAATTAATAAATAATGCCAACTCATCTTGCACATTAACAATTTCCCCCTTCGGTATTTTTTGGCAAAATTCAAACTCCCCCTATATGCTAAATCGGAAGTTGACTGAAACTCCCCCTGAACAGGAACTTAGAAAAAAAACATCACTGCACAAGACATTGTGCATGACACAGCAAAAGACACCAAGTTTCCTAAGAAACATCACTGCACAAGACATTGTGCATGACACATCAAAAGACACCAATATTCCAGCATACATCTGTTTGAAGGATTACAAAACAAATATCCAAAATATCCAAATTACTCCCTATTTTTGCCACAAAAAGACAAAAGGGCAGAAAATAACAATAAAACATAAGAATCTGTCATAAGCAATCACCATAAAAAAAATATCAGAGTAATCAATCGGAATCCTCCGCAACATAGGACACAAGGCCAACTGAAATTGCAAGTAATTGAACACCAGCAGCAACTTCTGGAGCTCTTTCATCTTTACCAGTATGAAACCTACCAGATTGGGTGCTGGAAGGAACCGTACTGACAGTAACACCAGGAGTGACATTGGTAGTACCTTCAAGTTTAGCATGAGCAGGAGGAACTGAAACTCCCGTCACAATCATTTCCTCATCAGGATCAGAATCAGCAGTGTCTTCAACAATGGGATTTTTAGGCTTGATCTCTGATTCTGCAAAAACAGGAGATAGATTTTGTAGAATACATGCAGTAACATCATGCGTAACATCAGGTGGAACTTCTGAAGTACCAGCAGCATCATCAGTAACTGTTTCAGTCTTTGCTACAAAATGCTCCTTCTTTTTAGCAGCCTCAGTGACAACATCTCTTGCAGTCTTTAAAGCTACAAGGTCATCTAGCAATGAAGAGATTTCTCTTATTCTCTTCTCAATATCAGTCTGCTGGGCAATCAGAGATTTCAACTCATCTTCTAGCACATTAATGGTGTGGTTCAGTAAGACTGAATTCCCAAGCTCTTCTTGGTCTGAGTTAGAAACATCCTCAGAGACATCCTCCATATTATTTACATGATCACCTTTTAACAGCTTGTAACTAATTCTGATTTCTTCCTTGTCTGTCTCCAAAATCTCTCTTGCTCTAATCAGAGTTCGTTGTGAAGATAGAATACCATATATTAAGCATGGAAAGCGATAGGCTATTCACTCACTCTTGCAATCTGCGTGCTTCACAATTTGGTCAAATAGAAACTGTCCAATATCAAATTCAATAAAATTTCCAATTTTGAACAACAAAGTGGCCATTGATTTGTTCACTCCAGTACCATGAGATGTTGGGAGCCAATTTCTCATTGCAGTTTTATGCAGAATTGCATATTTTACAGATAATTGGGAAGCAGGAAAGTCTTTCCCCCTTGGCCATACCCGTCTAACACCTCATGTGACATCACTGATTATTTTACTGTAATCAGGGCTGAACTCCTCAACTTTAGCCCAGTGACTGCCTAGATGAGTGTTTATGACATCTAAAGAAAATTCAAATACATGACCCCTCACATATACATACCCTCCATCGGGATGTTTAAAATCTTTCACAGTAGAGTCCAAATTGCAATAGAACTATTGTACAACTCTTCGTACATAGGACTTTATTCCTTTAATTGTCCTTCCTAAACCTTGGCTAATTAACTGATCAACAAGTTTTTGACAATCTTTAAAGCCACCGTCATGTATATTTCTTTCACTCCGGATATTTCTCCTAGAAACTCTACTCCATAACCCAGCATTATATTCAGACTTAAAGTCATCCAAATTGACAGAAAAATCTGATGACTTACTTACAGTAGCAGGAGACTTGCCCTTTGACATCGATTTTGAGCGAGTGACTCGCTGAGGTTCAGAGGTTGGATTTTCTCTCTGTCGCTTTGCTTTAGGAGACTAAACTGGTTCTGAATCAGACAGATCCTCAACATTATCATCAGAAGAAACATTGTCTCTGATATCTCCTTCTTCAGCTCAAGCATCATCCGATGAATCTTTATCCACAACACGAAATCGTTTTCTTGTGGACTCGATGATAAGATTGGAGGCATCAGGTGCTTTAGGAGGTACAACATTTGTCTTGTATGGACCACCACTAGCTTGTCCAAATCTTGTTCTCACTCCTGTAGGATCCATTGACTGAATAGGAGTGGCCATCTCAGCTTCTGAAGATAACTTAATCTCAGAATCTGAAAACTTCTCCTGCGAATTAGAAGAACTTCCACCTTCATTTGATGAAACTGGAGAAGCAGGGGTAACGACGACATGAACTTCATCATCATCCATAGTTTCAACTACCTTTCTAGCCCGAGACCTTGACTGAGACATCTTTGTGATTTGGAGTCACTTGACTTAATTGAACTTGCAGTATTCTGAATATAGTCAAGAAAATGACAACTGCTGAGATATGTCAAACAATTTGAAAAGAAGACTCCCAAAAGACCACAAACCCTTGAAATAGCTGAGAGAAGGAAATTGACCGAAATAAGTATAGTCAGAATTTGCGTGAAAGAGACCAACTCTTCAATTCCCCAATATCAGCCGAGAATCCGCAAAATGCCACATGTCACTTGAAGAGCTGAAGACTAGAATTCACAAAAACGAAATCCAAAGCTACAAATCCGCCTAAAAGCGTGAGGCGGAAAACCAGAAAAGACAAAAAGGCAACTATTCTACCATTTTTTTGTTTTTCGTATATATATATATATATATATATTTTATTACTGTAAATACAAATACAAAAAAAACTTACAACACTGAAGAACCTCTTCACATAACACAAAGGCCTAGATCAGACCTTAATTTTTCAAACCTTGCTCCATCCAAAGTTTTGGTGAAAATATCAGCAATTAGTTTTTCTGTCACCATATGTTCGAAAGCAATAGTTTTTTCTTCCATAAGAGATCGAAGAAAATAATGTCGAATATCAATGTGCTTTGTCCGAGAATGCTGAACATGATTCTTAGAAATATTGATAGCACTCATATTGTCATAGTAGAGTGTCATAACATTCTTTGAGACACCATAGTCTTTCAGCATTTGCTTCATCCAGAGAAGCTGGGTACAGCTACTACCAGCTGCAATGTATTCTGCCTCAGTGGTGGACAGAGAAATAGAATTCTGTTTCTTGCTGAACCATGACACCAAGTTATTTCCCAAGTAAAAACATCCACCAGAAGTGCTTTTTCGATCATCTGAACTTCCATCCCAATCAGCATTACAATATCCAACTAAATTAGCATTTGTATCAAAAGAATACCAGATCCCATAGTCAGTTGTCCTGCTAATATACTTGAGAATTCGCTTTACTGACACCAAGTGTGACTCGCAAGGATTTGCCTGAAATCGAGCACATAAACCAACACTGTAGCAGATATCTGGGCGACTAGCTGTTAGGTACATGAGACTATCTATCATATTTCTGTATAGACTTGCATCAATAGGAATCCCTTTCTCATGAGTTCCAATAGTTGTTCTCTTTGGACGAACATTCTCCAATTCAAACTTTTTCAACAAATTCTTGGTATACTTGCTTTGAGAAATAAAAATAACGTCAGTTCGTTGTTGAATCTGAAGGCTAAGAAAATAATTAAACTCACCAACCATACTCATCTCAAATTCTCCAGTCATTTGAGCAACAAATTCATTCACTATCGCCTATGACACTGAGCCAAATACTATGTCATCAATATATATTTGTGCAAGTAAAAACCGACCTTTAACACGGCCAATGAAAAGGGTTTTATCTATTCCCCTTTGCTCATATCCCTTTTTGTCAACAAATATTGCGTTAGCCTTTCATACCACGCTCGAGAAGCTTGTTTGAGCCCATATAATGCCTTTGTCAACTTGTAGACATAATCGGGATGATGAGGATCTTCAAAACTCTTTGGTTGAGCAACTTACACTTCCTCATTAAGAAGACCATTGAGGAAAGTACTTTTCACGTTCATTTGATATAACTTGAATCGCAACACACATGCAATTAATAATAGACGAATAGACTCAAGTTGAGCAACATGTGCGAATGTCTCATCAAAGTCAATACCTTCTATTTGGGTGTATCCCTGGGCAACTAATCGAGCATTGTTAAGAGTGATATTCTTATGCTCATCACTCTTATTCTTGTATATCCACTTTTTGCTAATGACATTCACATTAGGGGGCACGGAACTAGATCCCAAACTTGATTCTGAGTGAATTAACCAAGTTCTTCTTACATAGCACTTATCCAATACTCATCGAGCAAGGCTTCTTTCACATTCTTGGGCTCAATAGATGAAGTAAAACATGCTATTTGAATCATATCTCTATAGTTCACTCTTGGCTTTTCTCTTGTCCGAACACCATCAACCAGATTTCCAATAACTTCATCAGTAGGATGATTCTTCTGAACACGAGTGGATGGTTGCCTACGAGGTGAGATGACACCTTCCACATTATCAACCTCTGTACTCTGATCAGTGACACCACTTGTGACACTTGTCGAAACACTGTCGGGAACACTAGAGCTTACTTCATGTAGGGATTCTTTAGCATCTTCGTTAGAATCATCAACAACTTCTAGAGAGTCATCAACTTGAACATTCACGGATTCTATGACAGTTCGAGTTCTTTTGTTGTAAACTCGATAAGCTCGACTATTGACAGCATATCCAAAAAAAATAGCTTCATCACTATTACAAACGAGCTTCCCTATATATTCCTTGTCATTCAACACATAACAAGTACTGCCAAAAGGATGGAAATAGTTAACAGTTGGAGTTCTACCTTTCCATATTTCATAGGGCGTCATCTCAGTTCCTCCACGAAGATATACACGATTTATAGTGTAACATTCTGTGTTCATAGCTTCAGCCCAGAATTTCTGTGGAATATTCTTTTCATGTAACATGACACGTGACATCTCCGCTATAGTTCGATTCTTTCTTTCCACGACTCTATTTTGCTGAGGAGTTTTAGATGCAGAGAACTCATGAGCTATTCCATGCTAATTACAGAAATCTAAGAAATCTAAGTTTTCAAACTCTCTTCCATAATCACTGCGAATACAAATAATCTCCACAATGGAACAACCTTTCTCTTGTTGAAGACGACTGCACAATGACTTGAAGGCATTAAATGTATCGGATTTTTCTCGAAGAAATTCCACCCATGTATATCAAGAGAAGTCATCAACAGTTACATAAGCATATCATTTTCCTCCAATACTCTCTACGGGCATAAGACCCATTAAATCCATATGCAGCAGTTCAAGTACAGGATTTGTTCCTCGTGTGACACTTTTATTTGCTTTCCAATCTGACAAGATCCACACACCCTATCTATATCAAACTTTAATATGGGAATCCCACGGATAGATTCCTTAGAGACAATTTTCTGCAGCATCCTTATATTCACATGACCCAATTTTCGATGCCATAGGATAGAATCTTCCCTGCTTGAACAAAGACATATAGATGAGGCAAAAATGAGATAACAATTGTCCAAAGATCTTACTCCTTCCATGATGCACATGTTGTTTTGATCAACCACTTTGCACTTTCCCTTAATGAAATTCACATTTAGATCTTGATCACACAAATGGCTAATGCTGATCAAATTCGCTTTGAGACCATTTACCAGAAGAACATTATCCAGCTTTGGTAACCATGACACATCTAGAGTACCTTTTCCAATAACATGAGTAGTGACACCATTTCCAAACGTCACTTTTCCCATACTTTCGAGCACAATATTTGTCAGAAACTTCTTTTCACCAGTTATATATCTGGAACACCCACTGTCAAAGTACCACTCATCATTTTTGACAGCCTTTAGTGAAGTATATGTAAAGTTGCACCTCAAATTGGGCTTCATTACCCAACTTTGTTGTGATTTTATGCGAAAAAAAGACTTTCTAGCAGTACCTTGTTTCAATTTAGCAAGATAAATAAAACATCTAAGACGAATATGATCACGACGATTGCAATAGTGGTAAATAGGAATAAATCTGTTACCTTTGCCTCTAGAAGCTTGATAAGAATAATGAGGATTTGAGTTTATCACGTTCTTTGCAGTATTCACAGTAACTTGCTGTACTTTGACATTATCGACTAGTAGTGACACTAATTGTGACATGAGGCTTTCTCCTTTATATCCCAGTCCTGAGTGATCACCACTGGATTGTCCGGTCTTAAGAATTTTATCCAGCTTGGAAGAACCGGAATTCAACATCTTGATACCTTTCTTTATGAGGTTTAGCTCGTTGGTTAGATTCTTCACTTCCTCCTTACTTATATTCAGTTTGGCTTCCAAATCTGCTGCAGTGTTTTGAAGATTGAACTTCTCACTTTGTAGATCCCCAATTTGAGTATGAAGATGCTGATTAACTTTAATAAGTTCCGTCCATTTATCATGAAGATTCTTATACTCGACTAGGATATCTTCTTCGGTGACTCCATCTCATCTTCATCATTATAACCTAACACAGTTTCAGTGACACCTTGTGTAACATTCATGATTTCACCATTATCTGATTGTTCAGTCTTCGTAGTAAGAGCCACATGATTGTTCTGAAATTCATATTCTTTGTCTGAATCATCTTCACTCCAGGTTATGTTGAGAGAATTCCTCTTCTTTCTCAATGTATTTGCACAATCTGCTTGAACATGCCCATAACCATCACATTCTCTGCACTGAATTCCCCTGTTTTTGAATGACTGATCAGATGTATGAATTTTCTCCCTGTACTTTTTATTGCTTGCCAATTCATTCTTGGTGTTGCTGACACTGGCCTTGACACCTTGATTGTTTCTGCAAAATCTCTTCATTACTCTGCCAAGATTCTTAGATATTAATGCAAGAGAGTCATCAAGGTCATCTTCATTAGGATTATCTAATTTCTGCATTTCTGCTTTTAAGGCAATCCCTTTGACTTTCTTTGCTTCCAAGTCTACTCCAAGATTCATCTCAAATGTTCTAAAGGATCCCATCAGTTCGTCTAGCTTCATCTTTGAGACATCTTTTGTTTCTTCAATGGTAGTAACTTTATAAGCAAAACGTTGAGGCAAAGATCGTAGAGTTTTCCTCACAAGTTTTTTTTCAGAAAAACTTTCACCAACTGCAAATGCCTCATTGGCGATATCACAGAGTTTGGCATTGAACTCAGCAATACTCTCGTCTTCAATCATCCTTAAGTTCTCAAATCATGTAGTTAGTATTTGCATCTTTGATAATTTTACTGCTGTCGTCCCTTCATATGTAGTTTGAAGAATTTCAGCCTTCTTGGCTGACACACACATAGAAATAAGTCTAAATTGAGCAGGATCAACACTGTTGAAAATAACATTAAGAGCCTCTGAATTACTACTTGCTAAGGCATCTTCAATAGTAGACCAGCTTTCTTCTAGCTTGAGAGAATCAACACCATCTGCGTCAGTAATCACTGGGGCTTCCATCCTGTCAGAATTGATTTCCAAGCTTTCTCATCAATAGCTTTGATAAATGCTCTCATTCTGGCCTTTCATTAAGCATAATTATTGCCGTCCAATAAAGGTGGACGCATTGTTGAACCTCTTTCCTTCATAGAGTCCATCGCACAAAAACCAAGATCAAGTCCTGCGGATCCCGCCTAAGAAACAAAAACGACCCGCTCTGATACCAATTGAAAGATCAAGGTTAGATACGCGGTGTTCTAGTGGGTTGGAACACTAGATGTGACACCGATAATAAAGCGATACTGGGTAATATTAAAAATACAGAAAAATAAAGAGATAGAAGGTAGGTAACGCAGTTCGGCAATTGCCTACGTCTGCGAGGCCACCCCCAGAAAACAAATCACTAAGTTCACAAAGTTACAAGACACTCAGTCTGACACAAAGTAAGACTCCCTCTTATCTTTGTCGCCGCCTCTATCTAACTTCACACGTGAACTTGATTGTGCGAGCTCTCCTCGACTTGTGCGATTCTTCCCAGAATCTTAAGAGACAATATCCCCTTGTCAATGGCGACTCCTCCCAGAATCCGTGTTATGGCAAGATCCCCTTGCCCACATTTGAACTCCTCCCGAGTTCCAAAGCAGCCTCCTCCCGAGACTGAGATTCAACCAAGAATACAAGGATTGCACCTTCAATAATATTGCATTGAGATACTTCAGCCAACACACTTAATCAAAGACTTCCAACAAAGAAGTGTGTTCACAGTCTTACAAAGACCGAAAAGAAAACCAATAACCCACACAAGAAAATCATGTGGTTGGAAAGATCATATAGAGAGCACAAAATCTTTCTATGTTTTATCTCCAAGATTACTTCTATATAAATCCTATAGAAAGATGGAAACCATGTGCCTTGAATGCTTATCTTTTCCAAAGATAAACCTCTAATGATAATTACCAAAAATACCAAGATAAGCACCATAATTATCAAAATAGCATTAATCTCCAAATCAATCTTCCTTATATAGATTGATTTAATTGATTCCTGCGACCAATAAGATCTTTCTTTATTTGCCAAAAAATCAATACAAATTAATAAATAATGCCAACTCATCATTAACATATTCTTTCACCTTTTTTTTTCTTTTTATAAATGCATTGGCAAAACTACATGTATAAAAAATATTATCTTTTACATCTCTAAACCTATCCTACAGAATAATTAATACATATCAATGAAACTTTACTAACACATATCTCTTCTTCTGGAACTAAGTTAAAAATTAATAAAATATGTTTACATTAAAGTCTAAACTACAATTTCTTTATGTCATATATTGCTTCAAATGTAATTTACAATTTCATTGTGGTAGACGATTGATATAAACTACATGGACAAATCTACCGGTTTGTCAGAAGGAACTAGCACTCCCAAGATTTCAAAATTTGTATTATGTTTCGTTGAGAAATTAAAAAATTTCAATCGAATCTTTAAGAAAATTAAAATTTTGCCCTTCAAAAATTAAAATATAGCTTCTATTAAGTAATATTATTTTTGGATTTGCCACTTGGTTAGGGTATATTAATTGTAAAATAATATTAGTGATATTTATGCTTTTAATCCCTACTTTTAGTGAAATTATGTCGTTTTGAACAAAAAACATAATAGCACAGAATAATATTTGATAGAGGATTTGGTCTAGTCTAAGTGAGCAACTAGTCTATTATAAGTTCACCAAGGGCATGTGTCCCTCAAAATTGTGAGCAAATCTATACTAACCATTGCAAAATTTGACTTTCAGAATGTAAAATACATCCCATGGACACCGTGATGAATGCTAAGCTTTTTCGGCAAATTATTTCACAAAGTCAGTCCAATGGCAACTATAAGCATGACAATTTTCTTCTCAAATGTTTGTCCTTAAGACATATCAAGGCTATGCTAGTCAATTGTCCTTGACCACGTCATAGAATTCGAAAATTTGTACATGAACAGATTGAATATTGCCCATTTGAGTTTAAGCTGATCCACTAATATGTAGCAGTTGCCATCTTGTCCGAGTAAATGAGCGTGATTTGAATTATTTCCTCTACAATAATCTACTCTTGTTTTCATTTTAGTCTTATCTGTTTCTATTTTATATATGAAGATCAACATCAAATCCTAACATAAATACTGACAACTTGCTAAAGTCAACATGCATTTGAGCCTTCTCCAAATGATATCTCATTGATTTGGTTTTTCTCATGTCATTGTTTGTGGAAACATTCCTCAATCAATGAAACTTGAGAAAAACTATTGTGAAATAGTTTCATATATGAAACACAAGTTATCACAATTTCTACTCTTAATAAAAATAACAGGAAATTGTAATCATGATTTTAACGAATATTAATTACTGGTTTCATATATAAAACTGGTCTCATATATAAAATCGTTTTCACAAAAGTTTTTCTCATGAAACATAAGTATATATTATGACCTGTTATTGTGTGCCGTAGAAAAATTTCTAGCACCAAATTGTTCAAACCTGAGGAAACAAATTTCTTGCTTATATACGAAATTTCCTGTTTGAAACATGCTTAATCTTTATATTTTGCACCTCCATCCAAGTTCCAATCTGGGATGCCTTGAATCTTAATTGAAACTCCTCTCATGCCACACACATTGAATTGATCGCCTCTCATTCTCCTACTTAATCATATTCGGCAATGAGAATGGATGGAATTCATCATCTAAACACTCTTGCCTTGCAATCTAGAATTGTCTTCTTTAGTTATTCTACTATTTGAGTTCGATGCGGATTTCAAATTCTTGTTCCAAACCTTATAGTATTATGTAGTCCAAATTTTAATTCCTTCTTGAGCCTATTTAAAGGCCAAGACTTGTCATAATTTGGCAGTTTTTAATGAGGAATAATAAGATTAAGAGGATTTCTATTGTTTTTTTTTATGAAATTGATTTTAGGAATATCACCGGATAATTCTTTTCAATATAATTGAAGTTCGATAACTTTAATTAGTCAATTGAGATCGGTTTATTAGTCAACCCAAAAATTTTTGTGAAACCGTATCATATAAGTAATATGTAAATTAAGCTTTATACGCTAATATGCTAATTTTTATACTTTATACGCTAATGTTTGATACTCTATAACTAATTTTTTTATACTTTATACTCTAAAGTGAAATTTATATGCAAATATCATATATAAGATGGTGTCACGGGAGAATAACCCATTAGCCAAATAGATCTTTGTTACATCACCTTTTCAATCTCTATTTTAATTTATAAATATATACAGAGTATTTAGCACTTGTTCCTTAAAATTCACTAATCACTTTATAGTAATGTTCTAATAAAATATACCTGTATTTATAAATTGAAACAATGAATAAAACAAAAGATCAAGAGTGGTTAATCAGGTGGAGGAACATAAGATGGAGAATGGATTGAACTTTAAAGACAATCAACTGAGATTGATTGTAAAGTCTCACTTTCTTAATTCTCAAATGGGTCCTAGTATAAAACTTTGTCAAGTTGCACTGGTTTGTAACCAGATTTGTATCACATTTGTACCTTCCCTGGATATTGCCTTGTTGAGTTGGTATTTTCATTAGGTCATTGTTTGTGGAAACATTCTCCGGTAAATTAAATCTAAGTATATATGACTTTGTAGCACGATTTCACAGATCAGTGTGCGAAAGAAAGCTGTAATTAACTCCTTGTATTTCAAAGCATCCCAATGTTCAAACCTGAACAAACACACAGTATTCCTTTGATCAGCGTTGTCGGGGATGGATTTTGCTTTCCTTATCTTGTGAACTTGGTTGTGAAGAAGAAAACAACTGGACTTTTTCATGTACACTATGATGTTCTTGAAGATGACAAAAGTCTCCTCTTTGCCGTCGATGGTAAGTTTTGGCAACTCAAGAGGAAGAGAATCATGACCGATTCTGCGAAATACCCTATTCTCACAATGAAAGGAAAGGTACATATATGCCATTATATTATCTTTTCTCTTCATCCTTACTAATAGAAATACATATGAGAAGAAATAGTATTTGATCTTCTAAAAGTTTTCAATTGACTGGAGTGTACGTAATCCCTTCTGCCAATGGAAGTAACAAAATTAGGCATTGATGCCATATGGTATATATCTCATGATCACATAAGAATAAAGCCTTTTATTCGGAACCTGTATTGATTCTTTTAACTTTTGTGGCATATTCTTAGTCATCTTTTCTCTATCTCATGTCAACATTTTTCAATGGAAAAATAGACTAGATGCGAAAACTCAAGTGACAGCGTCCCATATATGCGACGATATATGCGAATCTATTATATTTTTTATATTTGATACGATAATTTTTTTTGTTACGCTAATATTGGTATACTTGATATAGAAATTTTTTTATATAATTTTTTTTACGTTATACATTAGTATTTTAATTTTTTATACTTTAGTCACTAATATTTTATACTTTATACGCTAATACGCTAATTTTTTATACTTTATATGCTAATTTTTTATACTTTATATGCTAAAGTGAGAATTTATATGATGATCCGTTAACTTTTTATACTTTAATTATATAGTAATATTTGATACTTTATACTCTAAAGTGAAAATTGATACGCTAATTTTTTTGATACACTAATCTTTTGAATTTCATATACTAGTCATATGGGACCGCAGTACAGAAAAAGAACTCTAGATTAGAAATGTAAAAGATTTTTGCTTTAACATGTTTCTGTCCATATTAACAGTGTTCGATGATTTTACTAGTGATAAAACTTGAAGTCCTTAACATGTTTCTCTGTCTCTCTCTTTCTCTTTGTTTTTGAGGGGTGGGGAAGGGCTGCTTGGAAAGTAGAAGATGTTCAATAGTTGGATCTAACAACGTAAATTGTTGAAATAAAGGGACTAAGATGGCGTAACAAGTGGACAGTTCATGCAGAGGAGAGTTCAGATACCAGCAGTCTCCTCTACACTGTGCTGCAGAAGTCTCATCCTCTTAATTTCAAAACACAACTTGATGTGTTCTTGGCTGACAACTCTGTGCGTGATCGCTGTGATTTCCGCGTAATTGGATGCTATACCTCTCAATCTTTTACAGTTAAAAAAGGGGAAACTGTAATTGCAGAAGTGAGTTTGTTTTTTCCAAGCTCCAATTCATTTAGAAATGATCATCATAACCTCAAAATTCACGACACAAGTCTTGTTTTGAAATTGTACAGGTGACAGATAATGGGAGCTTCATATTCAGAAGTAGAAAAACCTTCAACGTAAGAGTTTATCCCGGCGTTAACTGCGCATTCATTATATCACTTCTTGTAGTTTTGAGTGAAATTGAAACTGGTTATCATTATTAGTGGTGAAAAATGTTGTATCTACGAAGACTTACTTCAATCAATCGTCCCTCAGCCTTGGTATTGACTTTGATTTTATCTCCAATTTTTTAAAAGTTTTATTTTGATCTCTCATGGTGGAGAAAAAATTTCATTTCATCTCCGACTTTGGTCAACTTGGTCAATTTTTATGCACTTTTGTGTTCATAATAGCTGTAAGTGCCAAGTAGTATTCATTTGGCACTTAAAAGCTAATTGCGTAGAGGTAGAGGGTCATTCTCCTGTGAAATGATTGGCATATAAGACTTAAATGAATTTCATTTTAGGGTATAAAGTATAAAAAAAATATTATATAAAATATAAAAAATCAACGTATAAAATATTAAATATTAGCGTATAACATATAAAATATTAGCCTATAAAACATAATTTACGTATAACGTAGATCATATATGAAACGGTCCAATAGTTTTTGCATTGTGTAGATGGTGTAAATTGAATACCACTTAATCCAAGCATCACTTTTAATCAAGGCAATTAATATATAGAGATTTCCAAAAACCAAGTTCCATTTTGCTTTCTCACTAATAATAGCCTCGTCAACTTAATCACAAATATCTATGCATTCTCACCGATTATTAGAAGGTTTATTCTCTATTTTTTTTAACCATTCTTTCCCTTATGTACTCACATTTTGTAAGATTTTTCTATCAGTTGATAAAATCACACATTATTTACGGCATTACCTCACCTTTATCTACATATTATAGTAATTGGGGAAGGAAGACATGTTCTTCGTCGTCCAAATACCATTGAATAGGCACTCTTTGATATCTCTACCTTTAATTCTAAATTGTAACAATAAAATTAAATAGTTAATAATGATCCCAAATTACCTTAATTATTCCATCCGTTACTTTGTTGTTTTAGTTTCCTATTTCCCTTCCTCTTCCTCACTCAATCCATAACTTACGATTATTATATATTGCTTCTCTATTTTTCCTCATTTTCTTTCAATCAATCGCCACAGCCTACGCCGCTCCTATTTCCGCTATTACAAACTGATGACCATAAGTATAGCATAACATCAATCAATGGTGCAACAACACCGACACCAACACAAAAAAGGAAACCAAAGAAAAATATTTGCAGACTAAGAAACGCTGCAAATTAATCATATTTGGTTTTGGACCTTGGTTTGTGTGTTTTAGGCTCGTGTTGCGATTAATTCATTTGGAAGTCCTTTTTTGTATCTTATTGTGTGTTGATGTTCTAGGACTCTGATGGAAATCCGCCCATGTTACCTAGTCCACCTTCACGAGATCCTTTGGAGGGTCTTGATGGGCCAATGACGAGATCAAGGAGTTCAAAGATGAAGGTAGCCTTGCATTCATTAATGGCGACAACTTGTGAAGTACTTGAGGAAGCTCTTGCATCACCCTCTCAAGATGAAGTAATTTGGAATGTTTCTTCATTAACAATTCATGATCCTCCTTGAAGAAACTCCACAAAGGCCGAGAAGACCAAACAATGGCGTGTTGGGCTTCATGATGTTCACGCCATTCTCATTGTTACTTTAGGATTTATTTTTGAGTTGTAATAATTAAGTCCATTAAACATTTAATTGTGGGCTTAAGTCTTTGTGTTTAAGTATGGGCTGAGTAATTACTTGATCCAATTATCTTGCATGATAATTAGGAAAGTAATTTAGGAAAGTTATTCTTTTAAGTTTTAGTTTCCTAAAACAATAGGGTTTGTTTTAGTTTCCTTTTCATGTTTTTGTAAGCCTATAAATAGGCATGCTCTAAAACGTTTTTAAGGGATATATGAAATTTGAGAAAACTTTAGCTTTGCTAAATTTATTTGTAGCTGTGAAAAGTTGTGAAGAACGTGATTATTCAATTGATTTCAGTTGAATGTTCATAAGACCCGCGAAAACCTTTAGTGAGGAACTTTAGGTTGAGCTTACCCGTTCTAGATTTATAGAACACGCCGAACTGAGGAAGTTTAGCTTATGATTTACATTAGTTGAACTGAATCTTTTTGTGATAACGTTGGGGTTTGGTTGATTTCTTCCATTCCTTCTCGTTCAATATCTTGTTTCGTTTCATTGTTTCATTCCGCATTGTGTTGTTTGTTGCTTGTTCGTGATTATTGAGAAACAACGATCTAAAGGGTGTGAAAAACGTGTGGATTAGAACTCAAAAGCTACTCCATTCGTATCAAGTGGTATCAGAGCATACGGTTGTTTCCAAAACCCAGGTTAATCCGTTCTTGTTTTCTTTTGCTGATTTTGTTCGCGTCTTGCTGCTGTTTCTTGCGTCAAAACCTGCAGTTGTTTTGCGTCTTTTCCTTGCTGTTTTAGAGTCCTTCTTGCTGTCTTAATTCGTATTAGATTCAGCTCTTAAATCCGTTAATAATTGGCTCAAAATCGCATGCTAAAAAGTTGCTGAAATCTGTTCAAAATATTCTTGTTCTTGATTTGTGTTCTTGCATCTTTCTTGTTGCGTTTGTGTTGATTCTTGCTGCTTTTATTGGAGTCTAAATTCTGCACTTTTGGATTGTTTCATAGTGTTGAATTCCTTGTGTTTTCGTTGCTTGAGTCACACGTCAAAATAAAATCGCTAGGGTTTCATCAAAAATTTCCCAAAAAAAAATTCGTCAGAAAAATCAGATTTTTCACCCAGTCGCGACAGTTTCGGCCGTCCGAAACTAAGCCAGGCGTCCGAAACTCAACAGAAAGTTCATCGTCCCAGGAGTTTAAGTTTCGGCCGTACGAGCCTAAGCCAGTCGTCCGAAACAGGCGTCCGAAACTCAACAGAAAGTTTATTGTCCCAGAAATTTAAGGATCGGCCGTCCGAAACTCAGCCAGCCGTCCGAAACAGGCGTCCGAAAGTTTTGAAAAAAAAAATCAAAAAAAAAAAATCTTCGGACTTGTCTTTATTTGTTGTTTTAATTTCCATTTGAAAGAACTAAGTGTTCTTAAGTTGAGTTGAAAAATCATTAATATTGGTCGTGACATATCTTGCTTGGGTGAAATCAACATATCATTCATCTTGCTTTCTTGCCTAGTTGCTAATTTCGTAGTCTTCTGAAATAAACCAAGTTATACCCCATACGTGATCTTTAAAATACTCTTGTGACGTGTTTCTTTTCAAACTTCTTTGGTTTAACTTGTGTGAATTGATTTGTTGAACTAATTGGTTGAGATTTGTTATATAAATTGTTGAATGGTAAGTTTCAATTAGTCTAAGAGAAACATTTTTGAGAGATTAGATAGGGTATACACGAGAAAAGCCTTTACACTAGAGAGGAGAGCATTTACTCACCATATAGTGAGAACCTGTGAGGATTACATTTGTTTTCTTCTTGTTTTTACTAACTTGCAGGTACAATGGACGGAGATAATACTGTATCTCAAGGTGAACAGAAATCTGAAATTGAAGTATTATTTGACATGATTCAAAAGTTGCAATTGCAAGTGGATAATTTGACTTCCAATCCAAAACATCGTACAAAGAATTCCACCTCAAGACACATCAACTTTGAAGAAGTTCTAACCGATGATGAGGAGGAGGAGGAGGAGTTTGTTGGTTCTACAAAAGTTGGTAAAAAGTATGAAGTTTCAATTAGTTATGTTAAATTGACATTACCCACTTTTCATGGAAATGCAGATCTCGAGGCATACTTTGATTGGGTTTGAGAATTCGAACACTTCTTTGAAGGCAATAGTTATCCCGAGGATAAAAGATACCGTCTGGCCTTCATGCATCTCAAGGATAATGCTAGCTTATGGTGGAATGAGTTAATGAGATCTAGACGCCAAGATGGCGAAACTCCAGTCACAACTTGGAACCAAATGAAGTTGCTTATGAGGAAGAAGTATGTTCCTTCACACTTTAATCGGGAGCTCAATAGACAATTGCACACACTTGTGCAAGGAGGTAAATCAGTGGAGACATACTACAATGAGATTGAGGCTCTTATGATCAAGGCTAATGTTCATGAAGATCCAGTCAACCATTGAAAGGTTTCTTCGAGGTATGAATTCTGAGTTAGCATACCATGTGGATCTTCAAAGTTATGTTGATATTAATGAGCTTGTTCATAAAGCAATAAAGATTGAGAGGCACATGAAAGGAAAGTAAAGGTTCACACAACCTAATCCGCCTTGGCAAAGAAGTTCAAAATCAAATGTGGCTCCTTTCACTCCATCAACAAAGCCACGCCAATTCACTCCAAACCAGCCTTCAAACACGACATCAAGCTTTCCAAAATTAGTCCCAAAGGTTGCTGAAGTTGCTCCTAAATCAGCGCCACAACCTTCCCAAAGATTGAGAGATATTAAGTGCTATAAGTGTCAAGGTTTTGGACATGTACAAGCTGACTGCCCAACTCGGAAATTGATGTTCTTGAATGATCAAGGAGAGGTTGAAAGTGATGAAGAATGTGCCGACATGCCAGCTCTTGAAGAAAAGTACCAAAGTGAAGAAAGTGAAGATCTTGAAACCTATGAGGTTGGTGCTTTTTCTTTAGTTGCTCGAAGAGTTCTTAATGTGCAACCACAAATCAATGAAGATTTAATGCAAAGAGAAAATATCTTTCACACTCGATGCATGGTTCAAAATAAGGTATGTAGTGTGATCATTGATAGTGGAAGTTGTACCAATGTAGCTAGCACCTTACTTGTTAATAAGCTGAATTTGAATTGCATGAAACATCCCAAGCCATATAGACTTCAATGGCTAAATAATTCAGACGAAACTCGTGTGACTAAACAAGTGAAGTTTACTTTTACCATTGGGAAATATGTTGATCAAGTTGTATGTGATGTTGTTCCCATGGAAGCTAGTCATATTTTACTTGGTAGACCTTGGCAATTTGATCGTGATGTACTTTATCATGCCAAGAAGAACTACTACAGTTTCGATTTTGAGGGTAAGAAGTACAATCTTCGTGCTTTAACCCCATTCCAAGTTTTTGAAGACCAAGCTAAAATTGTTCAAGCTTGTAGAGATTTCAATGCCGCCAAGGAGAAGAAAGATCAAGGGAAACAAAATGTAATAGCTAGCTTATCTTCATCTTGTAATAGTGTGGATTGTGAGTTAGTTGAAAGAAAGTCTTGTTACTTTGCTTCTTCTAGGGAGGTTAAAAGAGCTATACTAGATAGACAGCCTTTGTATTTAATGATTCGCAAGGACTTTGTACTTATTGTTGATAGTAATCACCTTGCTTCTCTTCCTAGTGCTGTTTACTCTCTTTTGCAGGAATATAGTGATGTGTTTCCCGAGGACTTACCAATTGGATTGCCACCGGTTCGAGGTATTGAACATCAAATTGATTTCATACCAGGAGCTCAAATTCCAAATCGTCCAGCTTATAGAGCAAATCCGGAGGAAACCAAAGAGATTCAACGTCAAGTGGATGAACTCCTTGACAAAGGTATTGTACGTGAGTCTCTTAGCCCTTGTTCAGTTCCTATTATTCTAGTTCCTAAAAAGGATGAGTCTTGGAGAATGTGTGTTGATTGCCGTGCTATTAACAAGATCACCATTAAGTATAGACATCCAATTCCTAGATTAGATGATATGCTTGATGAATTGCATGGTTCTTCTATTTTTACCAAAATTGATTTGAAAAGTGGATACTACCAAATTCGCATGAAAGAAGGTGATGAATGGAAAACTGCTTTTAAGACAAAGTATGGGTTGTATGAATGGTTAGTTATGCCTTTTGGTTTGTCTAATGCACCTAGTACTTTTATGAGGCTCATGAATCATGTTTTTCGTCATTTTATTGGTAAGTTTGTGGTAGTCTACTTTGATGACATCCTTATTTATAGCAAATCACTAGTTGAACATGTTGCACATCTAAAGCTAGTATTTGTTGTTTTACGTGAGAACAAACTTTATGCTAATCTCAAAAAGTGTTCTTTTTGCATGGAATCTATTATCTTTTTGGGTTATGTTGTTAGTTCTCAAGGTATTTCTGTTGATGAGTCAAAAGTAAAGGCAATCATGGATTGGCCGAGACCACAAAATGCTAATGATGTTAGAAGCTTTCATGGTTAGCAAGTTTTTATAGGAGGTTTGTTAAGGACTTTAGTTCTATAGCTGCACCTTTGAATGAACTTGTTAAAAAGAATGTCACCTTTGCATGGAATAAGGAACATGAAAATGCTTTTAACACTTTGAAAGACAAGTTGACTCACGCCCCTGTGCTTGCATTGCCGGATTTTCATAAAGCTTTTGAAAAACACTGTGATGCCTCCGGGATTGGTATTGGTGCTGTTTTGATGCAGGAATCAAGACCCGTGGCTTACTTTAGTGAAAAGCTTAATGGGGCAGCTTTGAAGTATGCAACTTATGACAAGGAGTTGTATGCTTTGGTAAGGTCTTTACAGGTTTGGCAACATTATTTATGGCCTAAAGAATTCATAATCCATTCTGATCATGAAAGCCTTAAATTCTTGAAAACTCAAGGTAAGTTGAATAAGAGGCATGCTAAATGGTTAGAATTCATTGAGTCTTTTCCATATGTGATTAAGTATAAGTCTGGAAAAGATAATGTTGTAGCTGATGCACTGTCTAGAAGGTACACTTTGTTTACTTACTTGCATGCTAAGTTACTTGGTTTTGATTTGATTAAAGACTTGTATGAGCATGATCACGATTTTGCCACCGCCTATGAGATTTGTAAGACCTAACCGAATGGTGATTTTTATGTGCATGATGGTTTCTTATTTCCAAAAGATAAATTGTGCATTCCCCAAAGTTCCATTCATGTTTTACTTGTTAAGGAAACCCATGGGGGAGGGTTAATGGGGCACTTTGGTATTGCTAAAACACTTGCTGTTTTGAATGAGCACTTTTATTGGCCTAACATGATTAAAGATGTTAAAAGTGTTTGTGATAAATGCATTGTGTGTAAACAATCAAAATCTAAAGTGATGCCTCATGGTTTGTATCAACCTTTGCCTGTTCCTAGTCATCCTTGGATTGATATTTCTATGGATTTTGTACTTGGTTTGCCTAGGTCACGCAATGGTCATGATAGCATATTTGTTGTAGTTGATAGATTTAGCAAAATGTCACATTTTATTGCTTGTTCTAAGTCTAATGATGCTACACATATTGCTGACTTGTTCTTTAAGGAGGTTGTAAGATTGCATGGAATGCCTAAGAGTATTGTTAGTGATAGAGATGTGAAATTTCTGTCTCATTTTTGGCGTACTCTTTGGAATAAGTTGGGTACTAAGTTGTTGTTTTCTACTGTTGCACATCCACAGACTGATGGACAAACTAAAGTAGTTAATAGGACTTTGTCTACCGTACTTCGTGCACTTATTCAAAAAAATTTAAAGAATTGGGAAGGGTGTTTACCACACATTGAGTTTACTTACAATAGAACTGTGCATAGTGCTACTAATTTCTCACCTTTTGAAATTGTGTATGGTTTTAATCCTTTAACTCCTTTGGGATATTTTGCCTTTGCCTGTTAATGAGTTTGTTAGTGTTGAAGGTCAAAAGAAAGCTGAATTTGTTAAGGAGTTAAATGATAGGGTTCGCCAAAACATTCAAAGACGTAATGAGCAATATGCTAAGCAAGCCAATAAGGGTAGAAGACAAGTGATTTTCGAACCGGGTGATTGGGTTTGGATTCACTTGAGGAAAGAGAGGTTTCCCGACAAAAGGAAATCTAAGCTTCATCCAAGAGGAGATGGTCCTTTTCGAGTCTTGGAAAGGATTGGAGATAATGCTTATAAGATCGAACTTCCTAGTGAGTATGGTACCGTCTCATCTACATTTAATGTTACTGATTTGTCTTTGTTTGATGTAGGTGATTCGAGGACGAATCCTTTCGAGGAGGGAGGGAATGATAGAAATCCGCCCATGTTACCTAGTCCACCTTCACGAGATCCTTTGGATGGTCTTGATGGGCTAATGACGAGATCAAGGAGTTCAAAGATGAAGGCAGCCTTGCATTCATTAATGGCGACAACTTGTGAAGTACTTGAGGAAGCTCTTGCATCATCCTCTCAAGATGAAGTAATTTGGAATGTTTCTTCATTAACAATTCATGATCCACCTTGAAGAAACTCCACAAAGGCCGAGAAGACCAAGCAATGGCGTGTTGGGCCATGATGTTCACGCCATTCTCATTGTTACTTTAGGATTTATTTTTGAGTTGTAATAATTAAGTCCATTAAACATTTAATTGTGGGCTTAAGTCTTTGTATTTAAGTATGGGCTGAGTAATTACTTGATCCAATTATCTTGCATGATAATTAGGAAAGTAATTTAGGAAAGTTATTCTTTTAAGTTTTAGTTTCCTAAAACAATAGGGTTTGTTTTAGTTTCCTTTTCATGTTTTTGTAAGCCTATAAATAGGCATGCTCTAAAACGTTTTTAAGGGAGATATGAAATTTGAGAAAACTTTAGCTTTGCTAAATTTATTTGCAGCTGTGAAAAGTTGTGAAGAATGTGATTATTCAATTGATTTCAGTTGAATGTTCATAAGTCCCGCGAAAACCTTTAGTGAGGAGCTTTAGGTTGAGCTTACCCGTTCTAGATTTATAGAACACGCCGAACTGAGGAAATTTAGCTTATGATTTACATTAGTTGAACTGAATCTTTTTGTGATAACGTTGGGGTTTGGTTGATTTCTTCCATTCCTTCTCGTTCAATATCTTGTTTCGTTTCATTGTTTCATTCTGCATTGTGTTGTTTGTTGCTTGTTCGTGATTATTGAGAAACAATGATCCAAAGGGTGTGGAAAACGTGTGGATTAGAATTCAAAAGCTACTCCATTCGTATCAGACTCTGGAGACCTCCGCAAAGAAGAAGGCCAAGAAACGCTGTAGCGCATCACAAAGCTCGTGAATGAAACTCTTGAAGGAACAGAACATATATCTCCTTTATCCGATCAGGATGTCCTTGTCGTCATAGATTCAGGCAAATCCGAAGGAGGTTCTCTTGGTCAACACTGGGTTTTGGATCCCATAGATGGTACCAAGGGGTAAGCTTCAAATAATACCCTGATAATGGTTTCATAACAATGTATAAAAGGAAAAAAGAAAATTTCATAACCAGAATTTTGTTTTGCTGCTTTTTTAACCATTGGAGAGTACTTGTACATCTTTTAGTTAAGTTGTTGTTAGGTTGTCAAGATCTGATGCCTACATACATGTTACATATATATAAGCATATTTTTTTGTCTATGGTGGAACCAGTTTTCCAAACATATTGAGCATTTACACAATGAGATTAAGAGACTTCGATTTCTGGCTTAGCTCTTGGAGAGATGAAACCTGTTTGAGAACTAGATCATTTTAATGGTCTTAGTTTTTTTCTTATTTCTTGGGTATAGAGATGCATTCTTTGGTTGGTTTACACAAAATGTTTCTTTTATGAACATTGCAATCACATTATCCCAAAAGTTTTATAGCCAAATGCAAAAGAAAATTCTAAGAGTCACCACGGGGGATAAGCCGGGAAGTATGGTGGGAACTAAAAGGTCTATGTAGGACATTGACAATAAATGGGGAAAAATGAAGTGATAATTCATAAAACTGTAGTTATCGACACTTGATGCGGTTAGTTTTGTTTCCTTATTATGATTATATTAGGTGTTAAACCACCGAGGTCCAAGACAGTTAAGAACCCACAAAAATATATAATGGTCAACTTTTATGAAGAAGAAATAATGGGATCACCAAAAGAGGCGATACATGAAGAAAGTAGCAGCACAACAAAAGAAATCTCAAAAAAAAAATCAAAAAATGACATGATGGTGGCAAATTTGGAGGATGATGATATAGATGATCAAGCAGACATGGAAAAAAGAGCTTTGAAGAAAATGAAAAAAACCCAATAAGGAAGCACACAAAAAAAGATGTTAGGCAACTATTGGAAGAGTTATTTTACAATAAAAAAAAGGCAGACTACAAATATTATATATGTGTGTATTTTCAATTACCATAATAAAAAAACTCTAAAAAATATTATATATATATATATATTTATGTTGTGTCTGTTTAGATATATATATATATATTTGGATATAAATTAAAATATTTCAACTTTAGTTTTCTATATTTACATTAAAATTAAAAGTTAAATAGCCAACCGTTCAACTCTACTAGTTTGCATTTATTGTGTTTTATGACCTTTTAAACTCGTGGTATTCCTACTCATAGAAAGGTGACAAAATTTATTATTTAAAAGTAAACTTAACAAGTAAAGAAACCTCCAAATCATATTCTTAATGCTTAAGCATCCATACTAGTTTTCAAAGAATCATTACTTCAACTTTCAAAAATACTTTACTTCTCACACTCACATGAGCTTATTTATCTTTATATGTTCCCCATTTGTGTATGAAAATAATTAACTCTAAATAATAATTTTTTGTGCACTAAACACTAACTTCTACTAATTGTCACTCAAATTTCTTCAGCACTGAGTTAACTTTTTGGTCAATTCATATCATAGACTACACAAATGCCCATCATAAACAAGTTCACTTTCCATTACCAAATATACCCTCTATTGATATTACTAATTCCAAAAGAACAAAATTTATTCACAACACAAAGATATATTTATAAGGGAGAATTTGTATATCATACATTTATTATTAAATAGGGCGCAACTTTAATATATTTATTATTAAGGGCATTAAAATATCTATATTAGTTTATATAATTAACCAATGACTTTATTATCCTTTTTATCAATTAAACAACAAATTACGATCAAAACACTTATTTTCTTTATCTTTTTATTACTAAAATATATCAATCTAATCATTAACTATCTTAAAACTCTTCATCACTTACTGTTTTATAATTGTTATCGATAAATTTTCATACTCACTTACTTCATTTATTCTTTTATTACTAAAACATATTAATCTAATCCTTAACTATCTTAAAATTTTCATCATTTACTGTTTTCACAAATGTTATCAATAAATTTTTATATTAATTTTACTTAATTATTATCCATAAACTTTCATGCTAATTTTAATCATTATCAAACTCTGTTATACTGTAAAATTAAGTTTTAAAAACTACATCTATAAGAATTTTGTCAAACTAATATCACAAATCATATTTAATTTTAATGAATTTTAAGTTCTTTTAGTATACTTTCAATGAACCTACTTCTATTGATATAATTATTTGGTAAACACGTAAGCACGTACAATTATTAATTATTAATTTTAGAGTTATTGTATTTCTAGAGCGGTGATGTGTTATTTAATTATTTTTAATTTTAAATATATTCATCAAAAAAATATTTATGATTTAAGATAATTTGATAATACATATATTCATGACATGAAAAAATTAGGCTTTAAAAGACTTTAAACAATGAGTATATTTTGTTATTTAAGACATTACAAAAAAATCTTAACAATTAAAAGAGTTTGATGATAAGTATATTTTATTATTTAAGATCGTTTGACAATGAGTTAAATTACTATCAATTTTTAGTCACAATAAATAATTAAAAAAATCAATAAAAGATTGGATAGTAAAGATAGAAAGTTAGGTATTTGAGCGTAATCTTTATTATAATTGATAAAAAGGTTACTAAAGACTTTTAATAAGCATATAACATAATAAAATTATTTTGATGTCCTTAATAATACATACATTAAAATTATGCCATATTTAATAATAAGAGCATTAGACATGCCCTTAATACAAATTCTTATTTTTTATAAATTAGTATAATTTGCAAAAAAATATAATAGTTTAACAAGTTAGTGTCGAAATTGAAAGTTCAAAAAAAATATTACAACCAACTATAATTGAGAGAGATATTTTGCAATTTACTCTCTATGAATGTATATTTTGAATGAATACCATAATATGCTTGCTCTTTTGTCGTGTCAAGAGAAAGAGTTATTTGCGTGACATTCTGCAATATAATTACTACCCAGGCACTAAATGTTTTTTTTTTTTTTTTGAATCTAAAAAATCATTCATCTCATTTTAAATTGTTTTCTTAGAAGCACATTCACTGAAAGTATTTTTCATCATTCTATTAACTCTACTCAACCCATTATCAACCCATTTTAAGAGGGATAGTCTTGTAGCCTCCTAGAATGCGTTTTTTAAGAAATTAAAAAGAAGAAAATAACGAAAAAGAGATAAAAATAAGTGCAATGATGGAAAAAAAGAAATTAAATTAAAAGTACAAATTATAAATAAAAAATACAAATTATAAATAAAAATAAAGGAATCCAATATAAAAATAAAGTTATTTAGCTTGATATTAATTAATTATTCCTTGAAAACAATTTATTCATAAAAAAAATTGAACCATATGCAAGTGCAAGTGGCTAGCAATATGGTGATAAGAAAGACGACGTTCAACAAAGAATAGTCAAATACTATACCTAATTGAAGTTTAATTATAAATAAACAATACTACTTAATTAGAGTTAATTGCAAAAAAAAAAAAAAACTTACTGAACTATTATGCTTGTGTTTTGATAGAACATTAATTATAAAGATTTTATCATTTCATATAAACTCTAAAGAAATTTGGCATTAGGAAAACAAACCTATAACAATTCAGTAGACGATATAATTCAAAATTTAATAAGCATTATGTACAAATTAAATTATTTAGCATAATTAAAATAAATACAAAACTACACTTAATCCTAAATAAATTGCAGAATTACAGTCATAGAGTACTGTTGTGTTAGGTTAAAAAACACTTAGAACATATCTAAAATAAATAGGGTTAATTACATTTACCATCCCTGAGGTTTGATGAAAGTACCAAACGAACCCTGTGGTTTTAGAAAATTACGACCACCCCCCTGACTGAGCAAACTTGTAACAAATCAACCCCTTCCTCAAAGAAATGTTTGTGTATTGCCTAATATGCCCTTAAAATTTTATCTATAATAATTATATTATTTTAGTTAACTAAATACATATGTTAAATATTAAAATAAAATCAAATATTTTTTTTTACATAAAAAAATTCAAAAAGAAAAATCTTCTTTCTTAATTAATCAAACTAACTATTTTATTCTCCAAAAGCAATTCTTTTTCTTCCAAAAATTTAAAATTTATATAGAAAAAGATTTTTTGATTAAAATTTGATTAATTTGATAAACCCATTTGTAATAAAGAATATGAAATTTATAATTTATAACAAAGAATTAAAAAGTGAAAAAAATATTTATTGTCATTTCATATTTACTTATATATTTTTGTTATTTTTTTAACAAAAGAAGTTATGGCATTTTGGTCTTTTCATCAATTTTTTTAGTCAACTTTAACAGTAGGGGGTGACTGTAATTTTTTGAAACCACAGGGTTCGTTTGGTACTTTTACCAAACTTCGAGGGTGGTAAATGTAATTAACCCAAATAAATAATACAAAACATTGAAAAGAAAATAAAGAAGTATCAAGTATGAAAATTAGTGAAATAACTCTACATTCTCTCATCTCTCTCTACCCAAACCCTAAAATCCCAATCCCTTGCAAACTCTAAGAGGAGGCAGTGGTAGTAGCCACTTCCCCCATCAAATCTCCTTCTATAAATCCACATTTTTTTCTTTGTCCTCTTTATTGGGAGTTTATGTCTCCTCTAGTAGCAATTTTTTTCCCTCTCTTTTGAGAGAACATGTCTCCATTCTTGGAGTTATTTTTTTATATTAAATTAGAAAAAGCAAAAAAAAAAAAAGGAGATCCACATCCATCTCCAGGTAATCCACTTATGGAAAGCATGGTAAAGGTTTCTTCTCCACACAAGTCTCCTCCTTCAAATCTGGGTTTGATTGTGAAGAACCAGTGTGAATTTGGTCATTGATGGTTTAGAGATCTTATGGATAAGCCAAAGGTGTAGAAGAAAATGAGAACTTAGTATTGTTTAGTAGCTATTAGGGATGAAGAATACTCCAACTTTTGCGCTACTATTATTAAGAAGATTCACTTTAGTTTTACCTTTGCTATTAGGTAGTTGAAAACTCTCCATTTTTAGCTATGCTTAAAAAGATTTATGAATCAAATTTTAATTATAGATCAAGCGAATATTTGATATATATGAAATTTAATTTTTGTACCATTCAAAATATGACTTTAGGTCATTTGTCGAATTGGGTGTCTGTAATGCATTGAGTTTATAAGTTTAATCAACTGAACTCGTTGCATTTAATTTCATCTAGTTAGCTGTGTATTATTTTTATATTGAATGAAATTATAGCTTTTTACAAAAAAAAAGTATAAAAGATTAGCGTTTTAAATTTTCACTTTACGTATCAGCTTTTCAAATTAGCGTATCAAATTTTTATTTCAGCGTATCAAATTTTAAATTCAAAAGTAACAATCTAATACCAAAAATTAGAGTATCAAATATAATATTAATGTATCAAGTATAACAAAAATTAGTGTATCAAATATAAAAAATTAGTGTATCATATTTCATATCTGAAACTGTTTCATATAGGATTTTGTGTTACATGAATTATATATATACACGTTAAAAGCACCTGAAAACTTTCTAAACTTGAATTTAAGTGCAATTCCAAAAGTTAACATCAAAACCACTTTAAAAACTTAAAATAGCCTACAAATTAAGAACATAAAATGACTTTTTTTTTGGCTTCGAAATTCCTAGCTCAATACAGAGTAAAACCAACTGAATTTACTCAAAAATGTATAAAATACAAACTAGGAAATACTAGCAACTAACTTATCAAATATCATTGTGGTGGACTTATAGTTTATATACATACAATAATATTTTTGCATTTTCCTACATGTCACTTGCAAGCATGTGCCTAATCAGGCTCATTATTATTAATTTATAGTTTCTGCTAATGATTTTGATTATTTTGACCCAAATTAAAGTAAATTCACCACGAACATATATTAGTACTAGTTTTAGACATACGACACTAATGAGTCTAAATGTGAGACCAATGTTATGGACCTTGACCAAGCTGATGACCGAGTACTTCCGAGGAGAACCCTACCTACAAAAGTAACACTCCTTCTGTTAACTTCCAAGGGATATTTCCCAAGGAAGCTCCGATGGCTAAGTTAGTATTTGAGTTTTTCTCCTTGTTTTTTCTATATTCCTATTTGTGGGAAAAGCTTGGTATTTATAGAGAAAGAGTTCCTAACTTGTACCATTACTGCTGATGAAGAGTAGCGAGGTATGGACTTTACCGACCTACTACACATTCTGTCACTTCACTGATTACGTGATGTATAAGCGATTAACGTTAGGTGGATTCAAATGATCATTACTGCTTGGTCTACTCATTTCAGAGATTCCTTGTGTCGGTCTCCATCAACGTGTCTCTTTTTGATTGGTTGTCGTGTTTTGCCACTCATCAACTAGCCCCCTATCTCTTGATCGGTCTTGCCGAGCTTTGAGATATTTCTCAATTCTGAGCTCTTCGCCTTATCCATCTTTATTTTTCGTATTTTTGTTTTTGCGCGGTATTCCGGGCTATTTTGCTCAGCTTTTGAGCTTTTTTTTTCTACAGGTCGGTTATGCCGAGCTGTTGAGATATACATTGAGTCCAAGCTCTGTAGTAATGTTTGCTCGGTATCCCGAGCTATTTTTTAGATCATTTTTTATGATCATCCAGTCAAAGAGGTTCCATATTTGGAATTGCCTTGGGTTGCCTTGATTATCGAGTTGTGGATTACAGCTGTGCATCAGGGATATCAACGGTCACAAAGTAATGATGATTCATCATGATAGGAATCCGTACAAGCAATCTACTCCAAATCCTAATGGGAATAGGATTACCAAGCCAAATCCAATAGGAATAGGATTTCCAAGACAAATCCTAATGGGATTAGGATTTCCAAGCTCAATCCTAATAGGATTAGGATTCATCAATCCTCATCTTGTCCGAGTTCCATAAGAGTTCCATAAAGGCAAATCCAAATGAGACTAGGATTCACAATCCTAGGGGATTAGGATTCACTAATCCATGGACATTATTTATTGAAGACCAAGATGGCGTGCTTGGGCTTTTTGCCAAATTGGATCGCGCCTTTTCTTAAGTAGTTAGAATTAATTAATGTTTTAATAATTAAGTCCAAAACATTTTAATTGGGCTTATTATTAGTATATTTTCGTTTTTAATTACATGGCCCAAGTTATCTTGCATGATAATGGCATGTAATGGGCTTTAATTTGTTAGGAAAGTAATTCCCTAAATTTTAGGAGCTTGTCCTTGTCTTCTAGAAGGGCAAAACGTTTTTAGCTTCCTTTTTCCAATAAGGATTAGTATGTTAGTTAGTATAGGAGTCAAGTTAGGGTTTTATTTCCTTTTTCTCTTAGGAAAGCCGAATTACTCCCTATAAAAGGGAAAGCATTGTAACGTTTTTTTCTCATGTTGAATTGAAAGAATTTTGGCTTTGCTAAATTAAATTTGACATCATCAACGTGAGTTATTCTTGAGTAATTCATAAGACCCAGCAAACATTAAGTGAGGAACTTTAGGTGAAGCTTACAAGTTCTAGATTTATAGAACCGGCCAAACTTGATAGGTTTAAACTTTTGATTTATATTAGTTGAACTGATTCAATTTGTGTTAACGTTGGGGTTAGGTTAATTTTAATCTTGCCTTTTCGTTTCATATCTCTTTTTCCGCAAATTGTGTTCTTGTTTCTTGAATTGCGTTTTTGGTGCACAACGATCCGAACTTGTGGAAAAATTCGTGTGGATTGGACTTCATCCTACTCCATTCGTATCACATCATTTCCAAGACGCCTTGGTTATCCAACCGCAATGTTTTGAGGATCTTCACAAGATATATAAGACCACTTTTTTCCATTTTAGTTCTTTCACTTGCATTTTGATTTTCCTTCATTTTCTGTCTTCCCCATACTCTAGGGTATTTTTAAAAATCTACTTTCGCTGTTTCCTTCTGAATCGTAGGCCAAACTTCAAAACCTCCTCTTTTCGTTATTTTTCTTTGTATCGTATCAAATGGCGTCTTCCGATCATGATGAAAACATAGTTAAAGTTCTTTATTCCCCTTCAGTTGAGGCCCGTCGCTGTTCTTTGGCGGCTGTTCGCCTCTCCGGTTCTCCCTAAGATACTTTTCCTTCTTGTGAGGACACCAGTGGTGCCAACGAGGTCGGAATCCTTTCCGGAGCTATGGGCAAAGGGAAAATTGTTCCCAAAAAGCCCCTTTTTGGGGTGATGTCTTATAGATCTTCCGTCATTCCTCTTGATCTCCCCTCCATCCGATCCAAATTTTTTATTCCAAAAACTTTCACCCTTACCGTCCTGGAAAAGCATGACAGTGTCATGTTAGTCCCTATAGGGTCGGTAAGGGTATACGTAGACCAGTTAGCTGTTGGTATGCATTCTCCTCTTACATATTTTATGATATCCCTAATTACCGAATACAGAATCGGGTTAGGGCAATTAGCTTCGAACTGTATTCGGTTCTGTGTGGGGTTTGAGGCACTATGTGCCATTGCTAAAATAAACCCCTTTAGTCTCAACCTTTAGGCACATTTTTACTTTAAAAGTCCTTGGGGGAAACTCGAGCTGGTTTTATTTGTCTTGACGAGAAAATTTTCCTCTCATCGCTGACCTTCCCTCCTCTATAAAGGGGTGGAAGGAACGATTCTTTTTTATTTCCGACCTAGACATACCCTAGATTTGGTATACCGAGGACTCTTTCAATGATCATCTGCTAATCTTGAAAGAGGCTCAGCAGGGGGAGAAAGATTTGAAGGTTCTTGGGATGCATGTATCCATGGCTAACAATTTTTTGGAGGCCGTTCAAGCCATACTCGCAACCAACCTCCAAGATGAATATGGTTTGATGCTTGAGAAAGCACAGAATATATAGTTTTTAGATAATAGAACTAGGAAGAATTAAATAAGTGAGATTCAAGGATATAAAAATCATAAGAATATTTGAATATTTGAATTATTAATTAGAATTCAACTAGTATAATATAATAACATAATTAGAATAGTAGTTAAAATTAAACTAATATATGAATTTTTTAGAATAATAGAATTATGAATATTAGATAAGTGAGAAAGAAAGATATAGAAAGAATAAGAGTATTAAGAGAATGATCGAACTATTAATTGGAATTCAAATAGTATATTAGCATAATATAATAATAGAATTAGGATAATATAAATTAGAAAATTAAGTTGTTATATAATATAATTGGATTAATAGTTGAAATTGAACTAATATATGGAGGTTTTAGAAAAATAGAATTATGAAGGATTAGATAAGGGAGAAAGAAAAATATATAAATGATAAGAGTTTTGAAAGAATGATTGAACAATATAATAACATAATTAGAATAATTAATTAAAAAAATTGATACTCTAAATCGTAAATTATAAACGTTAAAACTTACAATATAAAGATTAGAAAACTATGAAATTATGTGATGAAAATGAAGTGGTATAAAAATATTTATATAATTTTTTTTTGTCCGTTCCGGCGGTTCCGGAACCGGCCAAATGGCCATCTCTACGCATATGTGATATCAAATTCACTCATATCCACTGCCCATTTTGTCAGTCTTCCTGAGTTTCCAGGCTTCCCCAAGACTTTCCCCAGTTGAGTGTTTGTCAGGATTTTGATTGGATGAGGCTGAAAATATGTCCGTAATTTCCGTGCTGTGACCACAATTGTCAATACATACTTCTCGATCTCGGGATAGCGCAGCTCAGCTCCATGAAGCACTTTGCTAACGTAATACACTGGTTGCTGCTCTTCCTCTCTTACTAATACCGAACTTATTGCCTCATCTCCCACCGATACATATAACACTAGTGTTTCTCCTTCTTAAGGAGTTGACAATCCCAGATGTACTAAGAGATATTTCTTTAAGTCTATGAAAGCTTTTTCACAGCTCGGAGTTCATTCAAATGGTCCTCCCTTCTTGAGAATCCTGAAAAATGACAAACTCTTCTCGGCTAACTTGGACAGGAAACGACTGAGTGTCGTTAAACATCTTGATAATTTTTGCACCTCTTTTACTGACCTTGGGGACTTCATTTTGAGCACGGCCCTTACCTTCTCGGGGTTTGCCTCTATGCCCATTTTTGACACCATATATATGAGGAATTTTCCCAATCTCACCCCGAAGGTACATTTGGCTGGGTTTAACCTCATCCCTACCTCCCTAATTATTTCGAATGGTTCCCTCATGTCCCTGATGAACTTCTCTGACTTCTTGCTTTTGATGAGAATGTCATCAATGTATATTTCCATATTTTACTTGATCTGTTGTTTAAACAGTTTGTTCACCAACCTCTGAAAGATAGCTCCCACATTTTTCAATCCGAAAGGGCATAGTTGAATAACAATATGTTTCTTGGTCGGTAATGAACGATGTCTTCTCCTCGTCCTCTTGACTCAGGAAAATCTGATGGTAGCCACGCTAAGCGTCTAAAAAATAGAGCCATATGAAACCCGAGGTGGAGTCCACCAAGATATCAATCCTAGGAACTGAAAATGAATCTTTCGGGCAGGCTTTGTTCAGATCTGTGAAATCCACGCACATCCTCCAATCCCCATCGGGTTTCTTTGCAAGGACGGGATTGGCGAGCCAGTTGGGGTATTCCACCTCCCGAATTATTCTTACTATCAGAAGCTTATCGACTTCCTTATTGATTATCTGACTTTGCTCAAGGGTGAATGTTCTCTTCTTCTGTTTCACTGGTTTACATCTCGGATCTACCCCGACTTTATGCTCAATAATACTACTCGGAATTCCCGGCATATCATCTGCCGACCACGCGATTATTTCTCTGAACTCTTTTAACAATGTTATGACTTTCTCCTTCAACCGGCCTTGTAAGTCTTGCCCGATTCTTAGTTTGATCAGGTCGGCTAATATCCAGCACTACTTCCTCAACCTGGCCTTGCTATTTTATCCCCTCACGCTCTAATTCTGAAGGAATGAGATGTTTGGTAGTGAGGATGTTCTCCCGGTCGGCCTCTATTAGGGTAGCAATATAACACATCTGAGCTTCCTTCTGATTTCCTCTCACTATTGCTATCCCTGCATTGGTTGGGAATTTCATGAGATAATGGAGGCTTGAACACACCGCCTCAAAGGTGTGTCTACCTGGCCTTCCGAGGAGGACATTATACGCTGAGTTTTCCTTAACTATGAAAAAATCAAGGACTTCAGTTCTGCTGATTCCTTCCGATCCCATTGTTATAGGAAGTTTTATTCTCCCTTCTGGTCGCACCACCCCTCCTGAGAATCCTACCAATGGTGTTCTTACTGGTTCTATGCTTTTTCTGCCCAACTTTAGTGAGTTAAACATCGCATCATACATGATATTTGCTGAGCTCCCATTGTCTACTAGAATTTTTTTCACCAGAAATTAGAAATTACCATTTCTATAACCAATGGATTATCACACCGACCTCCCCTAAAGAAGAAGTCGTCGTCCGAGAAGGTTATTTTATTTGAGTTGGGCGATGTCCTCTTCTTGATCGGTGGCCCTTCAGATGCCCGAGCATATCTTTTCTTGGCCGAGTTAGAGTCACACCCTAAAGGTCCTCCAGTTATTGTGTGCATAATTCCTGCCAACGGTCCTGCTCCTGGGTTTCTATCCTTCTCGGCCTCATTCTTTCTTTTGTATTCTCTATTATGGGATCGGTCGTACTGCTTCTTTCCCCACCTCGGGTCTCTTCTTGCCACAAAATGCTTTAGTTCTCCTCTCTGGATTGCTTTTTCGATTTCTTGGATCAAGTCATGGCAGTCATTACTGTCATAGCCATGAGTTCCATGGAAGGCACACTGCCGACTTCTATCCCTATCTACATTCGTAGTCGTCATCGGTCTTGGGCTGTTGAGAATTCCTTCTGTTTGTACTTTGTCCAATATCTCCGCTCTAGTGGCGTTCAAAGGAGTGAGTTCGTTATGGTTCACCATTTCTTGTTTACCATTCCCCTTGAATGGAAGAACCGCGTCGGAAATAAAAGAGCGCCCCAACATCCCTTTTTACTTCTTATCTCCAGGCCTCGTGTCTGACGTTGACCCCCCCATGTCGACAGGTTTCTTTCATTTTCTTAACCCGTACTAGTCCCTTTTGTTCTTGTAGGAGTCTTCTCCCAATGTCGCCTGATGCGCCCTTCACCTTTTCATAGGTTTTGGGATAGTTCTCGGCCATACTCTTGTTAAAGAAACCTGGCTTTAGTCCTCCCACAAAGGATTTCATTAACAGTATATCATCTTTCCTAGAGACATGGTTAGCCTTATTTGTAAAGCGGGTTACATACTCCCTGAACGACTCATCCTCTCGGTGCCTAATGCTCATCATATGGGAAGGAGGTTTTTGTGTGTACAAATTCCCCATGAAATTGGCCACAAATTTCTTTTCAAAGTCTTTCCATGAGATAAAAGAAACATTAAGGAGACCATCATACCATTTTTTGGCAGCCAAAGAGAAGGTAAAGGGCAGTACCAAACATTTCTGGTAATCCCCTAACTTGTACATGGTTAAAATTCAACTGATATAGGACAGATGGTCCCGCGGGTCTCCTGTACCATTGAATTGTTGTAAAGTGGGGGGTTTAAAGTGTCGTGGCATATCTGCCATCAAAATCACTTCTACTAGCGGAGATCGTCTTTGATCTGTAACTGGGTATTGAATCTCGTCCAAATGCCTAGTTATTTCATCTAGATGATTTTTTTACTTAATCTCGCCCTAGCCATTGACTCGTTGTTTTATTTCTGTTGGCGCCGATAGGCTCTTCATGCCTTCGCCCTCGGCCTCTCTCTAGTTCGGTTCCAGTACCCCGCCTGAGTTCTAGGTCCTCTTCCGGGTAATATTGCCTTCTTCTAGCATGACGATTGTCGTAATGATCGTAAGGATCCGCACGAGGTTCGTTTATGCGTTGTATCATGTGCTCCAAGTCTCTCATCCTGAGAGTCATATGATCCCATTTTTCCTTCCAGCCTTCTTGCTCTTCTTCTCGGGAAGGCCGAGGTTGCAAGGTCGCCTCCTGGTCTCTCCTTGGAGCACTGGATCCAGTTCTGGAGTGCTGCGACATAAGTAGGTTGATGGTAATTAACATCAGGCCCCACGGTGGGTGCCAATTGATGAGTCTGAATGTGAGACCGATCTGATGGACCTCGACTGAGTTGATGACTGAGCACTTCCGAGGAGAACCCTACCTACAAAAGTAACACTCCTTCTGTTAACTTCCAAGGGATTTTTCCCAAGAAAGCTCCGATGGCTAAGTTAGTATTAGAGTTTTTCTCCTTGTTTTTTTCTATATTCCTCTTCGTGGGAAAAGCTTGGTATTTATAGAGAAAGAGTTCCTAACCTGTACCATTACTGTTGATGAAGAGTAGCGAGGTATGGGCTTTACCGACCTACTACATATTCTATCACTTCACTGATTACGTGATGTATAAGCGATTAATATTAGGTGGATTCAAATGATCATTACTGCTTGGTCTAGTCATTTCAGATATGCCTTGTGTTAGTCTCCATCCACGTGTCTCTTTTTGATTGGTTGTCGTGTTTTGCCACTCATCACAATTGTGCGGTAACTCAGGCAATGTCTAGTAAGTATAAGTGTATTTTTAAAGTTTCTAATTTATTTTAGGCTCATTGTTTTTTTTTATAACTATTTTGATAAGAGATGTAAATTAAAACTCTAAATTATGAAAATTCGGAACATAATTTCACAAGTGAAATGTTTTATAGCCCCGTCAATAAAAAATAAATTATTTCTGTATAGATTACTCAAAATTTTAGTCATAATATCATAAATGTTCGAATTGAAACAAATAACATCAAAAGCAAATATAACAAATTTATAACTATTTTAGTACAATTCTTTCAAAGTGCTAAAAATTCTATCATACCTATGACACTTGAATTCATTTCTTTTTCATCCTGCGGGCATCACTGCTTCCTTTGAGAAGACATGCACGATTTAACCAATAATGATCCAAACGTAAATTCATATTGATAACATTAATTAAAGAATTATTTTGATGAAATGCACATAACTTAGCTACAACTCAATTAGATATGTAGAAAAATATATCGAAAAAATATCGAATCTATAAATATTATAAAGGTTACATTGCCAAATTATGGTAGAATAGAAAAAATTAATTATAACTAATAATCATATAAACATTAATGCACATAACGCTAATTTCAACCAATTAGACTTGTAAAAGTATGACAAATAATATAAAGATTACCCTTGCATATTAATAACTATCAACCTACATAGTGTTCAAACAGTTAGATCTACAAAAAATAAAATAAAATAATAATAATATACAATAAAAAAGAAAGTATAGTGATAAACAACAAAGGCACGTAAAAAGGGAAAAAAGTATGACACACTAATAGGTTGAAAAGCAAAATGCAAATGCAACAACATAAAGAAAAAAATGAATATTAGAAAAAAAATGAATATACCATAAAAACGATAAAAATGAATAGAAAAAAATTAAAGAGGAAAATTTTTATTATCACAAAGGTTAAAAAATAAAGCAATCATACCAAAAGAAATATAAAAAACACCTCCAATATTGAAAAATAAGCCATCAATTTTTATTTCCATGAACAATACAATTCATCGATTAAAAAATGTAGAAAAAAAAACTGTTAATGCGCACAAATTGGCATTGATTAGTTGGCATTGGTTTTTTTGGCAAATTGGTGGATAAGGAAAGCTTGTGAATAACTTGGAGAAATCAATCTATGCAAGGAAGATTGATTTTGGTAATTAATGCTATCCTTATATATTGGGCTTATCTTGGTGATTCTTGGAAGTTATCTTTGGAGATCTATCTTTGGAAAAAGTAAGCATTAAAGCACATGGTTTTCCATCTTTCCATTGAAATTATTTGGAAAAATCTTGGAGATAAACATGGAAGATTTGGAGATAAACATGGGAGCAATTGGGCGTGCCTATACGGAGATTTCCAACCACACGTATTGGGTGTGGAGTTTTGTTTATCTTTCGGTCTTTCTAAGATTGTGAACAAACTTTCTTTTGGTGGAGATCTTTGATAAAGTGTGTTGGCTGAAGCATCTTAATTTCATATATTGAAGATGCAATCCTTGTATTCTTTATTTAATGCCAGCCTCGGGAGGAGGTTTGTTGAGGAGCTCGGGAGAGTTCAAACGTGGGCAAGGGGAATCTTGTATTCAACCACGGATTCGGGGGAGGAGTCACCATTGACAAAGGGGATCTTGTCTTCTTGTGGCAAGGGGAACTTGCATTAACTACAAAATTCGGGAGGAATCAACACAAGTTCGAAGGGAGGCTCGCACAATCCGTTCACTGTGGAGTTAGGAAGAGGCGGCGTCAAAGATGCGTTCCCACCATTATTGGACCGGACAAGTAATTTGCTTAATTGGGAGGCCCAGAATGAAGAGCCATTCATCAACAAGCCATTGGATTGAGAAAGGCTTGGAAACAATTCTAACTGGATGGGCACCCTCCAATGACTCTGACGCAACTGGTGTTAAAATCTCTTAAGCCCAGAAGGGAAAGTTGGTCTGCCTTAACTGAAGATGCCATTGGGCCAACTTGTAATTCCAAGGGGCCCTTAATTGGCCAATTTTTATGCGTCCGTTTGATTCTGCTCAGTCAAAACTTATTTCTACCATGTGGTGACAGCCAAGAAGCATGGAAAATTCTCCAAACTACCTATGAAGGAACATCAGCTGTGAAATTATCAAAGATGCAAATTCTTACTACAAGGTTTGAAAGTTTAGGATGCATGAAGATGAGAGTATTGCCTTGAATTTCATGCAAAACTTTGTGAACATTGCCTAATGATGGCGTTCGCACTTGGTGAAAGTTTTTCTGAAGAAAAGCTTGTAAGGAAAACTCTACGATCTCTACTTCAACGGTTTTGCTTATAAAGTTACGGCTATTGAAGAAAGCAAAAGATATCTCACAGATGAAGCTTGAAGAACTGATGGGATCTCTTAGAACATTCGAGATGAATCTTTGGAGTAGGATTTTGAAGAAAATGAAATCAAAGGGATTGCCTTAAAAAGCAGAAATGCAGAAATCAGATAATTCCTAATGAAGATGACCTCTGAGCGACTCTCTGCATTAATATCTAAGAATCTCGTAGAGTCATGATAGAGATTTGGCAGAAACAATCCAGGTGTCAATGGGCCAGTGTCAGTAACTCAAAGGATGAACTTGCAAAGTATAAAAGTCAGGGAAAGAAAATCAAACATCTAATCAAGTCATTCAAGAACAGAGGAATTAAAGTGTAGAGAATTGTGATGGTTGGGCATGTCAGAAAGATTGTGCAAATACATTGAGAAATAAGAGGAATTCTCTCAACACAACCTGAAGTGAAGATGAACTCAGATAAAGAAGAGGATTTCAGAATAATCATTTGGCTCTTACTTCGAAGATCTGAATGATTTAAGATTATGGGTGGAAAAGAGAGTTAACACAGGGTGTCACTGAAAATATGATGAGATGAAGATTATGTCACAGAAGAAGATATTCTTAGAGTCGAATACAAGAATCTTCATGATAAGTTGACTGAAACTTTTATAAAGTAAATCAGCAACTTCATATGCAGATTGGAGATTTACAGAAAGAAAGGGGCACTCTTCAAACACTCTAATACTGATTTGGGAACCAAACTGAGAGTAAGTCAAGAGGAGTGAAGACTTTGACCAAATGAGTTGAACCACCTAAAGAAAGGGTGTCAAGATGTTAAATCCAGGGTTCATCCAAGCTGGATGAAATTCTTAAGACTGGTCAATCTAGTTGGTGATCACTCAGGACTGGGGTATAAAGGAGAAGTCATGTCACAACTAGTGTCACAATCAGTGTCACTACCAGTAGATAAATCTAAAGGGAAGCAAGTGCTGTAGAGACTGCAATGAACACAAAAAGGTCAAATCCTTATCATGCTTCTAGAAGCAAAGGTAACAGATTATCCTATTTGCCATTATGCAATCGTCGCAGACATATTCGTCCTAAATGCTTCATTTATCTCGCTAATTTGAGACAAGGTACTGCTAGAAAGTCTTCTCTTCGCAGGAATCCATAACAGAATCGGGTAATTGAAAGTACCAATTAAGGTGCAACTTCACATATACCTCACTAAAGTGACTGCCACAACTGATCGAGTGGTACTTTGACAGTGCCATGTTTTAGACATATGACTGGTGATGAGAAGTTTTTGAAGAACCACTGTATTCGGGAAATATGGGAAAAGTAACATTTGGAAATGGTGTCCACAGCTCATGTCATTGGAAATAAGGTACTCTAGAATGTGTCCATGGTTACCAAAACTAGAGAATATTCTTTCTGGTAAATAGTCTGCAGGCAAATCTGATCAGCATTAGTCATTTGGTGTGATCAAGATCTGAATGTGAACTTCACTAAGGGAAAGTGCAAGGTAGTTGATCATAACAACATGTGCATCATGGGAAGGAGTAAGATCTTCCGGACAATTTTACCTATTCATCTGCCTCATCTACGTGTCTTCGATCAAACATAAAGATTCTATCCTATGGCATCAAAAATTGGGTCATGTGAAGTATAAGGATGCTGCAGAAAAGTGTCTCTAAGGAAGTTATTCGTTGGGATTCCAATGCTGAAGTTTGATGAAGAAAGAGTTGTGTGAACCTTGTCAGATTGGGAACAAACAAGGGTGCACACCCTAAGCTCAGACACTGGGGGACCAAATCGTGTCCTAGCTACTTTCATATGGATTTTGACAGGGTCCTATGTCGGGTGTAGAAGGTATTGGGAGGCAAATCGAGTATATCTTTGTGGAGGAACTGACAAAGACGTCTATGAAATACTGGAAAGAAAGAAACTCCAACTGTTAACTATTTTCATTCCGGTTGTTAGTACTTGTTATGTGTTGAATGACAGGGAATATAATGGAAAGCTCGATCGCCAAGAGTGATGAAGCTATTTTCTTGGGTTATGCTATTAATAGTCGAGCTTTATCGAGGTCTGCAACAAAAGAACTCAAACTGTCATAGAATCTGTAAATGTTCAAGTCGATGACTCACTGGAAAGTAACAGTTGTTTCTCATGGAAGAGTTTACAGAATCCTTACCATGAAGTAAGTTCCAGTGTTCTAGGCAGTGTTCCACTCAGTGTCACAAGTGGTGTCACAGATCAGAGTATCGAGGATGATACTGTGGAAGATGTCCTCTCCACCTAGCAGGCAGCCATCCACTCGTGTTCAGAAGAATCACCCTACTAAGAAAGTTATTGGAAATTTGGATGATGTGTTCGGACGAGAGAAAAACCGAGAGTGAATTATCGAGATATGATTCAAATAACATGTTTTACTTCATCTATTGAGCCCAAAAATGTGAAAAAAGCCTTACTCGATGAATATTGGGTTGGTGCTATGCAAGAAGAACTTGGTCAATTCACTCGCAATCAAGTTTGGGATCTAGTTCCGTGGCCCCCTAATGTGAATGTCATTGGCACGAAATTGATATACAAGAAAAAGAGTGATGAGCATGGAAATATCACTCGTAACAAGGCTCAATTAGTTGCACAGGGGTATACACAAATTGAAGGAGTTGACTTTGATGAGAAATTTGCTCCGGTTGCTCGCCTTGAGTCTATTCGGTTATTGCTAGCCATTGCATGTGTGTTGCAATTCAAATTGTATCAAATGAATGTGAAAAGTGCTTTCCTCAATGGTCTTCTTAATGAGGAGGTATATGTTACTCAACCAAAGGGTTTTGAAGACCCTCATAATCCCGAACATGTCTACAAGTTGAATAAAGCATTATACGGGCTCAAACAAGCTCATCGGGCTTGGTATAAAAGACTCACGGAGTATTTATTGTCCAAGGGATATGAGCGAGGGGAGTAGATAAAACCCTTTTCATTCGCCGTGTTAAAGGTCAGTTTTTACTTGCACAAATATATGTTGATGACATAGTGTTTGGCTCAGTGTCACAAGCGATGGTAGATGAATTTGTTGCTCAAATGACTGAGGAATTTGAGAAGGGAACTCCTATTGAGGCAAATCCACGTGAGTCACACCTGGTGTCAGTGAAGCGAATTCTCAAATATGTTAGTGGGACAACTGATTATGGGATCTGGTATTTTTTTGATACAAATACCAACTTAGTTGGTTATTGTGATGCTGACTGGGTTGGAAGTTCAGATGATCGAAAGAGCACTTCTGGTGGATGTTTCTATTTGGGAAATAATTTGGCGTCATGGTTCAGCAAGAAGCAAAACTCTATTTCTCTGTCTACTGCTGAGGCAGAATATATTGCAGCAGGCAGTTGTTGTACTCAACTTCTTTGGATGAAGCAAATGCTGAAAGATTATGGTGTCACACAGGATGTCATGACACTCTACTGTGATAATATGAGTGCTATAAATATCTCTAAGAATCTTTTTCAGCATTCTCGGACAAAGCACGTTGACATTCGACATCATTTTATTAGATCTCTTGTGGAGGATAAAACTGTTGCTTTGGAACATATGATGACTGAAAAAAAACAAATTGCTGATATTTTCACCAAAGCTTTGGATGGAACAAGGTTTGAAGAACTAAGGTCTGCCTTAGGCCTTTGTGTCTTATGAAGAGGTTCTTCAACTGTTGTAAGTTTTTCTTTTGTATTGTATTTGTATTTATAAAAATTTTGAAAAACACAAAAATTGTAGAATAGCTATTTTGTCTTTTTTGGTTTCCCGCCTCACGCTTTTAGGCGGCATATAGCTGTGGATTTCGTGTTTTGAGGATTTTGATCGTCAGCACCCCGAGTGACATGTGGAATTATGGGGATTCTCGGCTGAATCTATAGAACTGAAGAGTTGGCCTCAAATACGCAAACTCTGACTGAAATAATTTCGGACCTTAGTTTCCTACTTTGATATTTCAAGGGTTTCTGATTTAATGAGTCTCCTCTACTCAAAGTATTGGACTAATCTCAGCCATCTTCATCATTGTGAACGAAATCAAAGTTTTTGAGAGTTCTATTGAGTTAAGCAATCCACAATTTCAGAGATGTCTCAGCGAAAGTATTCATCACGAGTGAGCAAGGTGACTGAAACTCTAGATGATGATGAGGTTCACGTGGTTGTTACTCATGCCTCTCCAGAATCATCAAATAAGGATGAAAGCTCAACCCAGTCGCAAGAACAAGCTCCGGATTCTGAGGCTGATTTAGCTTCAAGAGCAATTGTAGTTGCTCCAATTCAGTCAGTTGACCCTTCAGGGATAAGAACACTGTTTGTACAAGCAAGTGGTGGTCCATACAAGACTAGTGCTGTACCCCCTAAAGCACCTGAGGTCTCTAAGGTTGCTACTGAACCTAAGAGAAAAAGGTTTCATCTTGTGGATGAAGACTCTTCTGATGAGGATTGGGGTGAAAAAGGCGATGTTAAAGGATATACTACTGCATATGATAATAATGAAGATAGCTCTTCAGAGGATGATGATGGCTCTTCAGACGGTGATGATGGTTCCTCTGAGAGTGTAGAAGTTCAGGATCTCACTGATTCAGAACCTGTGAAGTCGCAAAAGCCAAAGCGACAGAAAATAACCCCAGTCCCTGAATCTCAGGGAATCACTTGCTCCAGGACAATGTCACACGGCAAGTCTCCTCCTACTGCAAGAGGTGTTAGAAGAGTTTGGCCTAGAGGTAAGGATTTTCCTGCTTCTCAACTGTCTGTGAAGTATGCAATTTTGCATAAAATTGCAATGAGAAATTGGCTACCCACTTCGCATGGCACTAGAGTAAATAAGCCCATGGCTGTTTTGCTGTACAAGATTGGGAATTTCTTTGAATTTGATGTTGGGTAGTTTTTGTTTGATCAAATTGTTAAGCATGTTGACTGCAAGAATGAGAGGATCGCCTATTCCTTTCCTTGTTTGATTTATGCCATTCTTTCCTCACAACACTCTGATTCGAGCAAGAGAGATTCTTGAAACTGACAAGGAGCAAATCAGAATAAGTTACAAGCTCTTGAAAGACAATCATATCAATGATATGGAGGATGTCACTGAGGATGTTTCTGACTCTGACAAGGAAGAATTTGGCAATCTGGTCCTGCTGTCACGCACTATCAAAGTGCTTGAGGATGAATTGAAAACATTAATGGCACAGTAGTCAGAAATTGAAAAGAGAAGGAAGGATGTGTCTTCACTGCTTGATGATTTGGTTGCAGTAAAAATGGCTAAAGAGGTTGCTGCTGAGTCTACTGAAAGAAACAGAAACTTTGCTGCCAAGGCTGAAGCTGAAACTGTAGCAGCAGATGTTGCTAGTTCTTATGATGTTTCATCAGATGTCAATCCGGGTGTCACAGAAGGTACTCTTCAAACTCTATCTCCTGTTTTTGCAGCTTCTGAAATGGAGACAGAAAATCCTATTGTGGAAGAGCATGCTGCTTCTGATAAGGAAATGGTTGAGGTGGAAATCCCTGTTTCTGGTAATCCTTCTGGTGGAGATATTTCAAGTGTCATACATGATGTCACTGACAGTCAGGTCCCTTCCAGTGCCTAATCAGGTGGGTATGTTGCTGGTTCAGATGAAAGAGCTCCAGAAGAAGCTGGTGGTGTTCAGTTACTTGCAGATTCAGTTGGCTTAGTGGCTCATGATGCAGAGGATTCTGATTGATATGGCTATGATGTTTGTTTATGATCCTTTGCTTAAGACATTTTTTATGTTTTATTGATTGTTTTTGTGCCCTTTTGTCTTTTTGTGGCAAAAAGGGGGAGTAATTTGGGATATTTGGGTATTTGTTTTGTAATCCCTTAAACAATTGTATGCTGGGATCTTTGTGTCTTTTGATGTGTCATGCACAATGTCTTGTGCAGCGATGTTTTGTTGGTAAGATCCGATGCAGGGGGAGTTCGAATCTTGATGTCTTTTGATGGGTCATGCCCAATGTTTTGTGCAATGATTTTTTTTGGAAGTTCTTATTCAGGGGGAGATTCATCGGACTTCTGTTCAGCATACATGGCAGTTTGGATTTTGCCAAAAAATGCCAAAGGGGGAGATTGTTAATGAGCACAAATTGGCATTGATTAGTTGGCATTGGTTTTTTTGGCAAATTGGTGGATAAGGAAAGCTTGTGATTAACTTGGAGAAATCAATCTATGCAACGAAGATTGATTTTGGTAATTAATGCTATCCTTATATATTTGGGCTTATCTTGGTATTCTTGAAAGTTATCTTTGGAGATCTATCTTTGGAAAAGATAAGCATTAAAGGCACATGATTTTTCCATCTTTCCATTTGAATTATTTGGAAATAATCTTGGAGATAAACATGGGAAGATTTGGAGATAAACATGGGAGCAATTGGCGTGCCTATAAGGAGATTTCCAACCACACGTATTTGGGTGTGGAGTTTTGTTTATTCTTTCGGTCTTTCTAAGACTGTGAACACACTTCTTTGGTGGAGATCTTTGATTAAAGTGTGTTGGCTGACGCATTTTAATTTCATATTATTGAAGATGCAATCCTTGTATTCTTTATTATAATCCAGCCTCGGGAGGAGGTTGTTGAGGAGCTCGGGAAAGTTCAAACGTGGGCAAGGGGATCTTGTATCAACCACGGATTCCGGGAGGAGTCACCATTGACAAGGGGATCTTGTCTTCATTGTGGGCAAGGGGACTTGCATTAACTACAGATTCCGGGAGGAATCAACACAAGTCGAGGGGAGCTCGCACAATCCGTTCACTGTGGAGTTAGGAAGAGGCGGCGTCAAAGATAAGAGGGAGTCTTACTTTGTGTCAGACCGAGTGTCTTGTAACTTGTGAACTTAGTGGATTATTTTATCTGGGCGTGGCCCCGCAGACGTAGGCAAATTGCCGAACTGCGTTACCAACCTCCTGTCTCTTTACTTTCCGCATTTTATTATTGTCCGTTATTGCTTTTATTATCGGTGTCACACCTAGTGTTCCAATACACTAGAACACCACATATCTAACCTTGATCTTTCAAAAACCATACTCAATAAAACATAAATATAAACAAAGAACTAATTTTCTGAAAAAATAAATAAGGATTATAAACAATAACAAATAAAAACTTATTTTCAAGTTAGTAAAATGTAAGAAAAATTTTTTAGCATAAAATAATCTTGCCAAATTAGTAAATAATTTAAAAATTAACGACAAATACTACCATGATTAAAACTTTTCAATAACATTTCATATATTAAAGGAATAAATTAAAGACAAAAAACCAAACATAATAAAGTTAGTTTAGTATATTAGAGTAAAAAAAATAAATAAAGACTGAACAACATTGTTGTGATTTGCAAAAAAAAAATACAATTTAGGAAAATATCAAATTTTCAAATACTAAAACTAAAGATCTACAAGAACAAAGCAAATAAAATAGAACAAGATATTTGAAAAACAAGGTAGAACAAAAAATGTACAAAATTTTAGGAGAAGAAGAGAAAAGATAAGAGGAAAAACCCAAAGAGGTAATATAACAATAATAATTAACATATAACAATAGACAAAAATTTCATTGTAACGTAGTTGAATTTGAAAAAAAAAAAATAAACAATCAGATAAAAAAGTCAGATTTGTAAAATATAACAGTAGTTAGTTCGACAAATTAGAGGCAAAAAAAATGAACAACACTACGTAACTATAATTCATTGAGATATGCAAAAGAGAAATTCAAAAAAAGATATCAAATATACAAGTACTACACCGAACGATCTGCAAAAATAAAGCAAGCAACACAAAAGTCATGAATTAATGTAGTGAGATCATTACAAAACTAGTCATCTGAATGTGCAAAGAGGCAACAAATCTTCATATAACACAAATGTCATGTAGTGAGATCAGTAAACCAAATAAAATGTGGAAAAAAATGACCAAGATTATAACATTTTAAAATGTAAAAAAGAAATAAAAGTTAGAAATATTGCAAACATTACACGGATAAATCAGAACAGAACAATAAATAAATAAAAGTTAACCAAATAATAAATATGAACATGCACAACCCCAATTGCAACTCAATCAGACAAAAGAAACACGAATAGAAATATGCATATAAACTGCTGTTTGTCCATGATGCCCTGCTCAATACTCATTTAGATCTGCAAAAGACGTAAGTCAAAAAGATCGAATCTACAAACACTATGAAAGTTACACCACGGGAATAGAGTGAAGGAAACAAAATAACAAATAAAAATAAGGGAAAATTACATTTATCTCACATATGATAAAACTATATTTCAAATCAATTCATGTAATTTTACTATATTACGGTCATTCCCTTTTCCTAACCATCATTTAATAACGACCTCTTATTGTTAGCAACTCAAATTAGCTAAATAAAAAATGATAGGACTTTCAAACTTGCCTTGCCCCTATTCTAAATAGATGAGTGTATTGGTATAAAATTACTTCTTCCACTAGATTAAATATAAAATTAAAAAATTTAGATTGAATTTTAGTTAATTTAATTATTTTATTTTATTCCAATTTTAAGTAAATAAGTAATTAGATTCATTTATTTTTTATTAGATTAAATAAACTAATAAAATAAAAAAATTGGTCAAAGACATCATTAACACTATTAATCCACTAGATTAAATTTAATTTGGCCTCTTTTTATTTTTTTTATTTTAATTAAATAAGTAATTTTTTCTTTATAATTTTCCACCATATTAAATACTAGGTGGGTTGTACCGCGCTAAGCACGGTGATAACTTGCCCCGAAAATATTTGTTTCTCCATATTTAAAGAAATAGTTGATGATAAGTATTCCAAACATTGTTTTTTAATCATTACACAAAATATAAATTATTATTGTCATTCCACATTTCAAAAGCTCCCTATTGTATTACTGCTTTGTTTTTGTTCTCTTCGTTGGCTTTCTTCCACTTTCCGCAATCTCATCTCCAATTGTTTTCTTTTTTTTCTTCAGATTGTGTGTCTTGGTACTGAATTTAAATTTCGCCATCATTTCTCTTATTATTGTTCTCCATCTTTTCAAATCCATCTCCTCCTTTTTCTGTTGATGGTTTTGTATGTTCAATAAACACTTAAACTTTTAAAATATTTTATAATCAAGCCATAAAACTAATACTTGGTCTACCTTCAGTGAATCACATTTTTCTCCACAAGCGTATTCTCCACGAGTGATTTGTCTTTTGATACTTCAACTGCGTTGACTATTGTGTATCGCTGAGGATCACTTTCCTTTCTCACTCTTGATTGTTTTATCCGAACAAAGAACATTTTTGATTCAAGGTTCTTATGCACGAAATTCAGAGCAGTAGTTGTGTTCTGAGACATAAAGATAGGGCAACGTTTGAACAATCCTAAAACAACGTATTCTTTTTCTTTCTTTGCCAATTAAAATATTATATAATTGAATACATATATAGTACTATCTCACATTTTCTGTATGCAGCCTAGCTTCAGTTGTTGAGAGTCGAAGGATTTGTTCAGCTTGTTCTTCAAAAATTGAAGCAATGATCATTTCACTTTGATATGTTAATTCAAATTCCAATTGACACCTACATGTATATCTCTTGGCCAGAATTTTTTTAAAAAAAATAATAAGCCTTTAACTTTTCATATCCAAATATTGTTTTTGAACTAACATTGGCTGTGCTAGTTGCTTTTTCTTGTAAGAATTACACTGGTATTCATATCCGAGAGATGCCGCCGTAGAATTGTACCACGTTTTGCAACCCATGTACCAATAAGTTTGCAAAATATTTTTGAAAGATAAGTTGACTTTCACCAATGCCACCTTAAAAATAAAGAATTTTATTGCATTATATACATCATAAACATAATATTACTAACTTTTATAGTAATATTCTGAAATTAAAAAACACTTGACTTACCTTTTTCGTAGGTAAAAGATTAGCAACTAGCGTTATATTTTTTTCTTCTTGTATCATAACTCTAGGGACATCTTTCAAATATGATTTATTCCGCACTAAGTCTGTCAATTCCTTCTCATTTTGAGCAACCCTATCCAAAATATCAACAATGTCATATTAATATGTATTTAACAATTACTAATAATCTATTTATCTTAGCGAATTTGTAGTGAGAACCAATTTTTAAAGTGCATTGCTTGTTCGTCTGGTGGATTAACATGTATTGCAGATTCCGAATATGTCGATAGCTCCACACCTGTAAATATTCGTACTAACATTAACAATTGAAATTTTCACTTTTTTAGCAGTGTTCTTTTATCAGCAATTATTGATATCAAACCATTGTATTAAGTAGTCTTCATTTGGCGACCAATCAACACTGGAAAATTTTTGAGGTCATCAATAATTGCTTGCCCTTGTTCAGTAATCAATTTATTCCACACTGAGAGCATGATAGGCGTCATCCTAAAATCAAATTTTTCCATATCACACAGCTGTAGAAATACAATATGTATCACATTATTATGAGTGACAGTATGAGCACTCACTGCTCGTTAACCAACATAAATTTCTGAACATTGTTCTCTACTTATGAAGTTGTCACAATCTTCTTCGGCAAAACATCAACAACCACAGCGAAAATATCTATTGATATTCTCAAATTTACAATCATTAGGACAATCAATTTATATGTGAATGGCATTAGGTATTCTTATTCAAATAAGTTCTTACCAACTCTTTTTGCTATCATCGATATATTGGGCAAGATTATCAAACTTTATGTAATTGGAATCCAATTGAAGAATGCTTTGCTGGTCCAGAATTTCTTCCACAATAGTAGCTGAACTTATAACCCACTGCATTTTAAGACTTTCACGTGCAAATCTTTCTGGCAGTGGTCTTATATCAGCTTTTGAAATGTGATACTTTTTATATTGCTAAAATTTTGGTGCTATGCATTCGATATTGTGATCAAAGATTATACCTTCAACTTTTGCTCCCTATTTCAAAATTAAACACAATATTACTTTCTAGACTTTCAATAGTTTGAAATCAAATTGTAAATCATTTATTATATTGACAATTGAATATAACTTTTTAATGTTAGAGTTTTAGGTCAAGCAATTCAATATGCAATTGCTTGAAGCATTACACCCTAGGTATCTAGTTTGGAATACCTAGCATGCTGCCTCCAACTAGCATATATACAGAGGTACGCTAGGGTTAAAACCAGTTAATGGACTCTTGCCCAGTCAGGCCCATTACAAAGGCTCATTATTTATTGGGCTTATATTAGAACATATTATTGGATTATATTAAATATCCAACAATCTCCTCCTATGTTCTACATATAGCACAATCCAATAGATAGATAATGTAATGTTCAAAACAGATAATTGAATCATTCATAGCACAAAGATTCATTACTCAAAATATGAATTCTTTAAACACAGTTGCGAGTTTTAGAAAACAATCTAAACTCAACCAAACACAAACAAAAGTGTTACCAATATCAAAGTTTTAGAAATCTCTAAACTTCGAACACAAGAGTTTTAGAAAATAATCTAAACTCAAACTAAATGGGCAAAGCATATGTAAGTGAACCAATTATTCAAATAATAGTCCCCCACAGTCCATAGCTCTAGAGGAATTATCCATCAAGTAGATCATCCTCTTCAGGATTCCAGTTGGAATAAGCTCCTCCATTTTCATCATTTTCTATAAGTTACCAAATATGAACTTAATCATTTGTGTAACAAAATAAAGTGTCCAGTTCAAGCAGAAGAACTTAGCACAATATCTCAATGATTGAAAATAAATATATATCAATGTCAAAATACATCAATACCATATTCCAATAAGCATCAATGTCCAGTTTCTTTATAAGAACAAAACCTAACAGTTTCTTTTCCAAAAGAACCATTTCCAATAAGCATCAATGTCCAGTTTCTTTATAAGAACAAGACCTAACAGTTTCTTTTCCAAAAGAACCATTTCCAATATTTCTATGTGGAATGTTACAGCTGTCAAGTCCAAATTTAGTTAAGCAACATCATCAAATATGGAATGATACTACCGCTCTAAACAGAACATCCAGAATGAGTAAATTCACCTCATCATATGTGGAATGAGACAACGCACCCAAAAAGGATATATCATCAGATGTGGAATGATATATTAACAACTATAATCATCGGCAAAATATTATCAAGTGCTTATCTTATCTATCAAAGGGAGATTCGAAAATTTCAAAATTAAAATGAATGTAGGTTAAGACATATCTATATAGTCTTTAACCCCAGGAATGTAGGTTAAGACATATCTATATAGTCTTTAACCCCATATCCCCCACAATTTTGAAGATTCGAGCTTTGTTCAGTCCCTTTGTTAGAGCATCAGCCAGATTATCCTTCGATCTCACATCGACCAAAGTAATAAGACCATGTTCTATGAGATATATCAGCAAGGCATGTCTCAGTCTAACATGTCTCCTCTTACCATTAAAGAATGAGTTTTGTACTACTGAAATTGTAGCCTGATTATCACAGAACATACTTAAAGACGTAATCTTTAAGCGGATTAGTGGAATATCCAGGATCAGTTCTCTTATCCACTCTGCTTCTCCTTCTGCCGAAGCTAGAGTAGAAAGTACCGATTCCATAGACGACAAAGCAATGCAAGTCTGCCTTTTGGATTTCCACGCAATAGCTGCACCACCCAGTGTGAAAATATAACCACTGGTTCACTTACTATCCCCAAAGGACGAGCACCACGAAGCATCAGAAAATGCTTCCAATATAGGAGGACGACCACTATAACATAGTGCATGGTTAGAGGTACCCTTCAAATATTGCATAATTCACGTAAGGGTATGCCAATGTTCATGTCCGGGATTACTAGTGAAATAACTCAGCATGCCTACAGAAAAGGCTATGTCTGCTCTAGTGCATGTCATTGCATACATGAGACTACCAATCCATTTAGAATAAGACAATTGATTCATGCTAGCTCCCTCATTGGGGCTCAGCCATATATGAGAATCATACGGTGTCTCAACCACGGCATATTCACTGTATCCCCATGTAGAAAGCCATTTGTCTATGTAATGAGCTAAGAGTAATGCCTTGCTCTGTAAAATGTACTTTCATACCAGACAAAGATTTGTTTAACTTACAAATTTTGTTCTCGAAACCTTTCATGACAAACCCTTCAGGTTGGTTCATGTAGATCTCCTCAGTCAGATTTCCATATAGGAAAGCTGTCTTTACATCCATTTGATGCACAACATAGTGCTCAATAGATGCCAAAACAAGAAGAATTCTTATCGTAGTCAAATGACAGACCGGAGAGTAGACTTCAAAATAATCTATCCCATATACTCGGGTATAACCCTTAGCTACTAAACGTGCTTTATACCGAGCTATAGATCCGTCAGAATTAAGTTTCTTCTTCAAAATCCACTTGCAACCTATAGTCTTAGCCCCCTTCGGCAAATCGACTAAGTCCCAAGTTTGATTTTGTAACAGAGAGCTCATTTCATCTCAATGGCTTCTGTCCATAATAGGGAGTCCCTAGATCTCATCGCCTCATTATAGGTAGATGGATCATCTTCTAAATGGTAAGTGACAAAATCCTCACCAAACGTATTGGGAACTCGGTGTCTTGTAGATACTCTTAAAGGTACAGATTCAGAAGGGATCCGAGTGTCAGAGGAAGTCAATTCAGGTTCAATAACTGTATCTGAAATGATTGCGACAGTGCCTGATACTGTCAACCCTTTATCTCGAAGAAATTTATCTTCAAAGAAAACAGTATCTCTAGATTCTATAACCACATTGGTTGATAGATCCAAGAACTGATCAGCAGTACTATCATCTGCACTACCTAGGTATACACAAGTATTAGTCCTAGGCCCCACCTTAGGTCTTCTAGGGTCTGGTATCCTTACATAAGTAATACAACCCCAAGTCTGAAGAGTATCATATTTACAAGGATATTTATGCCATATCTCATAAGGAGTTGAAGACAACTTAGAGTGCGGCAACCTATTGAGGATATAATTAGCAATCAAAGCTGCCTCTCCCCAATAACAAGAAGGCATGCCAGCTGTTAATAACATAGAGTTTAACATTTCTGTTAACGTCCGGTTCTTACGTTCAGCTATGTCATTTGATTGAGGTGAGTAAGGAGCAGTAGTTTCAAGGATTATGCCCTCTGAAGCACAAAATTCCTTGAACCCTGTCAATATATATTCTCCTCCTCCGTCACTCCTCAACTTTTTGATTTTCAAAATAAATTGGTTTTCAACACGATTCTTGAAAATTTATCAAAAACTTCATCGTTTGATTTTAACAGATAAATATGACAATATCGAGAAAAATTGTCTATAAAAGTGAGCAAATACTTCCAACCACCTCTAATGGGAGAACTTTTAAAGTCACAGAGGTCAGAATGTATTAAGTCAAGAAGTTATGTACTCCTAGAGACCGGACAAAAAGGTCTTCTAGTAATTTTAGTTTGAGCACAAACTTCACATTTGTTAAATCTGATCGAAGTATCGAGAGGTATATTATAACTTTTAACTAGTCTAACCATTTTCTTATAGTTCACATGTCCTAATTGATTATGCAATATCATTGGATCAATTAGAGTTGAACTAACTTGGCTGACCGTTTCAGTTCCAGCACTCAATTCATACATACCACCGTTCAAGAATGCAAAACCAAAATAATGAGAGTTCACAGATAAAGTGACTCTACCACTAGAGAAAATTAAATTCATGCCAACATTTTCTAAGTGACTAATAGAAATTAAATTCTTTGGATCGCAGAAACAACTTTAACATCTTTTAAAGTTAAAAGTTTACTTGAAGAGAGGTTGATATTTGCAGTACCAGTGTGAGTTACGATCTCCGTCACCCCACTAGCCACAGCGATAGTTTCGTTGGCCTCAACAACATCATCAAGTAACTTTTTAGTTTGGCAAACATGGCATGTTGCCCTAGAATCTAACCACTATTCTGAAAAAGTACTGGCCTTTCCATGATTGCCTGCCATAGCAACAAAGTTTTGAGGCTCAGTCTTTTGCAGCAGCATATGTGCTTCCAATAGTGTGTCAGATTTGTCCTTCTTTGGTAGCCTACAATCTGCTATAAAGTGGCCCAATTTCTCACAATTATGGCACATGCCCTTCTTTTCCTCAAAGATAGGCTTTTTGGCCTCTAATTGTTGAGACTCACTTTTAGGAGACTTGGATTTCTTAGGAAATTTATTGGGATATATCACCGCGTTAGCAGCTGACTGTTGATGTCTAACCATCTCCAATGTATTCCTAACCCGATTCTCATCCTCGATTCTAATGAATCGTTTAAGATAATCCAGTCACACCTAAACTTTCTTCCTATACATCTCAGTTTTGAAAGAAAGTCGTGCAGATAGTAATTTATAGATAATGGCACCAACGATAAAAGGGTCACAAACATTGATGTTTTCAGTAGTCAATTTAGATCTCAAATTTTCTAGATCAGTGACTTGAGGAGTGATTTCCATATCTTCCTTGAATTTGAAATCCATGAATGTGAAGACCTAGGGTCTTAATCTTACTTATTTTGATGTTTAACAAACAATTATGTTTATGCTAATGGTTGAAAAAGTGTTTCAATGTGATAGATATACAAAGAAGCCAAGCATGGAGTATTATCGGTTGAAGAAAGAATTGGAAGTGCAAAAGATATGAAAATATGATATACAAAGAAGCCAAGCATGGAGTATTATCGGTTGAAGAAAGAATTGGAAGTGCAAAAGATATGAAAATATGGTAAATTAGTTTATTTGTGTAAATAGCTCAAGAAGTTGATCTACTCTTTTAATGCTCAAGTAAAAATGTTTTCAAAGTTTTTTTTTAATCTTCAAATGATGCTCAAGTAAAAATATTTTCAAAATGTTGTTAGTCCTCAAATGAACTTCAAAAGTAGTAGTAAAAGTGAGGAACACACTTGCACAAAGTCACAAAGAGTTGCACAAATGATTTGGAAAACAAAAATTGAGATTAAGCTGAAGAAATCTGCCAGGGTTCAGTATTTCAATCATATCTCTCTCATTTTAAGTCCAAATAGAGTGATTCCGGTGCCATTAGAAAGCTAAGAGAAAGGGCTACAACTTTCATGTTTTACATATTTCCAAATTCTGTCAGGATCATATCGACAAATCGGTTAAACGTTTTGGACGACAGTTTCGGACGCCTAAGCTGAGTTTCGGCCGTCCGAAACTATTGTATAAAAAATTACACCCTTTCTGTTGAGTTTCGGACGCTAGTTTCGGACGCCTCCCAGAGTTTCGGCCGTCCGAAACTATGTCTCAAAATTGCCAAACTTTCTGTTGAGTTTCGGACGCCTATTTTGGAGTTTCGGACCCTTCTGCCAGTGTTTTGTATTTTGATCATATCTCTCTCATTTTACATCCAAATTGAATAATTAAGATACCATTGGAAAGCTAAGAGGAAGAGCTACAACTTTGATGTTTTACATTTTTCCAAATCCGGTCCGAAACATATAGAAAAATGGCTGACAAGTTTCGGACGACTTCCTTGGAGTTTCGGACGTCCGAAACTCATAACGGCTAGTTTTTTTAAAAGTCAAATATGAACGTTTTCTTGTCTTTTCTCTTATATTATAAATACTAGCCAATGTTAAAACGTTTTAACAACTCCTCCCTTGATTCCTTGAGCATCTAATCTTGAAAAACACTCTCTACAACTCATACATTTCAATTTGATTTCAAAAGAAACAAAAGATCAAAAGTTTCTTGAGCATTCTTTGAGTTCTTCATCTTATTCTTGAGCTATATAGTTTGAGTTGTAAATTTCATTATAGGAATCATATTGTGAGCTAAACAATATCATATCTACCCAATTTGTGGGATTGTACTTCATCTCTAAACATTCATTGAAAGTGATTGTAAAAGGTTTCTCAAGTGAGAGTAAAAACCTTGTACACATAGCTTGGAATTGCTAGTGTAAAGGTTGAGCCTTGGTTGAAATCCTAAGTAAGGTTACTTGGGTTGTAAAAGTGGTTCTTTTGATCTTGCCACAAGAAAAGATCAGTTTATAGTGAAGAGGTTGAAATCCTAAGTTGGAAAACTTGGGTAGTGGATGTAGAGTGCTCCAAGGGGGAGACTTGAACCACTCTAAATTGATTGTGTCCTTGATTTCCATTTTCTTTATTTCTGCACTTATTTTGATTTGCCTATGCTTTGGGTTATTGATATTGAAGTGTTGATATTGTGGATTGAATTTGTGGAATATCAATATATATATATCTTACACTTGTTGTGATTCACACTACATACTCATTTGTGTTGGATTTAATTTGGATAAGAAAATTTAAATTGATTGTTGCACTTAGAATTTTTTAGAAACCTAATTCACCCCCCCTCTTAGGTTACCTTTAGAGCTTACAATTGGTATCAGAGCTTGGTCTCTATTTGATTAGGCTTAACAACCTTAGAGTAAAGATTATGGCAATAAACAATGCTATGTTTATGGAGGGACAATCTATCTCTAGGCCTCCAATGTTTAATGGAATTAACTATAGCAATTGGATAGTTAGAATGGAAATTTATCTTAAATCCATTGACATTGAGATGTGGTATATAGTTGAGGAAGGACCTTACAAGGCTGAAATAACTATAGGAGATGAAACTAGAGAAAAGAAGAGGAGTGAACTTGATGAACTTGATAGGAGAAATCTTGCTTTGAATGCCAAGGCTACAAATGCTCTATATAACTCATTAGATGTAAATGAATTTAGTAGGATTAAAGGATGTAAGAATGCACATGATATTTGGAACAAACTTAGAGAAATACATGAGGAAGAAACCTCCAAAATCAACAATTGCCTTGAATGTAATCAACTTGATTATTTTGTGGCAGATTTTCCAAAGAGAAAGAAGGTGCTTGAACATGACAACAATGGCAAAGGAAGAAGCTTCAAAGTCACATGGGATGATGACCAATCCATAGAGGAAATTGAAAAAGAAGAGGAAGAAGTTTCACACATGTGCTTTATGGGATTTGAAGACCATGAGGTAAGTAATTCTTCTATTGAAGATGATGATGATAATTGCTATGATCAAGATGAACTTGAGTTGTATATTGCTAGACTAGTAGATGAGTTAAAGAAAACCAAAACTCAAAATAAGAGGCTTAAAGCCAAAGTGGAAGAAATCACCTCTAGTAATCAAGAGTTGAGCAATAAATATGATAGTGTAGTTAAAGAGAATTGTACCTTAAAAACTGAAAATGAAAAACTAACAATAGATAGTAACAAGGCTAAAGAAGAGGTTAAAAAGTATGATGAAGTCAAGAAAGAACACATAGGGTTAAGAAAGAGAATAGAAGACCTTAGTGATTGTTTAGCCAAATTCACTCAAGGTAAGAACAACTTAGAAATACTTCTAGGAAATCAAATGATGGGAAATAGAAAATTTGGATTAGGATACTCACATGAAGTAGGTCAAAGTTCAAAATTCAAACCGGTAAAAATGACTCACAAATCATACAATCATGATAAAAGGATTGAAGATCCTAAAAATAGATCTCACCAACATCATGGACATTGGATGCATAATACACATCACCAACATCATGGGTATGGAATGAATAAAACACATCATGAACATAGAATGTATATTTCACATTATGGAAATAAGAGGTACGATTTTGAACCTAGATTTCACAATACTAGGCCTTACTATAAGACTTCACATTCGTTTAAATACCATGTAATATGTGACTATTGTTGTAAAAAGGGACATACCTCAAGGAAATGTTTTGCTAGAATGGAAGTAGAAAGTGGATCAAAAACATGGAAAAGAAAAGATATCAATGATGTAAGAGCTTAAATTCACACATTGATTCTTAAATGTTGGTATGTTTGAAAATACAATTTTGGATATAAAATAGTTCTTTTATGTTGGATGCTCAAGACACATGACATGCAATTCCTTATTGCTTAAAAATTTTAGAAATAAGGGACATGTTACTTTTGGAAATGATAAAAAGGGAAAAATAATTGGATTAGTGCATATTAGTGCATGTGTTAGATCTTTTGATATGTTTCAAGATGTAGCTTTGTGCTTGGAAAACATATTGAATTTACAAACTGTTTTTGTATTGAAGAATGCATTGTATGATCTCCTCAAGATGGTGCCTTTACAATAAAATTTTCATATCTTAAGAGGCTATGAATTTCATAATATTGTTGCTCATTTGCATTCTAGTTTTGTGGCTTTGAAAGAATGTCAATTACTTGTTAATTTCTTTATCTTTAGGAAGCATCCTTTGAATGCTAATTTTATGGAAAATATATCTTTCATTAAATCCAATTAGATCCTTGAAAATTCTCATGAAGTGATTCAAGTATGGAATGATTGTGTTAAACTTTCATATGATGAGTACTTTGAGCATATTGAGTGTTTATTTAGAGATACTAGAGTTTGGATGCCTATATGTGAGTCAATTGCAAAATATACATATGAGAGTAAATTGGTAGGGCAAGTTGAAATGCTTAAAACTCTAAGTGTCTTACATGAAATTGATTTTCAATTTTGAATACATGTGGTTTGTTGAAAGTATCAAACATTTTATGATGTTCTTGCATAGAGAGTGTGTTACTTTCTCTCAAGGAAAGTATGGACAAAACAAATTTCATGAATTCGATTCATTTGAGTAAAGAAAATGTTTTCCAACTTTGTTTATTTCTTTTTGCAATTCATGCTTGAATACAAATCAACTTGTTGACTTTAAATAGTGAGTTTTGTGAAAAAAAAAAATTTGTTTGGTATTTGTGCTAACATGAAGAAAATGAATGAGAATCAAGCATGGCAATCAAACATTAGAAGTCATGGTGGACTTGAAGTTATTTTTTTAAATATAGCAATGTGATTGAGAATGTGCTTTTGATTGATGACTTGAAATTCAACTTGATTAGTATAAGTCAAATATGTGATAAATTTCTTGATGTATTGTTCAAAAAGATGGTAAAATCATTCTTACCTATTCTAGGCATAACAATGTGTATATACTTCATTTGTGTGATATTATGGTACAAGACATGAATTGTCTTAGTGCACATGACACAACTTTGTTTTGGCGTAGAAGGCTAGCTCATGTAGAAATAAATCACATAAATGATCTAGTAACTAAAGAACTAGTTAGAGGCTTACCCAAACAAAAATATGAAAAAGACAAAATTTGTGATTCATGCTAATATGGAAAACAAACTAGAAGTACATTCAAACCTAAAAATATGGAAACTACTTCTAAACCTTTGGAGTTAATAAATATGAATTTGTTTGGACCATCACAAACTACAAGTTTAGGTGGCAAAAAGATATGCATTTGTAATAGTATATGACTATTCTAGGCTCAATTGGATAACATTTTTGGCACATAAAAGTGATACCTTTAAAGAACATGCAAGATTGTGTAAAAAGGGTCAAAAAGAGCTAAGTGAAATATGGATGGAGTTTTTGTGGAGATATTTCCTTACGTCATCAAGTACAAGAAAGGCAAAGAAGATGTTGCGGCATATACACTCTCAAGGAGGTAATCTCTTATCTCTACACTTGATGCAAAGATTCCTGTTTTTGAACTTGATAAGGAAATGTATCCTATTGATTTTGATTTGTGTGAAGGCTTATCAAGCTTGTGAAAAATATGCTATAGGAAAGATCTATAGGCATGATCGGTTTATGTTTAAGAGAAAATAAATTGTGCATATTTTTGTGACTTGTATTGGATTGTAAACATTTGAGAAGATTTCCTTTTTCAATTGGCATTATGACGGCCTTGTGCTTTTCAATTGGCATTATGACGGCCTTGTGCATTTCAATTGGCATTAGAGCACAATCATGTGATTAATGAGAAAGCTTGATAAGTTTACTATGTTTTTCTTATGATTCATTATTAATGAAGATGATGTTATTAATTTGGTATCATTCTTGGTTTAATTTGGTATCCATGTTGTTTTAGACATTTATGATCTTTGCTATCTTCCTTGGTGAAAAATTGATTATACTTTAGTATCTATGACTCTTGTGAATGTCATATGATTGTATACTTATATGTTGTGCATTGAATTTTTGTAAAAATTTTGGGTTGTTGGCATGTGGAATTAGTATATAAACAAAGGAAACTCTGCCAAAATTTTTACAAAGTTTCCTATACTTAATTTTTTTTTATTATGCCTAGCCACCCATTAGGTTGCAAGGAGTGGAAAGGTAGTCCTAAGATATGATGTTGTTTCCTTAACACTATATATTGTTCACCATGCAAAGGAAACAAAGTAAATAAAAAATGAGGTGTATGGTTTATATGTGTTCACATTCTTATTTTCACATTCTTATTTTGATGATATCAAAAAGGGGAGAAAAATAAAGGGGAAGAAGAATATTAGAAAAGAGAAAGCATACAATGAAATGGAAGTATACACATAGGGGGAGAAGATATTCTAAGGGGAGAAAAATATAAATAGGTATAAGTTATAAAAATGAACATGAAAGGGGGAGAAATATAGAATGAAAGCGTGAGAAAGATATGTTGTTTGAGAAAAAGAAAAACAAAAGAATGAAAGGGGAAGATAAATATGTTATGAAATCATATTATTTTTAGCTCACTTATTTTATTGATGCCAAAGGGGAGAAAGGTATATTATTTATCATGTCATTTTAACTTTCTTAGTTTGATGATGCCAAAAGGGGGAGAAATATATTAAAGAACAAGGAAAAGAAAAAGAAACAAAATAGAATGAAGTAAAGAAAAATGGTATCATGTTGGCTTTAAGATCACTTATTTTGTTGATGACAAAAGGGGGAGAAAAATATGTAATTAAGTGATGAAATTCATTAGTTGAAAGATGATAGGGGGAGAAATGAATATACTTTTAAAAGTTAGAAATTAGAAAAATAGCAAGGTGGGAAAAATAAAAAGAAAAGGAAGTACACATGTAGGGGGAGCATTTATCAAAATAGGTTTACTTCAAAAAAATGTATGTTTTTGCACTTATTATTTATTCCATCACATAATTGGTTTGTCATCATCAAAAAGGGGGAGATTGTGAAGACCTAGGGTCTTAATCTTACTTATTTTGATGTTTAACAAACAATTATGTTTATGCTAATGGTTGAAAAAGTGTTTCAATGTGATAGATATACAAAGAAGCCAAGCATGGAGTATTATCGGTTGAAGAAAGAATTGGAAGTGCAAAAGATATGAAAATATGATATACAAAGAAGCCAAGCATGGAGTATTATCGGTTGAAGAAAGAATTGGAAGTGCAAAAGATATGAAAATATGGTAAATTAGTTTATTTGTGTAAATAGCTCAAGAAGTTGATCTACTCTTTTAATGCTCAAGTAAAAATGTTTTCAAAGTTTTTTTTTAATCTTCAAATGATGCTCAAGTAAAAATATTTTCAAAATGTTGTTAGTCCTCAAATGAACTTCAAAAGTAGTAGTAAAAGTGAGGAACACACTTGCACAAAGTCACAAAGAGTTGCACAAATGATTTGGAAAACAAAAATTGAGATTAAGCTGAAGAAATCTGCCAGGGTTCAGTATTTCAATCATATCTCTCTCATTTTAAGTCCAAATAGAGTGATTCCGGTGCCATTAGAAAGCTAAGAGAAAGGGCTACAACTTTCATGTTTTACATATTTCCAAATTCTGTCAGGATCATATCGACAAATCGGTTAAACGTTTTGGACGACAGTTTCGGACGCCTAAGCTGAGTTTCGGCCGTCCGAAACTATTGTATAAAAAATTACACCCTTTCTGTTGAGTTTCGGACGCTAGTTTCGGACGCCTCCCAGAGTTTCGGCCGTCCGAAACTATGTCTCAAAATTGCCAAACTTTCTGTTGAGTTTCGGACGCCTATTTTGGAGTTTCGGACCCTTCTGCCAGTGTTTTGTATTTTGATCATATCTCTCTCATTTTACATCCAAATTGAATAATTAAGATACCATTGGAAAGCTAAGAGGAAGAGCTACAACTTTGATGTTTTACATTTTTCCAAATCCGGTCCGAAACATATAGAAAAATGGCTGACAAGTTTCGGACGACTTCCTTGGAGTTTCGGACGTCCGAAACTCATAACGGCTAGTTTTTTTAAAAGTCAAATATGAACGTTTTCTTGTCTTTTCTCTTATATTATAAATACTAGCCAATGTTAAAACGTTTTAACAACTCCTCCCTTGATTCCTTGAGCATCTAATCTTGAAAAACACTCTCTACAACTCATACATTTCAATTTGATTTCAAAAGAAACAAAAGATCAAAAGTTTCTTGAGCATTCTTTGAGTTCTTCATCTTATTCTTGAGCTATATAGTTTGAGTTGTAAATTTCATTATAGGAATCATATTGTGAGCTAAACAATATCATATCTACCCAATTTGTGGGATTGTACTTCATCTCTAAACATTCATTGAAAGTGATTGTAAAAGGTTTCTCAAGTGAGAGTAAAAACCTTGTACACATAGCTTGGAATTGCTAGTGTAAAGGTTGAGCCTTGGTTGAAATCCTAAGTAAGGTTACTTGGGTTGTAAAAGTGGTTCTTTTGATCTTGCCACAAGAAAAGATCAGTTTATAGTGAAGAGGTTGAAATCCTAAGTTGGAAAACTTGGGTAGTGGATGTAGAGTGCTCCAAGGGGGAGACTTGAACCACTCTAAATTGATTGTGTCCTTGATTTCCATTTTCTTTATTTCTGCACTTATTTTGATTTGCCTATGCTTTGGGTTATTGATATTGAAGTGTTGATATTGTGGATTGAATTTGTGGAATATCAATATATATATATCTTACACTTGTTGTGATTCACACTACATACTCATTTGTGTTGGATTTAATTTGGATAAGAAAATTTAAATTGATTGTTGCACTTAGAATTTTTTAGAAACCTAATTCACCCCCCCCTCTTAGGTTACCTTTAGAGCTTACAATTGGTATCAGAGCTTGGTCTCTATTTGATTAGGCTTAACAACCTTAGAGTAAAGATTATGGCAATAAACAATGCTATGTTTATGGAGGGACAATCTATCTCTAGGCCTCCAATGTTTAATGGAATTAACTATAGCAATTGGATAGTTAGAATGGAAATTTATCTTAAATCCATTGACATTGAGATGTGGTATATAGTTGAGGAAGGACCTTACAAGGCTGAAATAACTATAGGAGATGAAACTAGAGAAAAGAAGAGGAGTGAACTTGATGAACTTGATAGGAGAAATCTTGCTTTGAATGCCAAGGCTACAAATGCTCTATATAACTCATTAGATGTAAATGAATTTAGTAGGATTAAAGGATGTAAGAATGCACATGATATTTGGAACAAACTTAGAGAAATACATGAGGAAGAAACCTCCAAAATCAACAATTGCCTTGAATGTAATCAACTTGATTATTTTGTGGCAGATTTTCCAAAGAGAAAGAAGGTGCTTGAACATGACAACAATGGCAAAGGAAGAAGCTTCAAAGTCACATGGGATGATGACCAATCCATAGAGGAAATTGAAAAAGAAGAGGAAGAAGTTTCACACATGTGCTTTATGGGATTTGAAGACCATGAGGTAAGTAATTCTTCTATTGAAGATGATGATGATAATTGCTATGATCAAGATGAACTTGAGTTGTATATTGCTAGACTAGTAGATGAGTTAAAGAAAACCAAAACTCAAAATAAGAGGCTTAAAGCCAAAGTGGAAGAAATCACCTCTAGTAATCAAGAGTTGAGCAATAAATATGATAGTGTAGTTAAAGAGAATTGTACCTTAAAAACTGAAAATGAAAAACTAACAATAGATAGTAACAAGGCTAAAGAAGAGGTTAAAAAGTATGATGAAGTCAAGAAAGAACACATAGGGTTAAGAAAGAGAATAGAAGACCTTAGTGATTGTTTAGCCAAATTCACTCAAGGTAAGAACAACTTAGAAATACTTCTAGGAAATCAAATGATGGGAAATAGAAAATTTGGATTAGGATACTCACATGAAGTAGGTCAAAGTTCAAAATTCAAACCGGTAAAAATGACTCACAAATCATACAATCATGATAAAAGGATTGAAGATCCTAAAAATAGATCTCACCAACATCATGGACATTGGATGCATAATACACATCACCAACATCATGGGTATGGAATGAATAAAACACATCATGAACATAGAATGTATATTTCACATTATGGAAATAAGAGGTACGATTTTGAACCTAGATTTCACAATACTAGGCCTTACTATAAGACTTCACATTCGTTTAAATACCATGTAATATGTGACTATTGTTGTAAAAAGGGACATACCTCAAGGAAATGTTTTGCTAGAATGGAAGTAGAAAGTGGATCAAAAACATGGAAAAGAAAAGATATCAATGATGTAAGAGCTTAAATTCACACATTGATTCTTAAATGTTGGTATGTTTGAAAATACAATTTTGGATATAAAATAGTTCTTTTATGTTGGATGCTCAAGACACATGACATGCAATTCCTTATTGCTTAAAAATTTTAGAAATAAGGGACATGTTACTTTTGGAAATGATAAAAAGGGAAAAATAATTGGATTAGTGCATATTAGTGCATGTGTTAGATCTTTTGATATGTTTCAAGATGTAGCTTTGTGCTTGGAAAACATATTGAATTTACAAACTGTTTTTGTATTGAAGAATGCATTGTATGATCTCCTCAAGATGGTGCCTTTACAATAAAATTTTCATATCTTAAGAGGCTATGAATTTCATAATATTGTTGCTCATTTGCATTCTAGTTTTGTGGCTTTGAAAGAATGTCAATTACTTGTTAATTTCTTTATCTTTAGGAAGCATCCTTTGAATGCTAATTTTATGGAAAATATATCTTTCATTAAATCCAATTAGATCCTTGAAAATTCTCATGAAGTGATTCAAGTATGGAATGATTGTGTTAAACTTTCATATGATGAGTACTTTGAGCATATTGAGTGTTTATTTAGAGATACTAGAGTTTGGATGCCTATATGTGAGTCAATTGCAAAATATACATATGAGAGTAAATTGGTAGGGCAAGTTGAAATGCTTAAAACTCTAAGTGTCTTACATGAAATTGATTTTCAATTTTGAATACATGTGGTTTGTTGAAAGTATCAAACATTTTATGATGTTCTTGCATAGAGAGTGTGTTACTTTCTCTCAAGGAAAGTATGGACAAAACAAATTTCATGAATTCGATTCATTTGAGTAAAGAAAATGTTTTCCAACTTTGTTTATTTCTTTTTGCAATTCATGCTTGAATACAAATCAACTTGTTGACTTTAAATAGTGAGTTTTGTGAAAAAAAAAATTTGTTTGGTATTTGTGCTAACATGAAGAAAATGAATGAGAATCAAGCATGGCAATCAAACATTAGAAGTCATGGTGGACTTGAAGTTATTTTTTTAAATATAGCAATGTGATTGAGAATGTGCTTTTGATTGATGACTTGAAATTCAACTTGATTAGTATAAGTCAAATATGTGATAAATTTCTTGATGTATTGTTCAAAAAGATGGTAAAATCATTCTTACCTATTCTAGGCATAACAATGTGTATATACTTCATTTGTGTGATATTATGGTACAAGACATGAATTGTCTTAGTGCACATGACACAACTTTGTTTTGGCATAGAAGGCTAGCTCATGTAGAAATAAATCACATAAATGATCTAGTAACTAAAGAACTAGTTAGAGGCTTACCCAAACAAAAATATGAAAAAGACAAAATTTGTGATTCATGCTAATATGGAAAACAAACTAGAAGTACATTCAAACCTAAAAATATGGAAACTACTTCTAAACCTTTGGAGTTAATAAATATGAATTTGTTTGGACCATCACAAACTACAAGTTTAGGTGGCAAAAAGATATGCATTTGTAATAGTATATGACTATTCTAGGCTCAATTGGATAACATTTTTGGCACATAAAAGTGATACCTTTAAAGAACATGCAAGATTGTGTAAAAAGGGTCAAAAAGAGCTAAGTGAAATATGGATGGAGTTTTTGTGGAGATATTTCCTTACGTCATCAAGTACAAGAAAGGCAAAGAAGATGTTGCGGCATATACACTCTCAAGGAGGTAATCTCTTATCTCTACACTTGATGCAAAGATTCCTGTTTTTGAACTTGATAAGGAAATGTATCCTATTGATTTTGATTTGTGTGAAGGCTTATCAAGCTTGTGAAAAATATGCTATAGGAAAGATCTATAGGCATGATCGGTTTATGTTTAAGAGAAAATAAATTGTGCATATTTTTGTGACTTGTATTGGATTGTAAACATTTGAGAAGATTTCCTTTTTCAATTGGCATTATGACGGCCTTGTGCTTTTCAATTGGCATTATGACGGCCTTGTGCATTTCAATTGGCATTAGAGCACAATCATGTGATTAATGAGAAAGCTTGATAAGTTTACTATGTTTTTCTTATGATTCATTATTAATGAAGATGATGTTATTAATTTGGTATCATTCTTGGTTTAATTTGGTATCCATGTTGTTTTAGACATTTATGATCTTTGCTATCTTCCTTGGTGAAAAATTGATTATACTTTAGTATCTATGACTCTTGTGAATGTCATATGATTGTATACTTATATGTTGTGCATTGAATTTTTGTAAAAATTTTGGGTTGTTGGCATGTGGAATTAGTATATAAACAAAGGAAACTCTGCCAAAATTTTTACAAAGTTTCCTATACTTAATTTTTTTTTATTATGCCTAGCCACCCATTAGGTTGCAAGGAGTGGAAAGGTAGTCCTAAGATATGATGTTGTTTCCTTAACACTATATATTGTTCACCATGCAAAGGAAACAAAGTAAATAAAAAATGAGGTGTATGGTTTATATGTGTTCACATTCTTATTTTCACATTCTTATTTTGATGATATCAAAAAGGGGAGAAAAATAAAGGGGAAGAAGAATATTAGAAAAGAGAAAGCATACAATGAAATGGAAGTATACACATAGGGGGAGAAGATATTCTAAGGGGAGAAAAATATAAATAGGTATAAGTTATAAAAATGAACATGAAAGGGGGAGAAATATAGAATGAAAGCGTGAGAAAGATATGTTGTTTGAGAAAAAGAAAAACAAAAGAATGAAAGGGGAAGATAAATATGTTATGAAATCATATTATTTTTAGCTCACTTATTTTATTGATGCCAAAGGGGAGAAAGGTATATTATTTATCATGTCATTTTAACTTTCTTAGTTTGATGATGCCAAAAGGGGGAGAAATATATTAAAGAACAAGGAAAAGAAAAAGAAACAAAATAGAATGAAGTAAAGAAAAATGGTATCATGTTGGCTTTAAGATCACTTATTTTGTTGATGACAAAAGGGGGAGAAAAATATGTAATTAAGTGATGAAATTCATTAGTTGAAAGATGATAGGGGGAGAAATGAATATACTTTTAAAAGTTAGAAATTAGAAAAATAGCAAGGTGGGAAAAATAAAAAGAAAAGGAAGTACACATGTAGGGGGAGCATTTATCAAAATAGGTTTACTTCAACAAAATGTATATTTTTGCACTTATTATTTATTCCATCACATAATTGGTTTGTCATCATCAAAAAGGGGGAGATTGTGAAGACCTAGGGTCTTAATCTTACTTATTTTGATGTTTAACAAACAATTATGTTTATGCTAATGGTTGAAAAAGTGTTTCAATGTGATAGATATACAAAGAAGCCAAGCATGGAGTATTATCGGTTGAAGAAAGAATTGGAAGTGCAAAAGATATGAAAATATGATATACAAAGAAGCCAAGCATGGAGTATTATCGGTTGAAGAAAGAATTGGAAGTGCAAAAGATATGAAAATATGGTAAATTAGTTTATTTGTGTAAATAGCTCAAGAAGTTGATCTACTCTTTTAATGCTCAAGTAAAAATGTTTTCAAAGTTTTTTTTTAATCTTCAAATGATGCTCAAGTAAAAATATTTTCAAAATGTTGTTAGTCCTCAAATGAACTTCAAAAGTAGTAGTAAAAGTGAGGAACACACTTGCACAAAGTCACAAAGAGTTGCACAAATGATTTGGAAAACAAAAATTGAGATTAAGCTGAAGAAATCTGCCAGGGTTCAGTATTTCAATCATATCTCTCTCATTTTAAGTCCAAATAGAGTGATTCCGGTGCCATTAGAAAGCTAAGAGAAAGGGCTACAACTTTCATGTTTTACATATTTCCAAATTCTGTCAGGATCATATCGACAAATCGGTTAAACGTTTTGGACGACAGTTTCGGACGCCTAAGCTGAGTTTCGGCCGTCCGAAACTATTGTATAAAAAATTACACCCTTTCTGTTGAGTTTCGGACGCTAGTTTCGGACGCCTCCCAGAGTTTCGGCCGTCCGAAACTATGTCTCAAAATTGCCAAACTTTCTGTTGAGTTTCGGACGCCTATTTTGGAGTTTCGGACCCTTCTGCCAGTGTTTTGTATTTTGATCATATCTCTCTCATTTTACATCCAAATTGAATAATTAAGATACCATTGGAAAGCTAAGAGGAAGAGCTACAACTTTGATGTTTTACATTTTTCCAAATCCGGTCCGAAACATATAGAAAAATGGCTGACAAGTTTCGGACGACTTCCTTGGAGTTTCGGACGTCCGAAACTCATAACGGCTAGTTTTTTTAAAAGTCAAATATGAACGTTTTCTTGTCTTTTCTCTTATATTATAAATACTAGCCAATGTTAAAACGTTTTAACAACTCCTCCCTTGATTCCTTGAGCATCTAATCTTGAAAAACACTCTCTACAACTCATACATTTCAATTTGATTTCAAAAGAAACAAAAGATCAAAAGTTTCTTGAGCATTCTTTGAGTTCTTCATCTTATTCTTGAGCTATATAGTTTGAGTTGTAAATTTCATTATAGGAATCATATTGTGAGCTAAACAATATCATATCTACCCAATTTGTGGGATTGTACTTCATCTCTAAACATTCATTGAAAGTGATTGTAAAAGGTTTCTCAAGTGAGAGTAAAAACCTTGTACACATAGCTTGGAATTGCTAGTGTAAAGGTTGAGCCTTGGTTGAAATCCTAAGTAAGGTTACTTGGGTTGTAAAAGTGGTTCTTTTGATCTTGCCACAAGAAAAGATCAGTTTATAGTGAAGAGGTTGAAATCCTAAGTTGGAAAACTTGGGTAGTGGATGTAGAGTGCTCCAAGGGGGAGACTTGAACCACTCTAAATTGATTGTGTCCTTGATTTCCATTTTCTTTATTTCTGCACTTATTTTGATTTGCCTATGCTTTGGGTTATTGATATTGAAGTGTTGATATTGTGGATTGAATTTGTGGAATATCAATATATATATATCTTACACTTGTTGTGATTCACACTACATACTCATTTGTGTTGGATTTAATTTGGATAAGAAAATTTAAATTGATTGTTGCACTTAGAATTTTTTAGAAACCTAATTCACCCCCCCCTCTTAGGTTACCTTTAGAGCTTACAATGAATTTGTCAACGAGATTTGTTTTTGACAATTCCTCCTCCTTCTTAACTGAGTATCTAAATTGTCCCAAATTTCTTTAGCAGTTTTAAACTTGCTAAAGACTTCTACAAGATGGTCTGAAAGACAGTTCAAAAGATAATCTCTGCAGAAGTCGTTATCTTTGTTCCATTAAGATTTATCAACATCCACAGTGGTATCAGCAAAAGTACTCATAACAGTATAAAAAATATTTTCATATTTTAAGCCAAACTGAGTCTTTCGTTTCCAGGAATTAAAATCAGACCCACTAAAAGACTGAAGTTTTACCATCTCAATTGGCACATGTTTTTCCATTTTTTTCTAAATAAAAATTAGAAAGAGTGCACCTGATGAACAGTAACTGCTACAGTGTCGATGAACAGTAACTGCTACAGTGTTGGTGAACAGTACTGCTACAGTGCCGTGTTGCTACAGTATCGAGTCGCAACAGTGCCGTGACGCCGCTGCTACAGTACCGCGCCGCCGCTATAGTGCCGCGCCGCCGCTACAGTAATGCTTCAAGATTGTTAGAGTTTTAGGTCAAGCAATTCAATATGCAAGTACTTGAAGCATTACACCCTAGGTATCTAGTTTGGAATACCTAGCATGCTGCCTCCAACTAGCATATATATAGAGGTACGCTAGGGTTAAAACCAGTTAATGGACTCTTGCCCAGTCAGGCCCATTACAAAGGCTCATTATTTATTGGGCTTATATTAGAACATATTATTGGATTATATTAAATATCCAACATTTAACATACCTTCAAATCAGAGAATGTAAATTTCTGATATCTTGTTGCCGTTTTAGGTGATTGCATTGCTTGCAATTTTTCCTCAGCTGTAATGATTGCAACCCAAGGGTTCATTTGATTACTGATCTTATCAATCAAAATGCTGGTCATCATCCTGAATTATTAATTGAGAATGAATAAAAATCATTATAATATTATAAAAAAGAAATGTTATAATAAATAATTGCAATACACATAATAAAAATTTATCATTCCTTCAGAAATTTTCTAATACAGTAAACATTCATGACTTACCATATTGTCTTCATTATTCTGTTTTTGCCAATTCAAATACCTTATTGAATACCACGTTTCTTGTTTGGCAGTCATTTTTTTCATCTTTTGTAGGTGGTAGAATGAGGACTTTTACAACTTTAGCAGTTTTTGCTCTTGAAAGAGCAACGTATAAGTGGCCATGAGAAAACACTTGCTCACGAAGGTAAATGACAACAAATTCTAGAGTTTGACATTGTGCCTTATTTATTATCATAGAAAAATACAGCTTTACTGGAAACTACATTCATTTAAAAGGTATGCCATGTTTTTCACTATCGCTATTTTGTAATAGAATCTTTGACAAGAATACTATCTTGCCAACAAATGGACCAGTAGCGATCTCAGCAGAAATAGTGTGCTCACTTAATTCTCGACAAATTAATCTCATACTATTGCACAAACCTTCAACCAGATTTAAATTTTTTAATAACATTATAGGAAAATTTTGTTTTAACTGTAGTTTATGCGGCGGGAGGCCTTTGGGATTCAAAGAATTTAGAAAATTTTCAAAATCACTTTGATACTTTTGATCAATAGTTCTGTCTGTGCTAGTGTAAACTAGAAGTTGACCAAGAAACTTGTGGATTATCAATTCATTGATGTCATCCAATGAACTATTTTTTCGACAAAGGATGCAACAGTTGATCAATTGATATGGATCGTTCAAAAATATTTGTAAGTCCAAAAACACACATTGCAACAACCTGTTCATTTGAAAGAATTTTAGTTGATTAAAATATAATTTCAAAATCATAATTGACATTTAAATATATAACCTATTAATCAATTTTTGACTTTTTTATAAACTAATATGCATGTGTTAGGGCTAATACCAAACACATGCACTGTTTTCTAACCTGTTCAACGATTCTTCTTCGCAATCATAAGGTATAACTATTTCAGAAGGAAGTGTTATATTCTCATCTTCATCCATAGGCTGAGTCCCTTCTCCCATCCTCAACAAAAACTCTGAAAAGAGAGGATCCAATGCAGCCCTCATATTCTATCATAATGAAACCTTTTGCATTAATGGCCACAAAGAAGAATTAACTATGCTAGATTTAACCTGCATTTCTCTTGTTCCCTTAGCAATGACCGGCAAAGTTTGACAAAAATCTCCACCGAACACTACCACTTTCGCTCCAAAAGGTTCTTCTATTTCAGTTAAATCTCTTAACATGAAATCCAAAGCTTCAATTACTTCTCTCTTTGCTATGGACGCTTCATCCCATAAAATTAACTTAAACTTGAGAATCAGTTTGGCAATAGAGCTTTGCTTACTCAACTGACAAACTTTACTATCTTCACCATCGAGAGAAAGTTTGAATCTTGAGTGTGTAGTCCTTCCGTCGGGCAAAAGTGACGCCGCCACTCCTGATGTTGCAATTGCAATTACAATATATCCTTTAGATCTTAAAGTAGGTAGAATAGAGCGGTATAGAAACATTTTTCCAGTTCCTCTTGGGCCATCGACAAAGAAGCATTTGCTTTGATTTGACAAAGTTGCTTCTATAATTAGATTATAAGCTATCTTTTGATCTCCATTCAGTAGAAAACAAAGTTCCAAGTCTTCAAGAGAAACTTGTATATTAATTTCACTATGAAATTCTCTTGTCAAATGCTTTTCACAGTAGTTCTCAAAAGATTCTGGGGCTAAACAATAGTCCTTTAGGTTTTTTCCCATTTGCTCCAATGTGTTGTTAATTTCTTTCAAAACACAACTTTTCACATCCAAATGATTATTTCTACCTTTGCGTTGAATGTTAATGTAATATGCCTACAATTCGAACCCAAATTTTTGCCACAATCTTTCAGGATTATTTGGAGAACAGTAAACTAATAAAACAATGAATAAAAATCTAAGAGCGGATGACATATGAAAATTGTAAAATTCTTCAAGCATCTCTTCAATGTAACTATCAGAGGTTAAAAGCTCAATTTTTAATGCCGCCTCTCGAAATGAAGACAACAAATTGTAGTAAACAATGAGCAAATGATTATAAGAAGTTGGACCCTTCACGTGCCAAAGCAACAATATAAGATAATACTGATCACCTTCAGAAGGATTCACTGTGGACATCCTACCCATAACTAATCCATGTTTTCTTTTAGTCCATATTTTATCCTTTTTGTTCCAAACAAAAGATTGTGGGAATTCTTTGTACAAAAATTTTAACTGCATAGCTCTTTCATTCGTATGATTCATCCTAAAAAATTCAGTTAGCATAGTCTTTGAGAACTTGTCAGATTGCACAATTTTTTGAAGATTCTAGTTTTTGTTAAAACAAACTAATTGTGAATCTTGAAGATGGACCTGTAATGCATAGACTGCTAGTTGTATTTTACTTAATTTAAAGCCAAAAATTCTCTATACCACTTCAGGTGGTCCAATCCACCTCCCATCTTGAAACTCCTTAATTTCATCTGTTTGTTGTATTTCATCTTTTGCAACAATATTGAAACTCACCAAATCATGTCATTTGTAAATATATTCCATGAGGTTCCTTCTCCAGAGGTGTCGTTTTCCCACCACCGGAGGGGGTTCCTCCTCCTACTGCCATCGATAAGGACAAGGCCCCAATGGTGAAAGAGGTTGTTCATGACATATCAACCACATAGACATTGGTTTTCCCTATACCGGTTATGGTTTGTCTACCTATGGCGGTAGAGACAGTTCAGGAGAGTCGGCGACTGCATCTTCTCTCTATACTGATATGGCCTCTGAGGAGGAGCAAATCGCTACTCGCTCAGGCAGCAAGAAGAGGAAGGACAAGAAGGCCAAGGGCCGTGTGAAGAGAAGGGGTGGAAGCCGTAACCGTTGTTAATGAGGATCGACTCATGGAATATACAGGGGTTCAACCTCCCCCTTAAACAAAAAGAGGTATCTACTATGCTAGGCAAGCTACGCCTAGACATGTTTGGCATTCTGGAGTGTAAGATGGACGAGAGCAAGGTGGACTCGCTAATGCGGTTGAGGCTCCCTAGGTGGCACGAATACAATAATTTTGGCCTTTATCATTCGGGCCGGATTATTGTATTGTGGAACCCTCTGAAGGTGGACGTCTCTACATTGCTGGTACAACCTCAACTCATCCATTTGTCGGTCACATTTAAGGTTACCTCAATCACCTTTCTTGTGTCCTTTGTATATGGATTAAATTCCATTACTACCAGACAGATTTTGTGGAGTTCTTTGTGGTCTGTGGAGCCTGTAGCCATGCCATGGATGCTACTTGGGGATTTCAATAGTATCTTGTTTGATAATGAGAGGAGTAATAGGTCCTCTGCCAGACAATATGAGACTCGAAATTTTCTTGAGTGCGTTGTATCTCTGGACCTTCAGGATGTACCTTCTATGAGGAGTCATTTTACTTGGACTAATGGAACAGTGTGGTCGAAGCTGAATAGGGTTATGGTCAACAATGAATGGTACCGATCGGACATCTTTACCCATGTTACTTTCTCTACTTTGACGCACTTTTCGGACCATTCATCATGTATTGTTGCTGTGGGAGACCAGGCGACCGAGGCAGGGGCATGTTTCACTATTTTGACATGTGGGGAGGACATGACTCGTTCCCAGACATCATTCATCAGGCTTGGTCTCACCCATATTATGGAATGGAGCAGTATATAATTTGCAGGAGGTTGAAGGCCTTGAAGGAACCTCTCAAGGAGCTTAACCGACTGCATTTTCACCACATTTCCTCTAGGGTGGCTCAGGCCAGAAAGGAATTGGAGACTCACCTTCCGGCTCTCCATGACTCGCCTACGAATGTGGAATTGTAAAGGGAGGTTAAAAGGATGAAGATGGAGACCTGGCGACTCGGAGAGGCTGAGAGGAGTTTTCTGGCCTAGAAGGCTAAATGCCTCTACCTACTCAACTGTGACCGGAACACTAGGCTATTCTATGATGTGTTGAAGATAAATAGGAGGCGGAACTTCATATCATCGGTCATCACAAGGGAGGGTGCCCCTACCACTTCCAAGAGTGCCATGATTAATGAATTCGTCAGCTATTACCACGATCTCTTGGGTTCTTCTCACACTAGGCCCGCCCATGATGCCGAGCTGTACCTGATAGCAATCCGCCCATGTCCATGGTTCCAAAGCCGAGCTTGCATGATCCATTGGAGAATCTTGATGGTCCAATGACAAGATTAAGGAGTAAAAGGATGAAGGAAGCTTTGCACAATTTATTGTCATCACATTGTGAACACTTGGAGGCCGAATCTTCTCAACATGAAGTTCTTTGGCATGTTTCTTCAATAACAATTCATGAATATATTTCTAAGAGTTCTACATTGGAGCTTAAGGAAATTCCACCTTGAAGAAATCACATAGCCGAATTGATGTCCAAAGAGACGGCGTGTCCTTGGGCTTCAAAGTTGGATCACGCCATTCTTAGTTATTAGGATTTATTTTGTTGTTAATTAATTAAGTCCAAAACACTTAATGTGTGCTTTAATTAATTCATTAATAAGTTGATTACTTGGCTAAATTATCGTGCATGATAATGGCAAATAAAAGTTTAGGAAAGTAAAGAAAACAATTTGGTTTTGGCTTTTTCAAAGGACAAAACCGCTTCTTTATATTTTAGGAAACTAGTTTGTTAGTTTGTTAGTTGTTAGTTTCCAATTCCAATTTGGAAAGTTTTCTAAATTGTAATTGGTTAGTTTGAAAGTCATGTTGTACTTGATAACCATTAGGGTTCACGATTTTGTAACCTTATTTAAAGGTGAATTTTGGTGAAAAATAATAGAGAAGAATTTTCAAAAGTTTTAGCTTTGCTAAAATTGTGATTAACACTTTGTGTTGTCAAAGCCTTGGAGAATAATTTAGTTCTTCATTGTAGTAAGTTTGCCTTTAGCGTGACCTTTAGGTGACTTCACCAAAGTTCTTGATTTCAAGAACAAGCCAAATCGGCTAAGTTTAGCAATTGAATTTTCATGAGTTAAACCGAATCAATTTGTAATAAAACGTGGGGGTCTTGATCTTCTTCAATACTTTCCATTTTCCCTTCGAACATTCATCCGCCCGAGTTTGTTTTTGTGTGTTTTGATTAACTTTTGTGCATCAACAATCCAAAGTTCGTGGAGATTGTTTGGTCCATGATCTTCAAGCCTCGACCACTCACATCAATTGGTATCAAAGCATAGGTTGTTGTCTCAAAAATTCAGGTTAATCTGGTTTCTTTTTGTCTTCCTTTTTGCTATTTTGAGTCGCTATTCTTGCTGCTGTTTTGTGTTTCTTTTGCTGCTGTTTTTGCGTCCATCTTGCTGTTCTAGGTCGTGTTAGGTTCAGTCCTTTAATTCGTCAAACATCGCATGCAAAATTGTTGCTAACATTCTGCCCGAAATTGTCTTTGAACTCGCTTTGCGTTTTGTGTCTTTTGCATCAATTTTGTGCTGTTTTCTTTAGCGTTTTGGTTGCTGTTTTTGGTGTCAAATTCTGCATTGTTTTGTTCATCATCATAGTGCTAAATTCCGTGTGTTTTCCTTGCTATTTTACACATTCAAAAAGTTGCTAGGGTTTTGCGTCAAAACTAGGGTTTCATCAACTAGGGTTTTCGGACTTGAATACATAAGTTCCTTGTTTCTTATCCGATTGTCTTGGTTTCTTTTGTGTTAGATTCATTATTGTGTCTACCATATCTTGCCTTTTGATCAAACTTTTAGCATATCTAAAAAAGACAAGTTCTTGGACACTTTTTGAAAATCTTGAATTTCTTGAAAATCCGAAAGTGTTAAAATTTGATTCTTGAGCTAGATTCTTGTTCTTGGTTGCAAATCTTGAATATCTTGTTAAAGTGGCATATTCAAAATCCGAATTGTTGGTGTTTTCTTGAAGGATCTTTATTGCTTAAATTTTAAGGTTAAGACAAGACAAAACCTTAAATCCTAGGTTTGTTTCAACAACATAAGACAAACAACCTTAAATCCTAGGATTGTGTCTTAAAACCTTAAACCTTAAACCTTAAATTTTTGTTTTTGTCAAAGGTTCTTGTCCGAACCTTAATTTTTTTTGTTTTGTCCAAGGTTTGTGTCCAAACCTTAAACTTTTTGTTTTGTCCTAGGTTGTCCGAACAAAAAAAAAAGAGTAAAAAAAAAGTATATATATTAGGAATTTATTTATTTTTTTCTGTTATTTATTTTATTTGATTTATTTTTAAAGAACACTTAGTTCAATAGCCATTTCTTGAATTGTTACTTGAAAACCACCATATATTGAAAGTGCCATATCTTGCTCAATACAACTCGGAATCAAGTGATTCAAATTGCGTTCTCTTTGTCTTAGAGTCTACTTTCTAATTTCTTTTGTTTCTGAAGTTGAATCATTTTATATCCACACGTGTTCTTAAACCTCTTGTGACGTGTTTTTCTTTGTTAATTCTCTTGGTTTTTACTTTTGAAAGTTTCGTGGTGGAACTTGTTGATTGAGACAAATTCTATAAATCATTGAACTTGGTAAGTCTCAATAGTCTTAACACAATCATTACTTGAGAGTATTAGTTAGGATAAACAAGAGAGAACACTACCTAAATAGAGTGGAGGGTACCTACTATCCCAAAGTAAGGAACCCGTGAGGATTATCTATATATATTCTTGCGATTTCTTTACTAACTTGCAGGTACCAATGGAGGAAGGAAAAAGTGATAAACCACTATCACAAGCCGAACAAAAGTTCGCCAATGAGGTGCTTTTCAACATGCTTCAAAAGATCAATATCCGACTTGATAATTTGGAGTCGACATCCAAAGGATCCACCTCAAGGAAACTCAAATTTGATGAGGATGTATCCGAAGATGAAGATGAGGAAGAGGAGGAGAACACGGGTTCTTCTTCTAAAGGTGATAACTCTAAGATTTCAATTGGTTCTGTTAAGCTCACTATCTCTACTTTTCATGGCAAATCAGATCCCGAGGCTTATTTTGATTAGGAGCGAGAGTTAGAACACTTCTTCGAATGTAATGATGTACCCAAAAACAAGAGGTAACGCCTTGCTTTTATGCACCTTAAGGATTATGCTAGTCTATGGTGGGATGAAGTCATTAGATCTAGACGTCAAGATGGTGAAAGGCCAATCAAAACTTGGAACCAAATGAAAGTGCTTATGATAAAGAAGTATGTTCCCTCACATTATAATCGAGAGCTCAATAGAAAATTGCACTCCCTTGTTCATGGTAGCCGAACAGTTGAAGATTATTATCATGAGATGGAAGCTTTGATGATTAAAGCCAATATTCAAGAGGATCCTAACTCAACCATAGAGAGGTTTCTTAGAGCTATCAAAATTGAGAAACATATGAAGGGAAAAGGTCGAAGTTTCCAACAACCACAACCACCTTGGAGAAGAGATCAAAAGCCGAACTTAACTCCATTTACCCCATCAACAAAACCGAAGACTTTCACACCAAACCATCCTTCAAACACTTCGAACAATGCTCTAAAATCAGTCTGCCCAGCTGTTGATCCTACCTCAAAGTCGACGCCCAAACCTAATGAAAGATTAAGGGATATTCGTTGCTACAAGTGTCAAGGTTATGGCCATTATCAATCCGACTGCCCAACTAGAAAATTGATGATAATTCGTGATAATGGAGATGTTGAAAGTGATGAGGAATGTGCCAACTTGCCACCTCTTGAAGATAAGTACCAAAGTGATGAAAGTGAAGATCTTGTTACATATGAGGTTGGTAATTATTCCTTAGTTGCTCGTCCAGTTCTTAATGCACAATCACAAATTGATGATGACTTGTCTCAAAGAGATAACATATTTCACACACGATGCATGGTTCAAGGAAAATTTTGTAGTGTGATTGTTGATAGTGGTAGTTGTACAAATGTGGCAAGTACCTTACTTGTTAAGAAATTGAATTTGACTTGCATGAAACATCCAAAACCATATAAGCTACAATGGTTAAATAATTCGGCAGAAAGTAAGGTGACTAAACAAGTGAAATTTTCATTCACCATTGGAAAGTATGTTGATGAGATTTTGTGTGATGTTGTTCCCATAGAAGCTAGTCATATTTTGCTTGGTAGACCTTGGCAATTTGATCGAGATAACATATCATGCCAAGAAAAATTACTACTCTTTTGACTATGAAGGCCGAAAGTACAACCTTAAAGCCTTAAGTCCGTTTCAAGCTTTTGAAGACCAATCAAGGATTGTACAAGCTTTTCGTGAGATGACCGACCAATAAGCAAAGGAATTGAAAGAACAAGAGCATAAAAAGAATGTATCTAGTTTAGGCCATGACATTGTTGATAAACCTTGTAATAGCCTAAAGTTAGATAGTTCAAGGTCTTGTTATTTTGCTTCTAAGAGTGAGATTAAGAGAGCAATACTAGATAGGCAACCATTGTATTTGACGATTCGCAAGGATTTTCTACTTATTGCTGATAGTGATAACCTTGCTTCTTTGCCTAGTGTTGTTTTATCTCTTTTGCAGGAATTTAGTGACGTGTTTCCCGAGGACTTACCAATAGGTTTGCCACCTATTCGAGGTATTGAACATTAAATTGATTTCATACCAGGAGCTCAAATTCCAAATCGCCCAGCTTATAGAGCTAACCCTGAGGAAACAAAAGAGATTCAACGTCAAGTTGATGAACTCCTTGACAAAGGTTTTGTACGTGAATCACTAAGTCCATGTTCAGTTCCTGTTATTTTAGTACCTAAAAAGGATGAATCTTGGAGAATGTGTGTTGATTGTCGTTCCATAAACAAAATCATAATTAAGTATAGACATCCAATTCCTAGATTAGATGATATGCTTGATGAGTTGTATGGTTCATGTATTTTCACCAAGATTGATTTAAAAAGTGGCTACTATCAAATTAGAATGAAAGAAGGTGATGAATGGAAAACAGCCTTTAAAATAAAGTATGGTTTGTATGAATGGTTAGTCATGCCTTTTGGTTTAACTAATGCACCTAGTACTTTTATGAGGCTAATGAATCCGTTTTTAGATCTTTTATTGGAAAATTTGTCGTGGTCTATTTTGATGACATCCTTATTTATAGCAAATCACTTGATGAACATGTTGAACAATTAAAACTTGTGTTTGCTATTTTGCGTGAGAACAAATTGTATGCTAACCTCAAAAAGTGTTCTTTTTTTATGGAATTAATTATCTTTTTGGGTTATGTTGTTAGTTCTCAAGGTATTTCTGTAGATGAGTCAAAAGTCAAGGCTATTATGGAATGGCCGAGACCTACATGTGCTAGTGATGTTAGGAGTTTTCATGGTTTGGCAAGTTTTTATCGAAGGTTTGTTAAAGACTTTAGTTCTATAGCTGCACCTTTAAACGAACTTGTTAAAAAGAACATTACTTTTGAATGGAAAGATGAGCATGAAAACGCCTTTAATAAGTTGAAATACATGTTGACTCACGCCCCTCTTCTTTCTTTGCCAAATTTTAATAAAGCTTTTGAGATACACTGTGATGCCTCCGGGATAGGTATTGGTGCTGTTTTAATGCAGGAATCAAGACCCGTGGCTTATTTTAGTGAAAAGCTCAATGGGGTAGCTTTGAAGTATGCAACTTATGACAAGGAGTTGTATGCTTTGGTAAGGTCATTACAGGTTTGGCAACATTACTTATGGCCCAAAGAGTTTATAATTCATTCTGATCATGAAAGCCTTAAATTTTTGAAAACTCAAGGTAAATTGAATAAAAGGCATGCTAAATAGTTAGAATTTATTGAAACTTTTCCATATGTAATTAAGTATAAATCTGGTCAAGAGAATGTTGTAGCTGATGCATTATCTAGGAGATATACATTATTCACCTATTTGCATGCTAAGTTAATTAGATTTGATTTGATAAAAGATTTGTACAAAGATGATATTGATTTTAATGTCGTCTTTAATGAATGCACATTAAGGCCGAATGGAGATTTCTATTTGCATGATGGTTTCTTGTTTCGAAAGGACAAGTTATGCATATCCCTTTGTTCCATTCGTTAATTACTTGTTAAAGAGACCCATGGGAAGGGTTAATGGGGCATTTTGGTATTGCTAAAACACTTGCTGTTTTGAATGAACACTTTTATTGGCCTAACATGATTAAAGATGTTAAAAGTGTTTCTGATAAATGCATTGTATGTAAGCAAGCAAATTCGAAAATTATGCCTCATGGTTTGTATCAACCTTTGCCTGTTCCTAGTCATCATTGGATTGATATTTCTGTGGATTTTGTACTTGGATTTCCTAGATCACGCAATGGTAAGGATAGCATATTTGTAGTAGTGGATCGATTTAGTAAAATGGCACATTTTATTGCATGTTCCAAAACTAATGATGCTACACATATTGCTGATTTGCTCTTTAAGGAAATTGTAAGATTGCATGGACTTCCTAAGAGTATTGTTAGTGACAGGGATGTAAAGTTCTTATCTCACTTTTGGCGCACTCTTTGGAATAAGTTAGGCACAAAGTTATTGTTTTCTATTGTTGCACATCTACAAACTGATGGACAAACTGAAGTAGTTAATCGCACTTTGTCTACTTTACTTCGTGCACTTATTCAGAAAAACTTAAAGAATTGGGAAAATTGTTTGCGGCATATTGAGTTTGCTTAAAATAGAACTGTCTATAGTTCAACTAATTGTTCGCCATTTGAGATTGTTTATGGTTTCAATCCTTTGACCTCTCTTGATATTTTGCCTTTGCCTATTAATGAGTTTGTTAATGTTGAAGGTAGAAAGAAAGCTGAATTTATTAAGGAGTTACATGAAAAGGTTAGAGATAATATTCAAATGCGTAATAAACAATATGCCAAGCAAGCCAATAAAGGTAGAAGACAAGTGATTTTCGAACCAGGAGATTGGGTTTGGATTCACTTAAGGAAAGAAATGTTTCCTGAAAATAGGAAATCTAAACTTCATCCACGAGGAGATGGTCCTTTTTGAGTTTTGGAAAGGATTGGTGACAATGCTTATAAAATCGAACTTCCAAGTAAGTATTGCAATGTTTCATCTACATTCAATGTTCCTGATTTATCTTTATATGATGTAGGTGATTCAAGGATGAATCTTTTCGAGGAGGGAGGGAATGATAGCAATCTATCCATGTCTATGGTGCCAAAGCCGAGCTTGCATGATCCATTGGAGAATCTTGATGGTCCAATGACAAGATTAAGGAGTAAAAGGATGAAGGAAGCTTAGCACAATTTATTGTCATCACATTGTGAAAACTTGGAGGCCGAATCTTCTCAACATGAAGTTCTTTGGCATGTTTCTTCAATAACAATTAATGAAGATGTTTCTAAGAGTTCTACATTGGAGCTTAAGGAAATTCCACCTTGAAGAAATCACATAGCCGAATTGATGTCCAAAGAGAAGGCGTGTCCTTGGGCTTCAAAGTTGGATCACGCAATTCTTAGTTACTAGGATTTATTTTGTTGTTAATTAATTAAGTCCAAAACACTTAATGTGGGCTTTAATTAATTCATTAATAAGTTGATTACTTGGCCCAATTATCTTGCATGATAATGGCAAATAAAAGTTTAGGAAAGTAAAGAAGATAATTCGGTTGTGGCTTCTTAAAAGGACAAAACCGCATCTTCATATTTTAGGAAACTAGTTTGTTAGTTTGTTAGTTGTTAGTTTCTAATTCCAATTTGGAAAGTTTCCTAAATTGTAATTGGTTAGTTTGGAAGTCAAGTTATACTTGATAACCATTAGGGTTCACGATTTTGTAACCTTATTTAAAGGTGATTTTTGAGTGAAAAATAATAGAGAAGAATTTGTGAAAGTTTTAGCTTTGCTGAAATTGTGATTAACACTTTGTGTTGTCAAAGCCTTGGAGAATAATTTAGTTTTTCATTGTAGTAAGTTTGCCTTTAGCGTGACCTTTAGATGACTTCACCAAAGTTCTTGATTTCAAGAACAAGCCAAATCGACTAAGTTTAGCAATTAAATTTTCATGAGTTAAACCGAATCAATTTGTAATAAAACGTAGGGGTCTTGATCTTCTTCAATACTTTCCGTTTCCCTTTGAACATTCTTCCGCCCGAGTTTGTTTTTGTGTGTTTTGATTAACTTTTGTGCAGCAACGATCCAAAGTTTGTGGAGATTGTTTAGTCCAGGATCTTCAAGCCTCGACAACTCACATCAGTACTGGCAAGGCCCCCCGCTGTCCCAGGACGAAGCGGATCACCTGGTTATCCCGGTGGAGGAGGAGGAGGAGATCAGGAGAGCTATCTTTGATATTGCTAATGACAAGGCACCTGGACCAGATGGGTTCTCTTTGGGTTTCTTCAAGTCTGCTTGGAGTATTGTGGAGACTGATGTCTGCAAGGCAGTCAAGGAGTTCTTTCATTCTGGGAGGATTTTAAGGCAGCTCAACCACACTATTATTGCCCTATTCCCTAAGTCGACTCACTCGAGCACAGTTGGGGACTACAGTCCTATCTCTTGCTGCAATGTTCTCTATAAGGCCATCTCCAAGATTTTAGCTGACCGACTCGTGAGACTTCTTCCCAGGATCATCAATGATGCTCAGTCTGCTTTTGTGGAGGGAAGAAGTATGATAGAGAACATCCACTTGGCTCAGAAATTGATAAAGAGGTACAGCCGGCGTCGGAACTCTCCCAAGTGCCTCATCAAGGTGGACCTCCGGAAGGCTTATGATATGGTGGACTAGGTTTTCTTGTGCAGGGCTATGGAGTGCCTGGGTTTCCCCTCCAGATATATTGACAGGTTCATGGAATGCGTCACCACAGTTTTGTATTCCATAAGGATCAACGGAGAGATACATGGACACTTCCAGGGCCGGAGGGGTCTGAGATAGTGGGATCCCATTTCGCCGTACTTATTTGTCATATGTATGGAGTATCTCTCCAGAATGCTAGTTATGAGGACTCGGGAGCTGCCTTTCATTTACCAGTCCCGGTGCCAGAAGCATAAGATCACTCATTTGGCAAATGCTGATGATCTTATGCTCTTCAGTAAAGGGGATCGGCTTCGGTGGGCATACTTTGGGATTGTCTGCACCAGTTTGGGGAGGTTTCAGGATTAAGGGCTAACCCCCTCAAATCCCAGGTTTTCTTTACGGGAGTGCCACAGGAGGTTCAGAAGGCCATCATTGACCTTACTGGTATACCGCGTGGAGCTTTCCCTATCAGGAATCTGGGGATTCCCTTGGCGATGCAAGGACTGCAGGTGGTGCATTTTGCTCCGCTCTTGGAGAAGATTACATCCCAGATTGGCCTATAGACGGCCTCTTCACTATCTCATGCTGGTCGGTTGGAGCTCATTCGATCTGTCTTGCAGGGTATCCACTTTTTTTGGCTTTCTATTCTACCGGTTCCCGCAGAAGTCATTGACAGAATCGTCAGTCTCTGCAGAAATTTCCTATGGAATGGAGGACAACTGAAGGTAGCCTGGGAGGACTTGGCTGTACTAAAGGAGGGGGGAGGACTGGGAGTCACGGATCTTGGGGCATGAAATGTGGCCCTCCTGTCCAAGGTCTTATGGAACATACACCATAAGAAGGATACCTTGTGGGTCAGATGGGTTCACCATTCGTATCTGAAGCAGCGCTTCATCTGGGACCTTTCCCCCCACAGGGAACATTCCACTCTTATGCGGAGGCTTTTGACCATCAGGGACCAGATATTGGAGAGGGAGGAGTCAGTGGACCAGGCAAGGGCGAGGATAGAAGACTGGAAGCAGCCTGGCCTCACCAAGACGGCGTACCACTATTTTCGTCCTTCGGCTCAGAAGGTACCTTGGGCAACGATTGTTTGGACCTCTTATATCCCTCATAAGTGTTCATTCACACTGTGGCTAGGATTCAGGAAGAAGCTACTCACCAGAGACAGGCTGGGATTCCTTGGCATTGAGCAGAGATGCGACTTCTGCAACAAAATTCAGGAGTTCGTTGAGCACCTATTCTTTGCATGTCCTTTCACTAGGGTAATCTGGGATGACCTACGAATTTGGTGTGGGCTGAGGAGGCAGATGAGCACTTTGGACGCAGCTTTGAAGTGGCTGAAGAAGGAGAGTCGAGGAACCTCTTGGAAGGCTAGGAAGAATAAGCTGACCTTTACTTGTACAGTTTACTACATTTGGCTAGCTAGGAACCGACTATTTTTTGAGCGCATTATGCCTATTCACCAGGATATTGTGCATAGGATAAAGACACACGTGTACAGAGTAGGTGTATCTTTGTACCCTAGTGTCTCTATCCTTGACTAGTTTTGTTTGGGATCCTAGACCAGATATTTTGTTGGATATTATTGTGACAGACCCGGGTATGCCCGGTGTATTTGTATATTAAAAATTCTTTGATCAATATAATTTTTTTACATTCGATAAAAAAAAACAGCATAGCTGCCACCATCGCCGTCCCGCCGTCATCGCCGCGAACACTGCCACAGGTGCAGCTTCGATGGTCGATTGAACCAGATCATTAAGGATTAACATAAAAGTTGATGTTGTCGCTCTTCTTCTTCCTACAAAACCTCGATCTCGTCAAGAGCCTATAGACCTTTCGCTTGAGAATCCAAGCGACCAAAAAACTCACCTCAATAACAAAAGTGAATTGTTGGAAGTGGTGACCTTCCAATTGGCGTTGCTCTGCTGAAATTGAAACAATTCATTGATTGCCAGTGATACGATTACATGATTGGTGTTGTGATTTGGGAGGTGAACTGCCTGAGCAGCCTTGGCAGGAGGTGAACGTCCTAAGCAATTTCTTAAAAAAATCAATAGACAAAACTCAATCAGTACTTGATGGAATCCAGGGCCTTGCTCATAGTTACTTTTTCTTTTAGGTAACTGCCTACTTTGTGAATCATTGACGGAATTCTAACTACTACAGCCATATCAATAGAATCAATTGATTGCAGCCCTAACAGTTTCTGAAACACCACTGGACTAACATTGATGTAGTGAATAGTATAGTTATTCAGATCATCAGGAACTTGAGTAATATCAAGCACAATCAAACATTATATTGTTTTAGATCCTCCTTCGATTTTTCCTTCAAAGCCGTATAGTTCTCTTATAGGGGTAGAACCTACAAGAAGAACTGAACCATAAGAGAGTCGATAAGAAGAGCTTTGACGAAGCTTCACACAGTGTTTCACAAATGGGTTTGATGTGCTTGTGATAGTTTTCACATGATTAGGCAATAAAGGTAGAATCTTCACTAAACTCTGCCCATTTTCATTAGTTTCTGCAACATAATAAGGTTTTGAGCAACATAAAAGTTGAGTTCTAGGCTGAAAATTTAAAAGGGTTGTTACCTTTTGATGAAAGATTAACGATTTGGTTCAATCGACCAAATTGAAGCAACAGAAAAATACCTTTTTGAGATTAACGATTTGGTTCAATCGACCAAATTGAAGCAACAGAAAAATAAGATATATTTGGATAATTTTACCTTTTTAATCTCAATTTTTGGTTTTGTTGAGATTTTGTTATAACAATAAAATGAAGAGCTTCACTATGGTTGTAGAGAAAATAATTGAAGAAGAAAACAAGTTGATTTCGATATTGTGTTTCACGAATGAGGGAATTGACTTTGAGTTTTGGACAGAAATTTGGGTAATTTTGTAGGAAGAAGAAGATGTATTTAGGTAATTTTGTCGTTTTTAACACAAATTGAGGTTATTTTTGTCTTTTTTCTCATTTTATTAAGTTAAAAGCGTACCTTTTCAATTTCCAATCGCTCATGTGATTCATGCTCTGTCAACGTTTCTATTTCCATCCATTTTTCAAAAAAACCCAAAGTACAAGGAGGTAAATCATGGGTTTTTAAATGTTAAGGAGGTAACTTATAATATCGTCAAAAGACAGGGAGGTTTTTTGTAATTAACCCTATAATTAATGAAGTGTAAGTTAAATTTTTTAATATATCTATAATATATATGTAAGTTAAATAATTTAATATATATATAATATATATATATATATTGGAGTTTTGGAATGGGGTTGGGGGTTTCCATTTCACGCTTTTAACTGTTCAAAATTAGAGTTTAGGTTGCACACAACACAAACAACTCATGACTATTTTTTAGGGAAAAAAATAAACAGTGAATGCATGTCGTTGTTGCTCTGCTATTGCTAGTACTGAGTGCTACAGTTATCACTCATAGTATCTCTTATGCATAGTAAGTCTTATTTTTATGGGTAAATTAAAAAACACCTCCCTGTGGTTAGGCGATATTGTAAGTTACCTCCCTCACATATTAAAACCTATAATTCGCCTCCTTGTGCTTTCGATTTTTTTGAAAAGTAACGGAAATTGAATAACTTCACAGACTTTGTAACGGGAATTGAATAACTTCACAGACTTTGTAACGGAAATTGAAACATATTGAATTTCAAGTATCTCAGCAGAGGTGGCAAAGCATCGGTTCTTCTTCAATCCTCAATCTATGCTTCGATTTTCAATCACCCAATTTGTGCTTTGATTTTAACCCATGGTAAAGCATCGTTCTTCTTCAAACCCGAATCTGTGCTTCGATTTTCAATCACCCAATTTGTGCTTTGATTTTAACCCATGGTAAAGCATCGTTCTTCTTCAAACCACAACCTGTGCTTCGAGTTTCAATCCCCAATCCATGCTTCGATTTTAGCTCGTGGTTAAGCATAGATTTTTGGTACTGGCATATTATGAAATCCTAGATGCTTCGAGCTTGCTCTCGGAAGGAACGCATGATCCATCGGTATCAAAACTTGAGAAAATAGAGTCAACAGAATGCAAAACAACCACTTATCCCGATTTCCAAAGTAGCGATCATCAATTTGCTTATAGTGTCAACATCGCATCTGGTGACAATGGTGGAGGCTTTGTTCAAACCCAGGAGGGAAAAGTAATTATAATGAGCATTTTCTTTGCTGGGTGTTGTGCTTTGATAGTTATGGATTAATTGACCAAGCTTGTGTCATCGTTTCTTGGATTAATTGGTCAAGCTTATTAATTGGGTCTGTTACATGTTTCGGCAGTGAGGGAATGGGAAGAGATAGAGAAAATGAGAAAAAGCTCATGCGCTTTGATTAAATTTGTCAAAGACCAAGAATTGAGGAGAAAAATTGAGGGGTATATGGAATTTTGTTTTTCTTGACATATGCTGTAGCTATTTCTTGAAATTTGGCTGCTGCCTCTTGTCAACATTCTTATCAGGATGCCATTGCAGAGCAAGTTTCTTGTAAGCCTTTTTTATTTCAGAGACATGCTCTCCACACTGCAAAAGAAGGTTCTTAAAAGATCCAACTTCTCCCTAGTGCAAAGAGATGTGAAAAGCTATGAGTATATAAGTATGTTCTTCTTTGCATTTCATATAGAGAATGGGTCATGTCTATGAGGCATGAACATCAAGTTGGCTGTTCTTGCAATTTTATGTGAAGGCTTTTTTATGACGTGAGAATTTTTTTATTGTAATTGTTTTGGGAGCTATGTGAAATAATCAAAGTTGCAGATTCTAAGGAAGAAGATGATGGTAGTGGCAGTTTTGTCTTTTTAATATTATAAACTAGGGTCATTTTTGTCTTTTTACCAATTTTTTAAAGTTAAAAATAATTTTTTTAATTATGATTGCGTGTGTCATTTAAACTCGGTTACTTCTCCCATTTCCATCCATTTTTCAAAAAAAACCCAAAGCACAAGGAGGCGAATTATAGGTTTTAATATGTCAGGGAGGTAACTTAAAATATTGCCTAACCACAGGGAGGTTTTTTGTAATTTACCCTATTTTTATTTTAGTTTTTTTTTTGTTTTATTCACTTAGTTTGTTTATTTGTTTTGTTGTATACATATGTGTGTACACACACACGCACACACACACACACACACACACACTTTTATGTAGAAGCACTCTTTAAAAAAAATAATGAAGGATATATATTATTTCTAATTTAGTTGTTTGGAAAATAATTAAAATAAAAATAATTGTACGTTGCTACATATATTTCGAACCCTAATTGGTTTAGTAATAAGTTTGTTACACTATAAATACATATACTTTCTAATTGGTTTTACAATAATAAATTTATTGTATGTCTCTTTATAACTTTATACTTTCTAAAAGGGTTTGAGAAACAAAAGTAAATTTATTATTGAAAGAAGTGTTAATTGAATTGTCCTATCTTTATATTATTTTTTTGTAATATTCCAAACTTACTATTAGATGCATTTAATCTATTTCCTTTTATTTCACGACATAAATGCGAGTTAGGGTTATTGAGCAACTAATTGATAATTGCCTTTAGGGGAGTTTATCGATTTGTTTTTGGGTTCTTCGAATATTTCGATTCGGTTTGTTCGAATTGAGCATTTATAAACGTAAATTCAAAAATCAAACCAAATTGAATTCGGGTCGAATTCGAATAAATTGAAGATGATACTTGAATTTAAAAAATTAAATTTTAATTCAAATTAATTGAATTTGCACAAACAAATATAACTCGAATTTAGTTTTAATCTAAATTAAATTACCAAATTACATCTCAATTTAGGATTCGAAACAATAATTTAGTTTTCAAATAATACGAATTTCGTAAATTTGAATTTGGTCGGATATTCGGTTTAACTTGAATATTGCGGTATTGTATAAATTACTTTTTATAACCTAATTAATGATAATCTATCTTATTACGACAGGATTCAACTAGGTCAAGTGAACCTTTCAACTTCCATCATCATTAAATATGAATTTCTGTCCATTTACCTTGGTACCAACTACAGTACGATTTTATTTTATCGACATATTATAGTAAATTGTGAAGGGGGATACACATAAGTTATTTCCGTCGTCCTCCCTAACGTGCTCAATAATCATCATGATCACAAAATTAATCGTAACATTAATAATTATTACTATTAATTACATACATAAATATAATTTCTAAACACTATTAAGGTAATAAACAACAATGGTTTTGGCCACTAAAGTAGGGTTTTAACTTTCATTGATTTCCTAATCTACTATTTTTCTTTTATTCATTTCCTCTTCTTCCTCTTTTTGCATAGTACTTCATTATATTGCTTCCTTTTATCCACTACCTTTTACTTTCTACTTCTTCCTCTCAAAATTTCCCTTCTCACCATTTTGTTTGATTTTCTTCTCCTTTTTCTCCTTTTTTTCCCTTCTCAATTGTTCTTCCCTTGATCCACCACCGAAGTTGCCATTATTGTTGTTCTGAAATATTTAAGATGTGTAGTTGTACGAGATAATTTTAATATTTTAATAGATATGTTTTCTATGGATCATTTAAGATATCTTTTTATTTTGTATGAGCTAAATTTATCTTTTGATATTTTTGTAAAAGTTAAAACTTTTAACAAGGGGATGAAAGGATTATCCGAGCCTCTACCCATTCCGGATCGACGCCCGAAGAATGCTCGACCCAAGGAATGAGTCACAAGGTGATATGTATGCCCCAACGACAAAGGAACCTATGGGCGGAGCATTTTCATAGTGACTGAACCTAATTTTGGTTGGTTAATTCGTTTAGTTTATCGATGATCAGCTAGTATACTGGTCGGACCAATCATTCGCGGGGGAGGCGGGTATTGGCATTGAATTGAAGGTATTTTTTTCATTTTGGTACATTATGCATGGTTGTCTAGGTGAAAAAAATAAATTGAACACATGAGCGAATAGTTGCCATAATTATTAATCGATCATGTTTATATTGTGATAAGAGTACTGTGTGCAGTTATTGAGTTATTTTAGTTGTTATAGTATAATAAATCTACCCTGTTAGCAAAATTAACAATATAATCATGGGTTTATACTTGTTTTAGAGGAAATGTATGTTTTTGACGATTATGGACCAAAGTGTTTATTTTAAATTTGTTTAACACATACGATAGAGTCATAGATTTAGTGTTTGAGTTTACTAGAGGCTTTAATTTCCTAGAGATTGAAACAAATAAATGGAACTAATCCTTATTGTGTGAAATATTTATGTAAATATGGTGTCTAAATTAAACTTGTGTCTAATAACTTATAAAACTTCATTTATATTAGAGTTGCATCGATTTGGATTTGTTTTTATCTTTTTGACATTACAGGAGTGAGTTTCGGAGTTTTATAATATATATATATATATATATATATATATATATAGAAAGTATTACCAGTAAAAAAAGTAGAAAGTATTGTAAGATTTCATTGTTTAAATAGAACGATGCATTAAAATTGGGTATTACTTTTTGATTTTTAGTTTTTTAAAGAATATATTAAATGCTCATTATTACAATTTATAAATTTCATTCTCATCATTATAGTGTTAAATTTTGGAGGAAATTAAGGGACATAATCAATTTGTCTACATATAATAGTAAAGCGGGAAGGTAAAGTTTTCTTCGTCGTCCAAAGATGTTCCTTCTCACATGATATAGCTTTAGTAAATTTTTCGTTTCATCATTAGTAACATTTAATTGCATTAATTGTCTTTATTCTCTTTAATTGTTTTGTCAAGTAAAAAATACATAATGTACTTGCTAAATTATGCTTGATTCATATTCCATTCAAATCCGTCTTGATGAAGAATATTTAATGCTCATTATTATACAAAAATCTCATTTTCTAACTCTTATATATCTACACTTATCACTAATAATTAATTTATTCATACTTTATTTTAGTTGTGTTTATTAAAAAATGTCTCTTTATTTTCTAACTCCTATCTATATTTGTTTTATTTAGAACCTTCTTAATTAACGTAATCATCACTATTTGAAATTATTTTTTTGGGGTTAGTGTGTGTTTTGTGGACTAATAATTATTTTTGGGTGAATGTGTTGTTGCAAAATGTATTTCCGACCTTGTATTTGGTGGGGATGAGTGGTGAATCTTATGGTGGTCATGATACTCTGGTATGTTGTGGTTCTGAATTATGTTGTTTTGCATTGTGAAGTTTTTGTGGATTTTATGTAAATGGCCTTGATTGATTGAGTTATACGAGTAAGATTCATGAAAAAAACTATTTGTGTTGGCCTATCTTATTGTATACTTCTTTTTTTATTTTTTTGGATGTAGAAGTAGATAGGATTCAACTGATAATGCCAAATTCTTGATATTTTAGGAAAGGTATATGTTCCGGAACATATTTTTTTCAAAACTTTTCCAAGCGAGTGTGTGTGTTTTGTGGTTGGTGTCATCTAAGACTAATGTATAACATATCTTGCAGATATTCATAGTATTTAAAAAAAGATTAATTGGTGGAGGTTAGAATTTGAAATTTTGTAGTCTTTATGCCTCATCTAAATGTATACTGCTTAATTATGAGAAAGGGATAAATGGATGAAAATGAAAGTTATGTTGCATATCTATAATCTTTTATTTTCTTTTCCGATTTTTAGGTCATTTTTAGTGCTTATATAAAGGCATAACTTGGGTAGTTTTAGTGTTGCAAATTAATTATAAAGTATTGAAAATTTTTATGGAGCGATGGAGTTGAATCATACTTAAATCTATACCATATCATGCAATTGTCACCTGGAACAACTATTGTTTTTCTTATAAAAAAAATTCATTTTCTTAACACTGCTCATGGTGTCATTTTACAGGCTTCTTGACTCTGTCAGGGATAAAGCCGATGCTCGTAATTAGTTTTCAACGTTAATTTAATTGAAGCATCACTAAACTTGTACTATGCTTGCTTGATTCCTGACGTGGATGGACATTTTCATCCTTCTGATGTTTTTTGAAGAGTAGTTTCTCACAAGGTTTAAGAGTTTACTAAGTGTTTATGATCTTTCATGCCTTATATTTATTGTTATAATGCAATTAAATAGTCATTTGTTTTCTGACCATTACGATTTGGACAATTCTATTTTGCGCAGAAAACTTCACTTTTCATTAGGACGATTTTAAGTTGACAAGAGTGCCATATATTTACTATAATTATAAGTTGTGGATCACTTGATTTCCTTTGGAGTTGATGTTTTGATTGGCATGAAATTAGAGTCCTTTGACCTGAAATTTGCTTAGCAGTGTTCATTTCACAAACTAAGTTTTGAGAAAAATTGATCTTATTCTTAAACTTTGAGAGTGTCCTTAGTTGTTCTGTATATGAAAATCTTTGATAAATAAAAGTTGCAAAGTAGTGACTCTTTCGAGCCAGAGGCGGTAAAAATTTGTTGTTCTTTTGATACTTTCATGCAACTTTTTTAGGCTACAGATGGACACAAAAAACTCATAGGATGTTACACTGCATTTAGTTATTGAATGATGCCTCTTCATTTATGTTGTGTTTGTGATTTACTTGTCCTAAATAATCAATTATTGCTAATCTTTTTGTGGCTTAAGTTATGAGAGGTACTGTTTTAGATTTTTGTTTCTTCACATTCTTCTCCTTCTCATAATAGTAGGTAGCGCTCTAAGTTTAGAATTATTCCATCAATCATTATTCAATTCGCTATTTCACCAAAAACATAGGATGATTGCCTAATCGTTATCTACTCCACTATAATCTAAAACCCTTGGAACCTTTGCATAAATTCTTAGTTCTAGACTTATTTGAATAATAATTAGATTTTTTGTTTGCATATTTTTATTGGTCATGTGATTTATATGTAGTGCTTAGGATGTATCATTTTAAAATTTAAGTTGAAAAGTAAAATACTATATTAGAGAAGTTAGATACCCATTTATAGGAAGTTAGAGAAAATTTGCGTTGGATAATGAACTTAAAAAAGAATATATGTGCCTGTTTTGAATTATTGATAGTGAGACAGATTATAATACGATTAATGTGAAAATCTTCCCGTTCATCAATGGTACAAACGAAAACATCCAATTTTGTATAATATAATTGGTGGAATATGTTGAATAATTTATCATTTCAATCAAATTAGCAATCGCACATATGCAACACCCAGTTTTGACTTCTCGTGATTATCTTAATATGATGAACTATATCTACCTTCAACTTAACTTTTGAAGAAAAAGTTCTACATTTACTATGTTTTTATATTCCCTAATTTTGCACATTCTTAACTTTTGAAAATAAAAACCGTCAATTATGAAATTACTTGATCTTGACATCCCTTATTTTATACTTATTCAAAACTATTAATGGAACATGTTTCTACTTTCTATTTTGTATTAGTGGATTACCATAATACCATTATATTAATTTACAGTGCAGAGCACGGTGCTATTCTACTAGTTCAATAATAATTGATTGATTTAAAAATTTTACTGTAGTACTTTAAATATTCCTTATTGTTCCTTAATTAATAAACAGAAATTTTCTTTGTCAAACCAATTTTCAATGAATTTCATAGTCTTATCTTATGAAAAATATGTTGTACTTTACTCTCTTTCCATAATTATTATTTTAGTGGTCTTATTAATAAATTAAATCATGTTTAATTCTTCTGTATTCAATTTGGTCTTTTCATTTTCATTTCAATTATATCTAATTCTTTTGCATTCTATTTTGTCTTTTCATTTGCATTTTAATAATTTAAATGAGATCATGAATTCAATTTAAACATCAATGTATTCTATTGACCACTACTTAAATAATGTGCATACTCATGAAAAATAACAATTTCGACAACAGTCTTTTCATTTCCTAACTCTTATTTGCACTTATTTTTATACTTATAAAAAAATATCATAATTTTCTCTCTTATTAGAGCACACCCTAACAATTCTCATATTTTTTTCTTCCTTACCAATTTCAAAAAAAATTATTATATATATATTGTATGACGAACAAACAAAATAGTATTTTCAACTCCAATACTCTACGATAAATAATGCAGAGTTACTTTTTTGTGCAACTAATTTACCTACGCCAAGCTATTGTCATAGCAAGGAAACTATTATTATTAGTATAATAATAATATTTTTATTATTTTATTATTATTTTGTTACTTTTTACATAAAATGAGATAAACTTTGTATACTTGTGAGAACATCCAATCGTACAGGGCACGATTTTCTTCTACTAGTATATTAATATTGTGGAAGGCTTTATAATTTATATGTGTCATCCCTAAACTTTGATCAACCTTCATTGATGCAAAAACAATAATCACCACTTTGGAATCCTTCATTATATATATTAAGTTAGGGAACAGTTCTTGTTCATAATTTGTAAATGCAAAACGGTGACAATATTTTGAATCTTGAAATCTTTAAAATTGTTTAGAATAGTCTTCAACATTGCATGCTTCTTTAAATTGAAAATTGTTTTTATAATGAGTTATTTTTCCAAATAATTCATTTGTATGTCCAAATTTAATACTACAAATAGTATACCAGCGAAGTAAATCCATGGTAATTATATTGAAATAGTTACATGTGTATTATATGGCAAATTATCATTTCTATACTCAAATATTACTCATTTATATTACCTATGTGGTTTGCACATTGTCAAAGAAACTTTTGCATGTGGTTATTGCATTATAATAGCTACAGATTGCAGCTAGTGCTTTGGCAAAGTTGCAGTTTTTCAAATTTATTATTATAAATTTGTCAGTGTCAATTTCGTTATATCATCAACTTATCCTCAATTTTCCATTCTCCAATATCATTTAAATTCTTTTAAATTTTTTTAATTTAAAATAATTTATTTTGACTGTCAATTTGATGGAAATCAACCCATGTCCATCTTGCCGAAACCAACTTCACAAGATCCATTGGCAAATCTTGATGGTCCAATGACAAGATCAAGGAGTTCGAAGATGAAGGCAGCCTTACATTCATTAATGGCGTCAACTTGACGCCATTAAGATCTTGCAACATCTCATTCACATGAAGTTATTTGGCATGTTTCTTCAATAACAATTCATGATCCACCTTGAAGAAATTGCATAGCCGAATTGAAGTCCAATGAAGAAGGCGTGTCCTTGGGCTTTGACATGGATCACGCCATTCTTATAATTTTTAGGCTTTATTTATGTTGTTTTAATTAAGTCTACTTAACGTTTTTAATGGGCTTAATTTGTGGCGTTTTTCTTTTTAACTGTTAATAAATTACTTGGCCCAATTATCATGCATGATAATGGCAAGTAAAAGTTTAGGAAAGTAATCTCCTAAATTTTAGGAGCTTTATACGTTTTTAGTCAAGGTAGCAAAACCGTGTTTTGCTTGTTACCTTTTAGGAAACTAAGTTTGTTAGTTTCTTAGTTGTTAGTTTCCAATTCCAATTTGGAAAGTTTCCTAAATTGTAATTGGTTAGCTTGGAAGTCAAGTTGTACTTGATAACCATTAGGGTTTTATGTTTTTGTAGCCTATTTATAGGTGAGTTTTTCACGTGAATTAATAAGAAGATGAATTTTGATAAAGTTTAGCTTTGCTAAAAACCCTTTTGCAGCTGTGAAAAGTTGTGAAGAAACGTGATCATTCAATTGAGTTCAGTTGAATCTTCATAAGATCCGTGATCTTTAAGCTAGGACCTTAGAGAGAAATTATCCGTTCTTAATTTAAAGAACATGCCAAACTGATTTTTATTCAACTCTTGATTTACATAGGTTGAACTAGAATCAATTTGTAATAACGTGTGGGTTTGATTAGTTAATCAATTCTGCCATTTTTAATATCTTCTTGTTGTGTGTTTTCCGCATCTTTGTGTTGAGTTGTTTTTGTTCGAGATTTTGGTGGTACAACCGGTCCAAAGGAGAGGTTATTCGTGTGGTTGAGGACTCCAATCCAAGGCCATCCATATCAATTAGTATCAGAGCAAAGGTTGTTGTTGTCCAAAATTCAGGTTTTGTTCCCTTCTCAGTTTTCTTGATTTGTGGCGTTGTTCTTGCTGTTTTGTCTAGCGTCCAATTCTGCAGTTTGTTGCGTCTTTTTCCTTGCTGTTTTTAGAGTTCTCTTGCTGTCTTAGGTCGTCATAGGTTCATTCAATTAATTCATAAAAAATCGCATGCAATTTTGTTACTAAAATCTGTCACAAAACCGTGTTGATCTTGCTCTCGATTTTTGCTGTTTTTGAGTCGTAATATTGCTGTTGTTTTTCACGTTGTTCTTGCTGTTTCTTTTAGCGTTTTGCTGCTATTCTTTGTGTCTAAATTCTGCACTATTTTGTTTGTCTTCATAGTGTTGAATTCTTTGTGTTTTTCTTTGTTGAGTCTCACGTCAAATTAGGGTTTCTCTAAACTAGGGTTTTCGATCATAAATCTCTAGATTCATTGAATTTGATCCGTTTGTCTTGCTTTCTGTTGTGTTAGTTTCATCATTGTGTTGTCTACATATTGCCTTCTGATCAAACTTTTATCACACTTGAAAAAGACAAGTTCTTGAACACTTTCTTGAACTTCTTGATTTTCTTGAAAATCCGAAAGTGTTAAAATTTGGTTCTTGAGCTATATTCTTGATCTTCATCATAAATCTTGAATATTTTGTTAAAGTGGCACCTTCAAATTTGTAATATTTGGTGAGATATTTGAGGTTTAATTTTTTGAAATTTTAAAGTTGAGACAAGACAAAAACCTTAATCATAGGTTTGTTTGAACAACATAAGACAAACAACCTTAAATCCAAGGATTGTATCTTAAAACCTTAAACCTTAAACCTTTGACTTGTCCTAGGTTCTTGTCCAGACCTTAACCATTTGTTTTGTCCAAGGTTTGTGTCCAAACCTTAAAAGTTTTGTTTTGTACTAGGTTGTCCGAAAAAAAAGGGGGGTACGGTAAAAAAAAAGTGACCGATTGAAAAAAAAACTAATATATATATATATATATATATATTCGGACTTTAGTTGTTTATTTCTGTTATTTATTTTATTTTAATTATTTTAAATAGCAATTCTTGAATTGTTACTTGAAAACCACCTTATATTGAAAGTGTCATATCTTGCTCAATACAACTCGGAATCAAGTGATTCAAATTGTATTCTCTTCGTCTTACAGTCTACTTTCTGAATTCTTTAGTTTCTGAAGCTAATCAAGTTGTATCCACACGTGATCTTAAATGCTCTTGAAGTGATTTGTTTGAAATTCTTTGGTTTTACTTGTGCAAATCTTGTTGTGGAATTTATCGGTTGAGAACATGTTATTTTAATCAATTGAAACAGTAAGTTTTCATATTTTGAGAGTATTAGATAGGATATACACGAGAAAAGCCTTCATATTAGAGAGGAGTGTACCTACTCACCCAAATAGTGAGAACCCGAGAGGACTACTTTTGTTTTCTTCTTGTTTTCTTTACTAACTTGAAGGTACAATGGAGGGTGGTGATAACAAAACACCACAAGAAAACCCCAAGTGGATCAAAAGTTCACAAATGATGTAATCTTTGATATGATCCGAAAGCTTCAACTCCAAATTGATAATATGTCTTCCACATCTTGACCACCAAAGGGTTCTTTTTCACGAGAGGTTGAGTTTGATTCCAATAATGAATCCAACAATGATGAGGAGGAGGAGGAGGAGAACACGGGTTCTTCTAAGAAAGGTGACAAATCAAAATTTTCAATTGGTTCTGTTAAACTAACAATTCCTACTTTTCATGGAAAGGCAGATCCCGAGGCTTACTTTGATTGGGTTCGAGAACTTGAACACTTCTTTGAAGGCCATGATTACCCCAAAAAGGAGAAATACTACCTTGCCTTCATGCACCTTAAGGATTATGCTAGTCTATGGTGGGATGAGGTTATTCGAACTAGACGTCAAGATAGTGAAAGGCCAATCAAGACTTGAAACCCAATGAAAGTGCTTATGAGGAAGAAGTATGTCCCTTCTCATTACAACCGTGAATTGAATAGAAAATTGCACTCTCTTGTGCAACGTAGCCGTACGGTTGAGGAGTATTACCATGAGATGGAAGCTTTGATGATTAAAGTCAATGTTCAAGAGGATCCCGACTCCACTATAGAAAGGTTTTTGAGAGGTATGCATTCAGATTTAGCTTACCATATTGATTTACAAAGCTATGTTGATATTAATGAGCTTGTTCAAAAAGCAATTAAGATTGAAAGACACATGAACGGGAAGAATAAGTTCTCACAACCACCACCACCTTGGTGAAGGAAACAAAAGCCGAATATTGTCCCTTTCACACCACCAACCAAGCCGCGACCATTCACTTCGAATCATCCTTCAAGTGCACCTCTAAACGTTCCAACATCAGCCCCAAAGGCTGCTGATTCTGCTCCCAAATCGGCGTCAACCTCCACTTCTAGATTGAGGGATATTCGGTGTTATAAATGTCAAGATTATGGACATATACAATCTGATTGTCCCACTCAAAAATTGATGATAACTCTTGATAGTGGTGAAGTGGTAAGTGATGATGACTGTGCCGACATACTACCCCTTGAAGAGAAGCACCAAAGTGAATCAAGTGATGATGGTGAAGCTCTTGAATCATATACATATGATGTTGGTAATTATTCTTTAGTTTCTCGCCGAGTTGTTAATGTTCAACCTTTAGTTGATAATGATGATTTGATGCAACGAGAAAACATATTTCACACACGATGCATGGTTCAAGGGAAAATTTGTAGTGTGATTATTGATAGTGGTAGTTGCACCAATGTGGCGAGTACTTTGATTGTGAACAAATTGAATTTGACTTGCATGAAACATCCCAAGCCTTATCGTCTACAATGGTTAAACAATTCGGTTGATACACGAGTTCAAAAACAAGTTAAGTTTTCATTAACCATTGGGAAATATGTTGATACTGTTCTATGTGATGTTGTTCCCATGGAAGCAAGTCATATTTTACTTGGTCGTCCTTGGCAATTTGATTGTGATGTACTTTACCATGCCAAGAAAAATTTTTACAGCTTTGTACATAAAGGAAGGAAGTTTAATCTTCATGCCTTAACTCCCGCACAAGTCTTTGAAGACCAAACAAGGATTATACAAACTAGTAGAGATATGAATGCCGCAAAGGAGAAGAAAGAACAAGAGAAACAATGTAATAGTGATTCGAATTCTTGTAATAGTCGAGAGATAGTCGTTTCAAAATCTTGTCATTTTGCTTCTTCTAGTGAGATTAAGAGAGCTTTAGTAACTAGGCATCCTTTGTACTTGATGATTCACAAGGATTTTATACTTATTATTGATAGTAATAACCTTGCTTCTTTGCCTAGTGCTGTTTACTCTCTTTTGCAGGAATATCAAGACGTGTTTCCTGAGGAATTACCAATAGGTTTACCATATTGAACATCAAATTGATTTCATACCTGGAGCACAAATTCCAAATCGTCCAGCTTATAGAGCTAACCCCGAGGAAACAAAAGAGATTCAACGTCAAGTGGTGAACTCCTTGACAAAGGTATTGTGCGTGAATCTCTTAGTCCATGTTCCGTTCCTAAAAAGGATGAGTCTTGGCGTATGTGTGTTGACTGTCGTGCCATAAATAAAATAACTATTAAGTATAGGCATCCAATTCCTAGATTAGATGACATGCTTGATGAGTTATATGGTTCGTGCATATTCACCAAGATAGATCTAAAAAGTGGCTATTATCAAATTCACATGAAAGAAGGTGATGAATAGAAAACAGCCTTTAAAACAAAGTATGGTCTTTATGAATGGTTGGTTATGCCTTTTGGTTTATCTAATGCACCCAGTACTTTTATAAGGCTTATGAACCATGTTTTTCGTCACTTTATTGGCAAATTTGTTGTAGTCTATTTGGATGATATCCTTGTGTATAGCAAAACACTTGATGAACATATTAAACATTTAAAACAAGTGTTTATTGTTTTGCGTGAGAACAAATTACATGCTAATCTCAAAAGTGTTCTTTTTGCTTGGAATCAATTATCTTTTTGGGATATGTTGTAAGTTCTCAAGGTATTGCTATTGATGAGTCTAAGTCAAGGCAATCATGGATTGGCCAAGACCTGCATGTGCTAGCCAAGTTAGGAGTTTTCATGGACTTGCAAGTTTTTATAGGAGATTTGTTAAAGATTTTAGTTCTATAGCAGCCCCTTTAAATGAACTTGTCAAGAAAAATGTTGTTTTTGAATGGAAAGATGAGCATGAAAACGACTTTAACAAGTTGAAATACATGTTGACTCACACGCCCCTTTACTTGCTTTGCCTAATTTTAATAAAGCTTTTGAGATACACTGTGATGTCTCCGGAATTGGTATTGGTGCTGTTTTAATGCAGGAATCAAGGCCCGTGGCTTATTTTAGTGAAAAGCTCAATGGGGCAGCTTTAAAGTATGCAACTTATGATAAGGAGTTGTATGCTTTGGTAAGGTCATTACAAGTTTGGCAACATTACTTATGGTCAAAAGAGTTTTTAATTCATTCTGATCATGAAAGCCTTAAATTTTTGAAAACTCAAGGTAAATTGAATAAAAGGCATACTAAATGGTTAGAATTTATTGAAACTTTTCCATATGTAATTAAGTATAAATCTGGTCAAGAGAATGTTGTAGCTAATACATTATCTAGGAAATACACTTTATTTACCTATTTGCATGCTAAGTTACTTGGTTTTGAATTGCTTAAAGATTTGTATAATGATGATCATGATTTTCACGCCAACTATGATCTTTGTTTGACTAAGCCGAATGGTGACTTCTATGTTTATGATGGTTTCTTGTTTAAGAAAGATAAACTTTGCATTCCCCTTTGTTCCATTCGTGAATTACTTGTTAAGGAAACCCATGGGGGAGGGTTAATAGGGCATTTTCGTATTGCTAAAACACTTGTTGTTTTGAATGAACACTTTTATTGGCCTAACATGATTAAAGATGTAAAAAGTGTTTGTGATAAATGTATTGTGTGTAAGCAAGCAAAGTCAAAAATAATGCCTCAAGGTTTGTATCAACCTTTGCCTGTTCCTAGTCATCCTTGGATTGATATTTCTATGGATTTTGTACTTGGATTGCCTCGATCACGCAATGGTAAGGATAACATATTTGTAGTAGTGGATCGATTCAGTAAAATGGCACATTTTATTGCATGTTCCAAAACTAATGATGCTACACATATTGCTGATTTGTTCTTTAAGGAGATTATAAGATTGCATAGAATTCCTAAGAGTATTGTTAGTGATAGAGATGTCAAGTTTTTATCTCACTTTTGGCGTCAATCTTTGGCATAAGTTAGGCACTAAGTTATTATTTTCTACTATTGCACATCCTCAAACTGATGGGCAAACTGAGGTAGTAAATCGTACTTTGTCTACTTTCCTTCGTGCTACCATTCAGAAAAACTTAAAGAATTGGGAAGGATGTTTACCTCACATTGAGTTTGCTTATAATCGAACAATTCATAGTGCTACTAATTTTTCACCCTTTGAGATTGTTTATGGTTATAATCCTATAACTTCTTTAGATATTTTGCCTCTTCCTCTTAATGAGTTTGTTAATGTTGAAGGTAAAAAGAAAGCTGATTTTGTTAGGGAGTTACATGAAAATGTTAGAAATAACATTCAAAGGTGTAATGAGCAATATGCTAAGCAAGCCAATAAGGGTAGAAGGCAAGTGATTTTCGAACCAGGAGATTGGGTTTGGATTCACTTGAGGAAAAAGAGGTTTCTCGACAAAAGGAAATCTAAACTTCATCCAAGAGGAGATGGTCCTTTTCGTGTCTTGGAAAGGATTGGAGATAATGCTTACAAGATTGAACTTCCTAGTGAGTATGGCAATGTCTCATCCACATTTAATGTTACTGATTTATCTTTCTTTGATGTAGGTGATTCGAGGACGAATCCTTTCGAGGAGGGAGGGAATGATGGAAATCAACCCATGTCCATCTTGCCGAAACCAACTTCACAATATCCATTGGCAAATATTGATGCTCCAATGACAAGATCAAGGAGTTCGAAGATGAAGTCAGCCTTGCATTCATTAATGGCGTCAACTTGTGAAGGACTTGAGGAAGATCTTGCAACATCTCATTCACATGAAGTTATTTGGCATGTTTCTTCAATAACAATTCATGATCCACCTTGAAGAAATTGCATAGCCGAATTGAAGTCCGATGAAGAAGGCGTGTCCTTGGGCTTTGACATGGATCACACCATTCTTATAATTTTTAGGCTTTATTTATATTGTTTTAATTAAGTCCACTTAACGTTTTTAATGGGCTTAATTTGTGGCGTTTTTCTTTTTAAGTGTTAATAAATTACTTGGCCCAATTATCTTGCATGATAATGGCAAGTAAAAGTTTAGGAAAGTAATCTCCTAAATTTTAGGAGCTTTACACGTTTTTAGTCAAGGTAGCAAAACCGTGTTTTGCTTGTTACCTTTTAGGAAACTAAGTTTGTTAGTTTGTTAGTTGTTAGTTTCCAATTCCAATTTGGAAAGTTTCCTAAATTGTAATTGGTTAGCTTGGAAGTCAAGTTGTACTTGATAACCATTAGGGTTTCATGTTTTTGTAGCCTATTTATAGGTGAGTTTTTCACGTGAATTAATAAGAAGATGAATTTTGATAAAGTTTAGCTTTGCTAAAAACCCTTTTGCAGCCGTGAAAAGTTGTGAAGAAATGTGATCATTCAATTGAGTTCAGTTAAATCTTCATAAAACCCATGATCTTTAAGCTAGGACCTTAGAGAGAACTTATCCGTTCTTGATTTAAAGAACATGCCAAGCTGATTTTTATTCAACTCTTGATTTACATAGGTTGAACTAGAATCAATTTGTAATAACGTGTGGGTTTGATTAGTTAATCAATTCTGCCGTTTTTAATATCTTCTTGTTGTGTGTTTTCTGCACCTTTGTGTTGAGTTGTTTTTGTTCGAGATTTTGGTGGTACAACCGGTCCAAAGGAGAGGGTATTCGTGTGGTTGAGGACTCCAATACAAGGCCATCCGTATCACAATTTTTTTAAAACTTTATTAACCGTCATCTTCTTTAAATTATAGGTTTATAGAGAGAGTTGTCTCACACTCCACGCCTAGTAAAGAAGAATCAATTAGTTCTTGGCCAAATTTTAGACAATAAATAGATTTGAGTTGGAAGTATATGACAAAAGGGGTGAATGCTAATGGAAAAAGAGTCATCATATATGATTTTTACTATTGCTCTTTAGTGGGGGTATCAATAGGATGAAACTACATCTTGTTGGAGGAAAAAATAATGTTATTGTGTGCAAAAAAGTGCCTATAGATGTAAGCTTACTAATGAACAATTCTTTAAAAGAAAATATTCATAAATCAAATAAGGAGAGGGCAAATTTTGTAATTAATATTAATGAGCATTTAAGTGATGATGTTCAAGAAATTTCTTCTCATACAGTTAAAAGGAAAGGAATTTCCATTGATAAGCGGCTGAAAAAAGCAAAAATAAATGCTAGTTATGGTATTGAACCTTACTTGTCAGATAAACCTTTTGACCTCTCTCAACCAAGTCTAAAGTCTATTATGCAAAGTAAGAAAAAATGTCTTCAAATTGACATGGCTAGATATGTGGGTCTATGATGCATTTATTCCTTTCAATGCTGTTAATTCACACTATTTTGAGCAAGCAATGTCAAGAATAGCATGTATGGGCCATGGATACGGAGGTCTTACTTATCATGCACTTAGTGTAAATTTATTAAGAGATGCAAAGAAGGAAGTTCAATTACTTATAGATAGTTTTCATAGTAAATTGGTAGAAATCGGTTGCACAATTACGTGTGATGGATAGAAAGATGGTAGACAAAGAAGTTTGATTAATTTCTGGTTTATTGTCCTTTTGATATTTCATTTATTAAATCGTTGATATTTTGGATGTGGAGACAAATGTAGAAACTTTGTGCAACTTGTTTTCGAAAATTGTTGGACTTGATAATGTTGTTCATATGGTTATTTACAATGCAAGTAACTATAAGGCTACAGTAAGATTTATTTCTCTTAAATATCTATCAATTAGTTGGTCTCCATGTGTAGCACACTGTCTCAATTTGATTATGAAAGATATTAGTGAAATGCCTAAAATTGCAAACACAATTACTCTTGCCTCTAGGGCCACGAAACTTGTTTATAATCGCAAATGAATTATTAGTTGGTTGAGACAAAGACCTAGTTGGAGAAAAATTCTCCGTCTTACTGAAACTAGGTTTGGTACTTCATTTATAGCGTTGAAAAGCCTTTATGATCATAAAGAACACTTGAAGTGATAGGAATCCAGACATGCTTGAAGGTGAACAACAGTCCGTTGAGCCGTTACGTGGAATGGAAGGACCAATGACTCGATCTAGAGCCAAAAAGTTAAAACTTGCTCTTAATGGATTGATCATGGAAGTGATGGACGATGTATATAAGATGTTGGAACATGGTTTTGGTGAGGTGAAGACTGACTTGAAGCCTTGGAACCTCTTGATTTTGACATTATATGAAGATACTTCAATGGAGAGCAAGATTGGACAAGTATTGGTTGCTTGTAGCTCCACGTTTCGACGTCCATAGCTCCACATCGCGACGTGGCTCACTGGAATTTGGAGACTTGAAAAATTGAAATTAAAAATCCAATTTAATTCACTGAGATGTATTTTCACACATTGCGATGTGCGACCATACACGTCATGACATCCAGACACCCACATCGCGACGTTGGGAAAATTCGGTAGATTTAGGTTTTTGATTTTTTTTTAGTTCGTTTTTGTTTAATTTTTTCAATAAGAAACATGATATGATGTTCTTTCATGAACATTGACATGTTATTCATGTTATTTACACATGGCTGAAGGTCTTGCATGATTGAGGCATGTGTTATTTATTTTAGAAAAGTTAAGTCCTATTAGGAAACTACCTTTTCGGTATTTAGGGTTTATTTTTTGTTGGTTATTTTATCTTCCTATATAAAGGAGCATGTAAGCCACGAATTTGGTTGTTGAAAATTGAAATAAGAAGTTCATTATTTTTTGTAGCAAAATCTGAATAAAAAATCCTTAGAGACCTTAAGCTAAGTTTGAGCTTTTGTCTTTAAACCCTAAAGTGAGATTAAGACCATTAGTATTGCTTTTGTTCTAAGTTTGAGAACAGCCAAATCTGATTTGATTTAGGTGCTGCCCAAATCAAGTTGTAATAACGTTGGGGCTTTTGACAAGTTTTCATTAAATCGCATTCAATATCCTTTTTCTTTGATTTTCTTTGTTCTTTGTTATTTGTTCTAACCTGTTCTTTCTTTGTTTTCTTTCTTTGTGATCATTCTTTTGATCTTGTTGGTGGGAATTTTCCAAGCTAGACCAAAAGCACCACAAAAACACCATAAACCAAAAACACCACAAAAACTCCATAGACCAAAAACACCAAAAAAACAACATAGACCAAAGACACCAAAAAAACAACATAGAACAAAGACACCGTAAAAACTACAAAGACGAAAGACACCGCAAAAACTACATAGACCAAAGACACCGCAAAAACTACATAGACCAAAGACACCACAAAAGCAACAAAGATCGCGGTTTTGTCATGCAACAAACCACGGATTTTGCCAAAAATAGCAAAGACCATGGTTTTGCCATGCAACAAATCACGGTTTTTGCCTAAAATAGCAAAGACCATGGTTTTGCCATGCAACAAACCACAATTTTTGCCAAAAATAGCAAAGACCGTGGTTTTGCGATGCAACAAACCACGGTTTTTGTCAAAAATAACAAAGACCATAGTTTTGCCATGCAACAAAGTCACGGTTTTTGCCAAAAATAGCAAAGACCCTAGTTTTGCCATGCAACAAATCACGATTTTTGCCAAAAATAGCAAAGAACGTAGTTTTGCCAAAAATATCAAAGAGCCTAGTTTTGCCATGCAACAAATCACGGTTTTTGTCAAAAATATCAAAGAGCCTAGTTTTGCCATGCAACAAATCACGGTTTTTGCCAAAAATAGCAAAGAACGTAGTTTTGCCATGCAACAAACCACAGTTTTTGCCAAAAATAGCAAAGACCATAGTTTTGCCATTCAAATCATAAACAACGTAGTTTTTTCATGCAACAAGTCACGATGTTTTCTGACTTTGCCATTTTTTACCAATTAAAGTGTGTTATAGCCCGTGAAAACTAGACGTTTGGCAAAAAATTTTGGGTTGTCATTTTTTGACATTATTCACTAGAATTCATGTTCATAATAAGGGTGAGCAAACGAAAAGACACAAAAAAGTCAAAATGAACCCGTTTTTGGACTTTATCATTTTTTACCGAAAAACGTGTGTTATAGCCCATGTAACATGGAGGTTTGGCGAAAAATTTTGGGTTGTCATTTTTTTACATTCATCTCTAGAATTCATGTTCATAATAAGAGTGAGCGAAAAAAACGGCACACAAAAATTCAAAATGAATGTGCAACAAGTCACGATGTTTGCCAAAAATATAAAGCACCATGGTTTTTGCCATCCAATAAGTCGCAGTTTCTGCCAAAAATTGCAAGCACTTTGGGTTTTGTCAAAAATAGCAAAAACTGCAGTTTTGTCATTCAACAAGTCGCGGTGTTTTGCCAAAAATAGATAGATCATAAAAAATAGCCTATCATGACTCCTTCTGTACCATTTTCGTGAGCACCAAGGTTTTGTCGTATTTGTGTTGTTTGTTGCACCACACCGAAATTAAAAAAACAATGATCTAAAATGAATTTCGTTCAACATATGAAATTCAAATTAAGTGGCAAAAACTAAGCACCACAAATTAGACAAAAAGCGCTTTAGCACACGTCAATGCCTTTATGCTTCCCTTTCATTTTTTTAAAAACCTCCCTCGTTTTTTTATACTTTGCCAAATCAATGCAAGTGCAATTTCGTTCATGGCACTGCAGTGACATGTAAATGTGTATGGAAAGTGCGCACAACCGAGTTGGTGCAAGTGTGCTAGTGGTATGTATATGTGTTGTGCTTGTGCGCATGCTTGAAATGTTTTGTGTATGCGTGCAAATGTCCGGTGCTTATGCCTTAGTGTAGTGCATTTAGTATAGCAAAAGTGTGCACAAAGTGTAGCACGATTGTGTATGTATGTGCGGTGATGAGTGGCAAGTGAGTGCATTGTGTGAGCAATGATCGTGCGAGGTGTGTGAAAAAGGTGTGCAGCAAGTGTAAAAAATGTAGCCACGTTCGCGCCTAAAGGTGTTGCCCCGCAAGCACTAGCGCGCGGCTGGTGCTAAACTGCTGCGGCGTGCATGCAGCAGCGTGTGTGCAAGAGTGCTTGTGAACATGCGCGCGGGCGTGTGCGTATGTTGTGTGCTCTGCGTACTCATATGCGCGAGCGTGTGCATGTGTTGTGTGCTTTGTGCAATCATGTGCGTGGGCATGTGCATGTGCGTGTGTTGTGTGCTCTGCGCACTCATGTGCGTGGGCGTGTGCATTTGCGCCTGGAGGTGCTGCCTCGCACGCACTAGCGCACGGCTGGTGCTAAACTGCTGCGGCATGCGCGCAGCAGTGTGTGTGCAAGAGTGCCCCCGCGCATGCCTACTGATGACAGTATAGAACCTTATCAAGTGGTATCAGAGAAAAATTCTGGGTGCTTAAAAATTTCAGATTAAACTTTCAATCTAGTAAATTATTTCAATTTGTGATTGAATCTTGTGAAATTGAATTGAATTCCTTGTTGCTGATATTTGAAATATTTGAATTGTTGCCTTTGTGAAAGTAAAAAAAAAGAAATTCGTCAAAAAAAAGAAGAAATTCGTCAAAAAAATGCAGCAAATCGAAAAGAAATTCTGGTTATACAATCACTGTTGAAAACCTTCAAATTTGTTACTATTATTAAACTTTATTCTTGGTATCTCTATATCTTGCCTAACTTGTTCAAAAATTGTACCTTAACATGTTCTAAATTGCTATTCTTCATAATCTTGTTCTTGAATTGGATTATTGATTGGTTGTTTTCGAACGTAGCACATGCAAAACAGACTACGAGAGACCCCACATTTGGAGAGTAGAATTAGGAAGAGCACAAATACACGAGAATAACCATATTAAAGAGTGATGTGAACTTGACCATACCTAAAGAGAGAACCCGTGAAAAGCCATAATTATTATTATTGTTTCTTGTATTGTTTGATCTAACATGCAAGTATTTTGAAATGGTGGAGAGAACTTCAAAGGACCAATATGATACAAAGATTCAAATTGATACACTTTTAACATGATGCACAAGTTGTCAATTCAAGTGCAAAACATAACAGAAGCTCAACAATCAGCTTCAAAGAAAACAACTTCAAAGAGACTTGAAGAAGAATTTCATGTAGAGGAACATACAGAAACTGACAGCCAAATGGCCAGGGCAAGTTCGAGTTTGATGTGGCTTCTGTTAAGGCGGAGTTCCCAAAATTTCATGGCAAATCTGATCCCGTCGTATTTCTTGATTGGATCTATACAGTGGAGCATATTTTTGCTGGAAACTCTTATTCTGAAGATAAGAAGTTGTGGATGGTGACTATACATTTTAAAGATTATGCAGCTCATTGGTGGTCTCAATTAGTTAGAACCCAACAATTGAATGGGGAGCGTCCAATCCGGACTTGGAAAGAGTTGTAAACAATCATGAGAAAGCGGTTTGTACCATCCTACTTTGCTAATGAATTGCAGAGACACGTTCAGACCCTCACCCAAAGCAACTGACATATTGATGATTACTACAAGGAAATGGAGTTACTCATGATAAAGGCCAACATTGTGGAGGAACCCGAGACTACCATGGCAAGGTTCTTTGCAGGAATGACTCCCGCATTGGCATATAAGATGGGATTCCAAAAATCCTATGATCTGAAAGAGATGTTGCATAATGCTATTATGATAGAGTGTCATGTGAAGACAAAATAGTGGCATACAACTCGTCAACCCCCTTAGCAAAGGGAAAGCCGACAGACTCCACCTAACATAACTATGAAAAATAGAACTTTTGGAGGGAATGCTACACCCAAACCAATGAAGAGGGCCCCACCAGTTGTTCAAAAATCAACCACGAACACAACCAAAAGAACGAGTGATATCAAGTGTTATAAATGTCAAGGATTTAGGCATGTACAAGCAAACTGTCCAAGCAAAAAGGCTATTTACTACCTTGACAATAGGGATGTTGCTAGTGTTCATTCAAGTGTGACGAGATGCCCAAACTTGAAGAAAAGACTTATGGTGAAGCCTGTGATGATGGTGCTCCAGAAAAGTTGGAAGTTACTGAATCTCTTGTCATCATGAGAACTTTGAGTACACAGCCACAGATTGAAGGTGAATCAGTACAGCGTGAGAACATCTTCCACACCAAGTGCATTATTCAGAGCAAACAGTGCAGTTTGATTATTGATGGTGGGAGTTGCACTAATATGACGAGTACATTATTGGTATCCAAGGTGAAGCTTACTTGTTCGAAACACCACAAACCATACAAGCTGCAATGGTTAAATCAAAGTGGGGAGGTTAAGTTAAATAAATAGGTGCGCTTATCTTTGTCAATTGGAAGGTATACTGATAATATTCTATGTGATGTTGTTCCAATGGAGGCAGCGTATGTATTACTTAGACGTCCATGGCAATTTGATAGACATGTCATGCATGATTAGCGAAATAATTACTACACTGAGGAGAAGGATAGTAAGAAGTGCACATTGGCTTCTTTGAAACCATGGGAAGTGTATGAAGATCAAGCCAAGATCTCCAAGGAATGTAGGCAATTGGTTCAGGCCGAGAATATGAGACAAGAAGAGGGAAATACCTCTACCTCTTCTAGTGATGATGCAAGGACATTGAAAGGCCAAAAGATGAAGTAAGAGGAGAAAAAAAAGAGGTTAACAGTTTATACACAAAAAAGTGAAATCAAAAGAGCAATACTAGATAGGCGTGAAATGTTTGTACTTATTTACAAAGATTTGTATTTAATATCTAGTGATCACCTAACTTCTTTGCCTAGTGCTGTGATTTCTCTTATACAGGAATTTGAGGATTTATTTCCCGAGGAGTTGCCGAAAGGGATTACCTCCAATCCGAGGTATAGAACATCAGATTGATTTTATCCCTGGTGCTTCTATTCCCAATAGGCCAGCATATCAAGCAAGTCCTGAGGAGACCAGGAAAATCCAAGTTCAAGTGGATGATCTTCTAGATAAAGGTATTGTTCGAGAAAGCCTTAGTCCATGTTACGTGCCAGTTATTCTTGTGCCTAAGAAATATGAAACATAGAAAATGTGTGTTGACTGTCGATCCATTAATAAGATAACCATAAAATATCATCACCCTATCCCTAGGTTAGATGGCATGTTAGATGAGTTATAAGGCTCCAAAATATTTAATAAAATTGATTTGAAAAGTGGCTATTATCAAATTCGTATAAAAGAAGGTGATAAGTGGAAAAATGCCTTTAAAACTAAGTACGATCTTTATGAGTGGTTAGTTATGCCTTTTGGATTGATTAATGCACTAAGAACTTTTATGCGTTTAATGAACCATATACTTAGGTCTTTCATAGGAAAGTTTGTAGTAGTCTATTTTTATGATATACTCATTTACAGCAAGATACTTGAAGAGTATGTATTACATTTAAGAAGTGTGTTTGTTGTACTGCGTGATAATCAGCTTTATGCAAATTTTAAAAAGTGTGATTTTTGTTCTTCATCTATTATTTTTTTAGGATTTGTTTTAAGTGCTGAAGAGATTTTTGTTGATGAAAATAAGGTAAAAGTCATTAGAGATTGGCCCACACCTAAGTCAGCTAATGATGTTAGGAGTTTTCATGGTTTAGCTGGATTTTGTAGGAGGTTTATAAAAGACTTTAGTACAATTGCAGCCCCCTTGAATAATCTAGATAAGAAAAATGTGACTTTTGTTTGGACTGATGCTCAAGATAAAGCTTTTAATACTTTGAAGCAGAAATTGACTAATGCTCCTGTTCTTATGTTTCCAAATTTTGAAAAAGCTTTTGAAATATAATGTGATGCTTCCAGGAAAGGTATTGGTTCTGTTTTGATGCAGGAAGGAAAGCACGTGGCATACTTTAGTGAGAAACTTAATGGAGCAACATTGAATTATCCGACATATGACAAGGAGTTGTATGCATTGGTGAGATCTCTACAAGTTTGGCAGCACTACCTTTGGCCGAAGGAATTCATCATTCATTAGGATCATGAGAGTCTTAAGTTCCCTAAGACCAAAGGTAAGTTAAATAAACGGCATGCTAAATAGTTAGAATTCATTGCGCGACATTTCCTTATGAGATTAAGTACCAAGCTGGAAAGAAAAATGTGGTTGCTAATGTATTATCGAGATGGTACAATTTACTTACTTTCTCACATGCAAAACTACTTGGATTTGATGTTTGAAGGGATTGTATACCGAAGATGCTGATTTTAAAATTGTGTATGAGATTTGTTTGCATAAATTCAATGGAGAATACTATTTGTATGACGGATTCTTATTTAAGAAGGATAAGTTGTGTGTGTCTAATTGCTATATTCGTTATTTATTAGTTGTTGAGACACATGGAGGTGGATTAATGGGACACTTTGGTGTTAACAAAACATTACATATTTTGCAAGAACATTTTTATTGGCCACATATGCGAAAAATTGTTCAGTCTATTTGTCAAAAGTGTATAGTTTGTAAACAGGCAAAGTAAAAAAAAATGCCTCATGGTCTATACATACCACTTCATGTACCTTTGCATCCTTGGTTAGACATTTCAATGGATTTTGTGTTAGGTTTGCCTAGGTCACCAAGTGGTAAGGATAGTATTTTTGTTGTAGTTGATTGGTTCAGTAAAATGGCATATTTTATTGCATGTTCACGAACTAATGATGCTACACAAATTGCTGAACTTTTTCTTTAAAGAAGTTGTAAGATTGCATGGTATTCCTACTTCTATTGTTAGTGATAGAGATGTCAAGTTCCTTAGACATTTTTGGCTTAATCTTTGGAGTAAATTGGGAACTAAATTGCCGTTTTCTACTGTTGCACATCCACAAGCTTATGGACAAACAGAGGTAGTTAATAGAACTTTATCTACATTATTACGTGCTATCATACAAAAGAATCTAAAGAAATAGGGAGATTGTTTACCACATATTGAGTTTACTTATAATAGCACTATTTATAGTTCTACTTCTTTTTCTCCATTTGAAATTGTGTATAGCTTTAACCCATTGACACCTTTGGATATTTTGCCTATTCTTGTTAATGAGTTTGTTAATATTGATGGTGCAAGTAAATCTACTTTTGTTAAGGACCTTCATGCAAGGGTTCGCGACAATATTGAAAGGAGAAATGAGCAGTATGCTAAGCAAGCCAATAGAGGAAGATGTCAAGTGGTGTTCCAACCAGGATATTGTGTTTGGATACACTTGCGCAAGGAAAGATTTCTTGAGAAATGGAAATCAAAGCTTCACCCTAGAGGTGATGGACCCTTCCAAGTTCTCGAGCGTATTAATGACAATGCATATCGCATTGATTTACCCGGTGAGTATGGATACGTTAGTGCTACTTTTAATGTTTCTGATCTCTCTTTGTTTGATGTAGGAGATTTGAGGACTAACCCTTTTGAGACGAGGGGAAATGATAGGAATCCAGATGTGCTTGAAGGTGAACAACAGTCCGTTGAGCCGTTACGTGGAATAGAAGGACCAATTGCTCAATCTAGAGTCAAAAAGTTAAAGCTTGCTCTTAATGGATTGATCATGGAAGTGATTGACGATGCATATAAGACGTTGGAACAAGGTTTTGGCGAGGTGAAGACTAACTTGAAGCCTTCAAACCTCTTGATTTTGACATTACATGAAGATATTTCAATGGAGAGCAATATTGGACAAGTATTGGTTGCTCGTAACTGGGAGTTTCCCAAAATGTGCTGGTTTTCAAAACAAATTCATGTTTTGTGCTCCTTTAAAATATAGTTCCCAAACAATGGAGTTCGCATTTGCCAAATGCGAACTCTAATTTTTTTTTAAAAAAAAATCCGTATATCAGCGTATATCAGCGTATATTGTACGTATGATAAGAGAGTTTGCATTTGGCAAATGCGAACTCTAAATTAAAAAAATTAATAAACAGAGTTCGCATTTGCCAAATGCGACTTCTAATTTTTTTTTTATAAAAAATCTGTTTATTTGTAAATTGTATGATAAGAGAGTTCGCATTCGGCAAATGAGAACTCTAAATAAAAAAATAATAATAAATAGAGTTCACATTCGGCAAATGCGAACTCTAACCCTGTAATTTTTAAAAGGAGATATTCAAATAGATTTTACATTTGGAAATTATTCTAACAAATTTATGCTAAGTGTGAATTAAAAGAATTTTTAAAAAATTTAATTTTTTTATTGAAGTTAATTTATTTTTTTTCAAATTATACTAAATAAAAATAAATTTATATATAAAAGTTTAATATAATTAATTAAAAAATGTGGAGTCTATTATATTATTTTTAATTTTTTGACAGACATTTGCACTTGGGTGAATATTCATTTCGTTTATAGTTTATAGTTTAGGGATTCGCATTTATGTTTAGGTTTAGGTTTAGGGTATCAATTAATAGTTCAATCATTCTTTCAATATTTTTATCTTTTATATATTTTTCTTTCTCACTCATCTAATCCTTCATAATTCTATTTTTCTAAAACCTCAATATATTAGTTCAATTTCAACTATTAATCCAATTATATTATGTATCAACTACTATTCTAATTATGTTATTATATTATATTAGTTTAATTTTAACTACTATTCTAATTATGCTATTATATTATACTAGTTGAATTCTAATTAATAATTTAAATGTTCAATTATTCTTTCAAAGTTCTTTATAGTAAATATATATATGTTATTATATTCAATTATTCTTTCAATTATTCTTTCAAAATTCTAATTATGCTATTATATTATACTACTATCCGGAACTGTGGCCATGCGTAATTGTGATGTATAGTAAATATATATATATATTTTTATATTCATGATTGTGTTACAAACAGAAGTTAAATCCAAATTTGATGGTGGTTTTGCCAAAAAGACAAAACTAGCTTATCACTTAAATCTATTTCATCGATAAGTTGGTGTCACAAACAGAAGTGGTTAAAATTGAATAATAAGGATGAAATCTTTTTGAAAAGATTTGAATGTTTTTACCATAAGTCTAATCCACAATCGTACTATTTAACGTCTTTAGAGCCGACATAATTTCCTTATAATTAGTAAATTTGCAACTATTAATAAATTTCTATAGAAATTTGGGCAGAGTTTCCTCTATTTATAGACAAAAACTCCCTGTCAAAACAACAAGAACTAGCCAACTAAAACATCAATCAAATATTTGTATGATACATTATAAAGAACACGAAACCATAATAACATCTAGAACTAAAATATCCTCAAACATGAAAAACAAACATGTAAAACAATAATCTAAAAAAATGGGCAGACTAGACAAACATAATATTTAAGACGCAAATGACTAACTTACTACCTATGACCACCAAGCTTTCCATGTGTACCGCAAGTTGTCGGTCTAATAATTCTCTTTGATCTACATAATCCTTCATCTACATGTTCATCAACTTGAGGAAATTGTGACTCAATAGTATTGACATGAGAATCCAAATCACCTAAATTATTATTGGGAACTACACAATCTAATTCATTATCATGGACAATGTCTTGTGTCATTAGGGACGCACTATCAAGATGTGGAAAATGCACGACAGAAGTAGATGGCCTAAAACTTGCGAGGAATAATATGGTCGCCATGTGATATGACAAATCTGATGACATGCATGTAGGAATAAGAGATGGAGTCTGTTGCTGTGATTGCACGATTCCAAATACATTATCTACCAATAGATCACTATGATTCGGTGAATGAGCTCGACGTCGTCTGCCGCCTTGTCGTCCCATTTGAACATTTCGAACTCTTTGAATTCTATTTGCATTCACATGTTGTGTAGCATACTCTGGATTCTGTGTTGGTCGAATACCAAGACGTTGTGAGTTTTGAACAACACGCATAGAATCACGGGCTAAGTCTCGCATCTCAGCAAATGCATTACTGCTGTGGGAAACATCACTCAAGGACATATTATCCAAGGTCATATAATACATCAGAGTTACAACGTCCATCTACATTTTAGTTAAAATTAATTACTAAATTTTAAATAAATCAATAATCAAGAAATATTATAATTGAAAAACAATGTATACTAACCAAATAATCTGTTGTAGCACCATCTTCTTGGAAGTCGGTTGGAAACTTACTAACATGACTTTGATTAGTAATATAAATAACTGTGCGCTGCCTATAGCAAGCAATATAATCATCAGATGGATAGGTAGTGTCTTCAATGATTTCACCCTCTTCTACAGCATTTTGACACTCCAAAAAGTGTTCAATATAAGAACGATGAACAGTAACCCAGTCGTAGTTTACTCGGCCACGACGATCTAATTCGTGAAGTTCTTAATGATTTTCCATCAACCTAGGAATAGGAATAGGTTGATACATCCCTAATTGCCTCATAACTCGATTTGGTAAATGTGGTTCGACAATTTCCCAACATATAAGATATGTAACAGCTCGCCAAATTGTTTGACCACGAGTACAATAAGAAGAAAGTGCAACAAGAGTATCATCTGAGTAAGGTATCCATATGAACTGTCAAATATAAAATATAATTCTTATTATGCGTGTGTAAAAAAAGTAAAAATTTTGACATTAAAAGAATATTGTAGCTATATTAAAGTACCAGATCAAAACGCAAACTAGTTAATTGATCGCGATACACAGATAGAACATGCATGGAGACTTTGGAAAGATCGAATCTTCCATCCCACCTGAAATAAATAATAAAAATTAGTTAGAAATATTCAACAAAATTTTTATATTATACCATAAAATAAGTTTTAAAATTGAATCAAACCTTGCTCCGAATGAACGTGAAAAATCTTCTCTTAGTATTCTCATATCTGGTCGCATAGTGGGTAGTCGCTCCCATGCCCATTACTAGAAATTAGTAGTCATTAGTGTGTCATTAATAGTATTGGATAATCTTTCTCAAAATATTTAATTACCTGTAGTAATACCAATGGTCCTGAAATATTATGAACTGAAGGTGACGTGGCATTACATAAATATCGATACAAATATGCCAATGTAGCACTCCCCCAACTGATCTTAGATGCATCTTCCAAACTACGAAGTTTTGTCAGGTATAACAATGGCATTTTATCGCCAGAATTGTCAGAAAACAACTGTCCACCTAGCAACAACATTACATAAATACGAGCACGTTGTATGCAAGCCTCGTCAGGTGTATCATCTGCTAGATGAGATTCAAGCGACCGAGATAAACAACTTATCTTAATCAATCCTCTAATGATTGCATCATCTGGGGGCCTAAATCCTAACAAATGCTCACATACATCCATCCACTGATTCTTTTGTAAATGACCATCAATACCAATAAATGGATCTCCAACAACTTTCAATCCCCAAATAACCTCAACATCCTGTAATGTGATAGTCGTCTCACAAACTAGCAAATGAAAAGTATGCGTTTTAGGCCGCCATCTCGTCAGGTGCATCATCTGCTAGATGAGATTCAAGCGACCGAGATAAACAACTTATCTTAATCAATCCTCCTATGATTGCATCATCTGGGGGCCTAAATCCTAACAAATGCTCACATACATCCATCCACTGATTCTTTTGTAAATGACCATCAATACCAATAAATAGATCTCCAACAACTTTCAATCCCCAAATAACCTCAACATCCTGTAATGTGATAGTCGTCTCACCAACTGGCAAATGAAAAGTATGCATTTCAGGCCGCCATCGCTCAACAAGTGTAGTGATAAGGGAATGACCGACTTTAAACTATCCACAACGTACCACGCCCTCAAAACCAAACAAACGGATATAATGTAAAACCCATTATGAAATGGGATGATTCCAAAATTGACTATCGCACCACCTAGCTGTTAACTTATCACCCTTAATATGCCCTCTAAATATTGCACCAGCTCTATGTTGATTATGTAAAAACAACAAATCGGGAATATATGGCCCTGGATGTAGGTCTTCCTGTGAGTGTGAAGCCATAATGGGTAACCTACAAAAAATAACGAATTATATTTTAATATCATGAATAAGCATATTTACAACAATAACCTACCAAAAGATAATTCATGAAGCACATAAAGAGAAATATGTCCCGCAAACGTCAACGAATTAACTTATGCAAAAAACTAAATAACATATCATATTGAATAAAAAGTGGTCATAAATAACATTCTAATGTTAAAACAAAAATCAACGAAATTAAACTTACATTCTAATGTTCAAACATACAAACAAGAACTTGAACGAAACAAATTAATATTGAATAACAAGTGGTCATAAATAACAACTACTAGTCCAAAATTTAATTTGACTATCAATATTTAGAATTTGGGTAGTTTCTTCTATTGTGCCCTGGCCGATGACAGTTTGTGCACTTGGGAGGTTCTTCAGGATGCCTAACATCCATCTCATTATGTATGCAATTTACACGTATGGGACCCGATCGGTGTCGTGCAAAACGGCTCTCGTCTGGACAAATCTCCCAAGCCATAGTAGGCCAATAGTCTCTATGTGGCATTGGATTGAATTTTCCAACATAATGAGCTAAATATGTTTGCTTAGTGTATACAACATCAAATAGTGCCATATCATCATCTCCTTTATGCCTGCAAGCAGCAAGTGCATGTGAACAAGGAAACTTCAACATTTGCCACTTTCCACAAGAACAATTCTTCTCATAATATTTAACAACTTGTACATTCCCTCCTGAACCATCCATACGACGACATGTGACAATTTTGTAAACTCCACGGGTATAGTCAAATTCCACTACATCATGCCCTTGAGAGGTTATATCAACATCCTTATATTTTTTCCACATTTTAGTGGTGATGAATGTCCGACAATGTTTGGCATTCTCAGTATTAGTCCTGAATAAATCAACAATTCGATGCCAAGTCAAATCAATGCAAGCCTTGATGGGCAATTGTCTAGCTCCCCGTAAAACATTATTATAGCACTCTGACAAATTTGTAGTTAAAACACCCCAACGATGACCTCCATCATAAGCAAGACACCACTGTCTTCTATCAATTTCAGCTAAGTACTCCCATGCCTCGGCATTTATCTTCTTAATATCATTTATAAATGCCTTCCATTTTTGCTTTTGTCGAGCACTACCAGCATACCAACACAATTTTTTCAAATGGAAGTTTTTATACTTGGACATGAAGTTGCTTCTGATATGTCTCAAGCAAAATCTATGATATGCCACTGGCTCCTTCCAATCATCCAACTGTGTCATAGCGTAAACAATGCCTTTTTGTCTATCTGATAAAATACATATCGGATACCTATCACGTGCAACATTGAGCCGAATTTGCTCCATGAACCAACACCAACTCTCTACTGTATCTTCATCAACAATTGAAAATGCAAGTGGCAGAACTTGCTCACTAGCATCAAAGGGCACAGCAACAAGCAATTTACCTTTATACACGCCACGCAAGTGTGTACCATCAACACTTATAACTAGTCTACACATATGAAAAGCCTCAATTGCTGGACCAAATGCCCAAAATATGTATTTGAATATCTTGACAGTGTCAGTACTGCTTGGGTGGTGACGCCACTGAAATATAGTTCCGAGATTGGCTTGGCATAAAGCTTCCACATATTGGGATAATCCAACAAATAAAGTCTCCCAAGTCCCAAATACAAGTTCAATAGCTTTTTTGCGAGCATGCCATGCCTTCTTGTAAGAGATATCAACATGCAGAATTTCTTTAATTTTTGTTTGAATGCTTTTCACCTTTTAATCGGGGTCAGATGCAATAGCTTGCAATATATATGTGGCAATAACTTCAGCATTCAAATTTCTGTTATTATTTGCAAGTGTTGAGCCCCCACAAATGTGATCATTCACCCACCTTGTAATTTGCCACATTTTATGCGTACTCTTACAAATTGCACGGACTTGCCAATCGCAATTCTCACCATATCTTGAATGACTATCATTAGAAGTACAAGTAACTTTGCATTTTGCCACCCAAGTATTATGCCTGCTTTGCACAACCATGAATTCCCGATTCTAACTTACGGACCACAATGTGATTGCCTTCTTAAGTTGTTTCTTACTTTCAAACCGCATTCCTAACCGAATGACATTGTTTGCCTCACTCCATATATGTATTTATTCTGTCTCACCTTTATAAGTGGGATCATCATTTGCATTCCCAACTTTATAAAAAGATGTAAGGTCCTTAGGAGTGTATGCTCTCTCAAGTGGAAAATATTGCCCTTCATGTTGTATTTCATCATTACCATTATCTCCATCATCAGAATCATCTTCCCAAGCATCAGGGGTCACACTACAATCTTCACTTGACTCAGAACCATTTGATTTGCTTGATTCAAACTCATGATCTACAAATTTTTGGTCTAAGTCAAGTTTATGGGTGTAATCAACGTGTCCCATAGGAATTGAAGAAAATTGTATTGGATCATTCAAAGTATGTGCATGTTCGCCAACTATATGCATCGATGTCGACAACCTCACTGTTGGGTCAACATATGGAACTGATGATGCATTTTCAGCACAATCTTGCAAAACATCATCCCTGTGCATTGTGTTTTGAAAACTACTAAGCAAAGAAACCATTGGACCAGTACCATGCATTCCAACTACATTGTGCGGTTCAAAAACTTGTGAGATTTCCTCCTTAATGATATACAACTCAGCAAAGTAATGTTCAAACTCACAAACCAACTCATACATTATCTCCAAAGTTTCATCATTTATGATTTGTGTAGCACCATAAGAAAGTTGCTTGTTAATGCATAATGGATATCGAAGAACGATTTTCAACTTCACAACATTCTTATCAACCTTCATGCATTTGCAAATTTTGTCAACCAACTCATCGTATTGAAACTTATTCTGAATTGTGAATATTCGATTAGCATAAAGAGGTTCATAGTAGACCGATGGATTACCATAAATAATTTTTCCTCCCCAATATAAGCTAATTCGAATTGGACGATTAAGAGACATGTCACCTAGTAACAAGCAAATTTATTTTTAGTGTTGATAGTAACTCCTTAACAAATAAGAGATGAACATGCATACACTATTTAATCAACATACTATGTATTTATGAGTAAAACGATAAAAATATTCGAAATTAAAAGTGAAGCCTTTTTTCTTAACAACAATATTGAGAAAAACAAAATAATATGAATGTCTTCTATAATCAAATTAAAAATCTACTGTGCTAAACAATTAAAACCATCTCAAGTATCTCATTGAGAAAGACATGCATTAACAATGTGTACAGATTGATTCTCTTAAAATAATAATAATAATAATAATAATAATAAATAATGATGATGCGTAAAGATGAAATTGGTAGGTAAGTATTAAGTTGTGGATTGCGTGGAAATTAATAAAAGGCATTACATCATAAGATAGAATTTTTTTTAAGAATACTTATTTGTCAATTATATTTCTTTAATAATACTTTTTTGTCACATAAATCTCAATTAGGTAGATGAAAGGCAAATTTATTATCTCTCCACAAATCTTCTTGTCTTATTCTCTTCTTTTTAACTTTTTCACTTATAAAAAACACTCAAAGATCATAATTGACAAGTGATTAACAAGTTCATCAATTCTATATTATGCACCCAAAGTTTCAAAACATCGTAAAATACCTTTTCAAAATAATTCATTTAAAGAACACTAATTTTGACAATCCAAATATCTTATGAGATTAAGAAGAGCCCATAATGATTTATAATCTTAAGCTATCACAAAAATTAAGATTTCTGTTTTTTGTTTAAAATTAAAATTTATATGTTTTGTTTAATAAGAACCATCTCTCTCCCTGGAAGTTGTCAAAATAAGAACCAGAAAATAAATGAACACAATTAGCTTTGTTTAACCCTTCTCCTCAAAAGAAAAGCGTGAAAACTCTATCCTTACTCCTAACCTTAATTATTATCCATTAACCAAGTACTCGTATAAGAAATCATTAAAGTATGCTATACTGCCACGCAGCCCACGCCACAGTTGAAGATTGGAATTTTTCAAACAGCTTGTGTCAACCATATTATCACACACATCTAACCCCTTTATAAGCTTCTGGAAAAGGCTATTATGACTTAGAATGAAACTTTAAACCAAGCCACCAAAATCTTATTCCATGCTACTTTTCTTTAACCGTATTTAACTAAGTAAATTAGCACAAAGTGCTTAATCATGTTTAACTCATTAATTCGTTTAATACAAAAACCAAATTAAATTATTTATTTGTTCATCATCAACGAGATAATTGGTACAAACCAACCGATCAAGCTTCACCAATAAGTGCTATGGTATAGCTTTGATGACCTTTGATGACCTTTTCATGCAAGATAAAGACTAAGACACACAAAAAGAGGTAGAAAACATGTGGATTAGCTCCCCCGGCCCCTTAATCCAATCCAAAACACTAATTCAAGTTCCAAAAAAAAATTAAAACAGAGGATGTGTGATAGTAAAACCTTCAACTATTAAGACTTGAAACCTCAAGAAAGCCATCATCCTTGGGAGGAAGCTTCTAAAAGGTTGAGTTTTCATTCATCCCAGGATGTACACAACTGGGCAAAAACCATCATCTTACCCAAAAAATCTTACATATGACCAGCCAACGCTTCATATTGTTTGTCACAGAGAGCACATGGACAGACCACAAGTTATTCAATCATAGACCCATCAATAAAAGTATTCGCAAACAGGTTAAAAACTAGAGATGATTCCAGATGGACTGAAGTTCGTTTCGAGCCTTGAAAATTTGGCTATCTTCAAAATCACAGGCAAATTTTGTGATAGGATCAAAGACATAGATGATTGCAGAGGTGATGATTATGATAAAATCCAACATGTTTTTTCAATTTTCGTACACCGACCTATTCAATTCCATATAGAAGCAGCATTCAGGTAATTAATCACCTCATTTTTTAACTATCTTATACATGCTGTTTTGGAATACTGTAGGAAATCGATTCCAATGTTTCAAGCGAAGGACAGACATCGTTTAGAACGGGTTGAATTAAATTCCATTGAATATCTGCATACCTAGTAGGATGATCCCGCTGCCCCAAAATTCTATGGGAAACTTCTTCGCGAAATCCCTCTGCCCCAAAATTCTGTGCGAAACTTCTTCGCTAAATCGGTAAACCAGTGCAATATTTCTTCCCCTTTAAATTGTATGTTGCTATAGCAACCAAAAACAGAGTCTAGAAATCAGAATCTTGCAGGTTTTGGAGAGGACAAATTTCATTATCACACTTCACAAAGACAAACAAAATTAAGGATAAATACAAAGCAACTTACTACACTTTACTGCCAATTTAAGAAAATCCCTCCTGAAATTTCTCACCCAAAGTCTAGCTCAGATCCTATTCAATATAGAAACAAGAGCTTATAGAGAAAAGAATCAAGAATTAGAGGATAAGGGTTTCAAAAATTGGGTAGAAATCATAAGTTGACAAGAGAGAGAATAGGGAGGAAAATAAACAGATTGATGGATGAAGTTTATAGATCAATTTCGCTAGCTGAAGATGGAAGGGTAGGAAGGTTGAGGAGCAAACCGTAAGCTCAAGACTAAAGTTTGGAATTGAGGAGCAAAATCGGGAAAATGAACAAATAGTGTATTCAACGTATTGCCTTTTTTTTTATTTAGAGTTGACATTTAAAAAATACAGGTATTTTGATTTATGTTTTAAATTAGAGTTTGCATTTGCCAAATGCGATTTCTCAGAGTTCGCATTTGGCAAATGCAAACTACACATTTTGGGAAAACACATTTTGGAAACAGCATAAACATGAATTTTTTTTGAAAACCAGCATATTTTGGGAAACTCCTCCTCGTAGCTCCACGTCGCGACGTCTATAGCTCCACGTCAAGACGTCGCTCACTGGAATTTGGAGACTTGAAAAATTAGAATTAGAAATCCAATTTAATTCACCGACGTGTATTTTTGCACGTCGCAACGTGCAACCATACACGTCGCGATGTCCACACATGTCGCGACGTCCAGACACCCACGTCGCAACGTTGGGAAAATTTGGCAGATTTAGGCTTTTGATTTTTTTAGTTCATTTTCGCTTAATCTTTTCAATAAGAAACCTGATCTGATGTTCTTGCATGAACATTGACATGTTATTCATGTTATTTACACATGGCTAAAGGTCTTGCATGATTGAGGCATGTGTTATTTATTTTAGGAAAGTTAAATCCTATTAAGAAACTACCTTTTCGGCATTTAGGATTTATTTTTTGTTGGTTATTTTGCTTCCTATATAAAGGAGCATGTAAGCCACGAATTTGGTTGTTACAAATTGAAATAAGAAGTTCATTATTTTGCGTATCAAAATCTAAATCAAAAACCCTTAGAGACCTTAAGCTAAGTTTGAGCTTTTGTCTTTAAACCCTAAAGTGAGATAATGACCATTAGTCTTGCTTTCGTTCTAAGTTTAAAAATAGTCAAATCTAATTTGATTTAGGTGCTGCCCGAATCAAGTTGGTTTTGTAATAACGTTGAGGCTTTGGACAAGTTTCCATTGAATCGCGTTCAATATCCTTTTTCTTTGTTTTTCTTTGATCTTTGTTATTTGTTCTACCCTGTTCTTTCTTTGTTTTCTTTCTTTGTGCTCATTCTTTTGATCTTGTTGGTAGGAATTTTCCAAGCTAGACCTATCCTTCAGTTAAAATAAAGTTGTCAATCTGCCCAAAGGTGGAACATATCAACGAGAACCTTATCATGAAGGCTTTAATCAGTTCTACACAGTTTATGGAGTTGAAAATGATAAAGGCGAAGAAGTGAGACAAATTATTTTTAGTGATGAGTATTGGAATACTTGCTTGATTAGTGTGAAGATTATAGGGCTAGTGATATGCTTGTTGCATATATGTGAGTCTGATGAGAAACCTTTATTGGGATATGTTTAAGATAGCATGTGGAGAGTAGCTAATGGCATAAAAATTTTGTTTCAGAACAAGAAAAAATTGTATCAATCTTACATTAATATAATTCATAAGAGATGGGATAATATGTTGAAGAAAGATCTCCATTCTGTGGCTTTTTGTCTAAATCCTCCTTTTCAATATAAGAAAAATAGCTGTTGTAATATGTCTGAAATTTGAAAAAGTGTGTTGGAGGTTATGAGAAAGTTCAAAATTGAAGAAATGCAATATGTGATGGATGAGATAACAATACTTACGACAAAGAGTAAAAGGTTTAGAATTGACTTTGCTATAAATACATATGTAATTGCTCGTCTAGGTAAAACTTTAAATTGTTTAAATATTAATTTTGTCATAGTATATTTAAAGTTTTCTTTTTATTCTATTGCAATTTGATGCATTTTCTTGTTTATGTTTATATTTTGATTATGACACAGATGATGGTGGAGATTGTTTGGTGTTGATGCTCCAAATTTGCAAAAGATATCAATGAGACTTTTGAGTCAAACAGTGCCTTTTTCGAGATGTGAACGCAATTGGACTGTATTTGAGTGAATTTATACAACAAGAAGGACTAGACGAACATAAAAGATTAAGTGATCTGTTTATATTCATTATAACATTCGTTTGAAAAATAGGTAATAAACATAAAACTTTATAATTTTCAATTTGATTAAATTTTGTTTTGATTTGATTATTGAGTTTCATATTTTTTTTAATGCTCATGTATAAAAAGAGATCTTATGATCCAATTGATATGAGTCAATTGATATAACAGAATTTTGGATAATTGAGGAGCAAGTAGAAGGAGAGCTTGGCATTGATGAGTTAGAGGGTATGATGGAAGACGAGTATCCTAACGATGGAGAAAAAAGATCTTCCGAACTAAGTGAGATATTATTATTTTATTTTTGTTCTTTAGAATAACATATTGAGATATTTTTATTTCAGCTTACCTTTTATATTTATATTTTATCTAGGCAAAATGAATTCTATTTTGGTAAATATTCAAGATGAAAATGATGATGATACTCAAATTGACTTGTCAAATTTTTAAGTTGAAAATGATTATGGAAATGGTGATGACGATGATGGTAATGAGAATGGAGGTGGGAATAGAAATAAACATGGAGTTAGAGTTAGACTACTAATTAGAAATAAACATGGAGATAGAGTTAGAGCACTAATTAGAAGTGAATATGATTTAGATTTTGATGTATGAATTATGCTAATGTATTTGAATTTAACTTTTTTGCATTAGACGTTGATGTGTTTGAGCCTTATTTAGTATTCGACATTGATGTTTTTGAGTTGTATTTGGTACTAAATATTGTGTGATGTTTTGACAAAATAAATGGTATTTTATTAATATTATGTATTTTGGACATGATAATTACATTTTGATGAGTATGTTTAGTACTAAATGATGCGTGATCTTTAGGTGAATAAAGAGTGTTTTATTAAATTACATATTTTAGTTAGCTTTTAATATATAGTTTGTTCGTAACTAACTTTTCTAGATGGTAAATTCGTAAGATTATGGGGAAGACAATTGATTACCCATAGATACATCCTTAAGACCTCTCATCTAATCTAGGTCATTTTTCATTGAAGACTATCAATCAACTTAAGGGGAGTTGAATTTTAAGAAATAAAACATAGTGTTGTTTTAAAAGTGGGTTTGATATCCTGATGAGGGATCTCATCTTACATTGGGGAAGGTTTTCCTGAGGATAGAATTCATTCTTCTTGACTTTCATGTTAGTTAATTGTGATGAGTAATTTATTAGTTAGACTTCAAATCCTATCTAATGAGATAGATCGCTAATCCATTATCATCTTCGATCTTCGAAAGGTCCTAGGGTCAAAATTCTTTGGGAACGCATCAAACCTTGTGAGAAGCATAGCTAGATCATTATAAAGTGGTGTCAGAGCCATTAGGAATTTTTGAAATCAAGTGTTTTCAATTTTCCTTAAAATTAAAATATCAAATTGTTTGATGTATGCAAGCAAGTTATAAATTTTGGATTTGTGATTGGTGTCAAACAATATATTTTGATTTTGTTTTAGTTGATCTCGGTGAAAGAAAAAACAAAAAAAATTGGTTGTTTATTGATAGCTATCAAGTGGGCCTCTTTGTATTGATATCATGTTGAGGTATTCGAATATGACTTGGGATAAATTTGATAAAGTATTTTAGGATTATTTATGTGTATTAACAAATCCCAAACAAAAAATACCTAAATGTGGTACATGTCTTGGATATGGACATACTAGAGATAAATGTACAAATTATTTTGATGTGATTATCGTGAATGGTATCGCCCAATTTGAGGATCCCAATGGATATAGTGTTGTTGATTATATTGTATTTGTGGAGGACACCATTAACGAAGCTATTGTAATTGAAGTTTCTTTGGTGGAAGAAGCATTGTTATCAATGAAGACAATTCAATAGGAAGTGATGGATCCAATTACTACAATTGAAGAACAATCTCAAGGAGATTTATTTTTATTAATGTTTTGAATAATTGTAACACATATGGTAATGATATTGTTGTATAATTTGAAAAGCAAGAAAAATAAGTGATTGTTGATTTGAGTGGGAAAATCCATATGAATGCTATATTCAAAAAAGGCAAAGATGAAAAGGAAAAACTTGAGTGTGAATTGCCATATTTTCGTTCTTTTTGTCTTGATGATTTTACAGGTTTTGAATCGAGCTATCTTCTTATCCACGAATAAGATTCGAGGTTGAATCTTTTTGAGGTGGGAAGGGATGATAGAAAAACGGGTAGCAAACTAAATCTATGTGCAAAATCCAAGGTGCTCAAGCCGAGTATGAGAGATGAATCGCCCATACAGAATCCTAGAGGAAGAAGACGCGGGCAGCAACACACATCACAACATTGAGCCTTGGTACGTCGCGACGTCAAAGGATCACACGTCGTGATGTCAAAGGACCTCACGTCGCGATGTCGCTCACTGGAGCAATTTTTATTGTAGTATAATAATCTTAACATTGTAGCGTCGAGCTTTCCCACATCGTGACGTTGGCGAATGGAAGACTGTATTTTTTCGATTATTTTGGTTATGGGCTATTTTTAGAGTGTTCTTTGGTTGTTAGGCCCATAAAAATTTAGTCTTTTAAGCTAGGATTTGATTGTAAGCCTATTTATAGGCCATTATATGTATGATTTTAAGTGGAGTTGAATTTTGAGAAATAAAACATAGTGTTGTTTTAATACGTGGGTTTGATATCATGATGAGGGATCTCATCTTACATCTAGGAAGGTTTTCCTGAGGAGAGAATTCATTCTTCTTGACTTCTGTGTCTTTTAATTGCAAGGAGTAATTAATTAATTGGACTTCAAAGCCTATCTACTAAGATTGATCGCTAATCTATCATCATCTTCATTCTTTGAAAGGTCTTAGAATCAGAATTATGTGGGAACATATCAAACCTTGTGAGAAGCGTGGCTAGATCGTTATCATTTCTATTACTATAGTTAAAGATATCTTCTTTTTAGCCAGCCTCCTTGAGTGTTATAAATTTTCCTCTGTACACAAAAGTTGTAATATCTCTAGTTATTTGTTGGCCCTCAAGGTAGCAGATATGATATGCCTTTCCTTTTCATGTGTTTGATGTTATGAGTATGCAATATTATGGCATTAACCTTGAGATCTTGCTGAATCATGATTTTGCCCTCTTATGTCTGATAGGTTTATCACTTAAAATACATCATTACTGCACAAAGCATGAAATTATGGTAGAGATTCAGAAAGAGGGACACCCTTTGGTCTGAATTCCTACACCAAAAATACTGCAAAAAAGCCCACCCCTCACAAATCATCCCTCATAGAGGTAACTCTCCAACCTGGAATAGAATGCTAAAATGTGCTCAGACTGTAGAAAAATTCCTAATGGTTAAGGTGGGGAGTGGAAGCTGCCATGTGTGGATAGATAATTGGATGGGAAACGGATGTCTTGTGGAACAGCCCACTAATGCACAAGGGGAACTAAGGGAGTATGTGAGGAATGGTGCATGGAATTTAAATAAACTGACAGGAATAGAGCCTGAAATCAGACAGAAAGTCATAACATCTCCAGTTCCTGCACTTGATGGAGAGGATAAATTGATTTGGATGCTCAGCGAGAATGGAGAGTTCACAATAAGCTCTACCTTTAATCAGATCAGACAAAGGCAGAATATAGTTCCTGGCCTGAAGGAAGTTTGGTGTCAGCCTACTCCTTTGAAGATGTCTTTCCTATTGTACAGATTACTGAAAGGTAGAATTCCCATTGGAGATACTTTATATAGATTTAATATTCATGGTCCTTTAATATGCTATCTTTGTTTTGATAATGATGATTCTACTAACCACTCCTTTGCAAGCTATAAGACTGCAAAACAAATTTGGAGAATATTTGGTGTTGAGATAGGTGTACACAAATGCTCTAATTCCATAAATCAGACATGCAAAAACTAGTGGAACATCAAGGCCAAAAACGCAGCCCATAGTGTCCAGATAAGCACAATGTATTTGTTGGGAGATTTGGAAAGCAAGAAATAAGGCTATGTTCGAGGGATATAAAGTAGAGGTCCAGCAGATCATCCAACAAATCCTGAGAACTACAGCTATGATTCTGAAGATTAAGATTCCTGGGGAGGAATGGGAATGAAAGAATTGGAATTTTTTCTAGAATTCAGTCTACAACTTCAGAAGAGAGACACTGATCAAGATGCACAAATGGAAGCCTCCAGAAGAACCATGGATAAAACTAAATGTGGCTCACTACTGTGCTGAACATAACCAAGATTTTGGGGGAATCATCAGAGATAGTACAGGTATGATCAGAAAATTAATGTATTCTAGGACTGATTACTCTCATTTTGCAGGTTTCTCCATCTCCAATGGACTGCTGAATATGGTAGAACAAGGAGTCACGTACTCCTGGGATAAGGGTTTGGTACAACATCATTGTAGAACTTAGTCACAATGATCTTTATCATGCCATTAAGGACAATGTACCGAATTGGAAGCTGGTCAACCAATGGCATAAAGTGAGGCTGGTTCAGGCATGGTGTTCCATAAATCTCATCTTGATGGAAGAACACCAGGCTGCCAAGTGGATTGCCTAAGAAGGGCTACCGGATGATCAGAACCTGCCACCAAGAAAATTCAGAGACATCATCCTTAGGGATAGTTTGGGAATCCCAACATTCAAAAGGGTATCCAAGCAGAGGACTGATAACCAGAAAGAAGCATCACAATGATTAACACTCCCTCAGAGAGAAAATCTGGAATGAAAAGTGGTAAGAACGAAGGGCATTGGCTGCTGAAGTTAGGCCAATTTCCCATGGTTGTGAAGAGTAATGAAAAGATGGTTTTGTTAATAAGGCTGTGGTTGCCGGTGATAGACCACTTTCCCTATTTTGTAGCTATATTAATTCCCTCTCCTTCACTAAGGAGTTTCGTGAATAGGGAAGGAATCATACATTTGTTATGGTTAACTGGACTTGATCAAGACAGCTATGTAGTTGCTGTACATGATATAATAGTTAGTCTCCCAAGCTATTGTAAATTGAGGAAGTGCTCTACGTTTCTGATTCTGCAAAATCTGCTTGAACATATTTCCATTAGGCCATGGGCATGTAAATTGAGACATGTTCAAATGGATACTTTTTGTAAGGGTGGTATTAGGGTATATCCACCACCCAAAAAATTATGGAATAAACTGGGAGTGGCGACCCACCATAATATAGTGGTTCAGCCAAACTTAAAAGAAGGTTTTATCACTTAAAATGTAATTTTTATGTTTTGTGTCTAATATAGGCTACAAATTCTCTAATTCAAATATAACAAGATAATCTTACTTAAATTTGCTGCTTGTGTTTGCTCTTTGTGATCATAACATACTTTCATAACTACTTGTGAGCTACATATAATTTGTTTACATCACTCCTCATGAAACATTAGAACATGGTTAGGGAACTTTTTGGTTGTGGGAACTGTAGTTTGACGTCATATGGATGTTATTAGCTATTTGCAGCATTCATATTACCTTCAAACTCTAGAAACCACTAAGTTTGTAAAAGGGAGTAGTACTCCTTATTTAAACACTTTCACTTTTGTATTGGTACTTTTTGTTATGTCCGCTACTTTCATCAACTTTCAATAAATAAAAATGGGTATGGTGCTTCTTCCCCCCCCCCCCCAACCCTTCCCCGCCCACCACCTCACATTGTATGGGGTTATGCCAACTACAAAAAACATTAGGTAGCTAATAACTTGTGTACTAGGGTGTGGAACAGTTATATGTATCCTTATATGAATGTAAGAGGCAGTCTAAAAAGATATACAACTAGTTGATTGATTGTATATATCTTTTGATGATTAAAAATTATCCCTTTGGATTAAAAAAATAAAGAATTCAAAGGGTCTATTTGGTTTGGCCATGTTGGTCCATTTCCCATCTCTTCCAAAATAGTATGTTTGTTTATCTCAAATTCTCAAAACAATTTTTTTTTTAATATTCTCCAAATAGAAAATAGTGGTATTGTAGTCTTTTGCCATTCTTTTAATTTTTATTTATTTATTGGGTGATTAGTGGCAGTCAAAGGGTTAACTGCTACTGGTCAATCGACGTTGACCACCGGTCGACTGCCACCGACTTGCTGGATTTTGGCCAAATTATGGTGACATGCCGGGGATCCGGCCGGATTCTGGCCGGTCGACGATGGTAGCAGAGATCAACCTTTGACCGCCGCCGATCAACAAAAAATAATTATAACAATTTTTTTCTTTTTAACTTTATTTAATAAATTTATTCTTTTACACAATAATCAATAAAAACAAAACTTATCTATCCAAATACTCAAATTTCAAAATCAAAATATTCCTTTTCTATACCGCATCCCAAAACCTCGTTTTTCCTAATTATCAAAATAAAACACCTATCCAAACGAACACTTGAAGATTCTAAAAATGAATTTGCTAATCATATTAGAAAGTACATATGTTTAGTAGAAAACCGCAAGAAAATAGATTCATGAAAAGTTGAATTTAACACTTACAACTAATTACAAGCATACTCTTTCCTTAGGCTTCACCTGAAGTCAACTTTAGAAAACTAGACTTTGAATAATTGATTTAATTTCGTCATTTTGAAAATTAGAATAAGAAGAGAAATATTATTTTTAATTTTGATGAAAGTCACAACGTTCAAGCATTGAAAAAAAAACCTTCCAACAATGTCTAATTTTAATAAAACAGAACAAAAGCAACTTGAGTGTATTCACTTAGGCATGGCCACGGTTCCGGAACCGAACCGTCCCTAGGCGGTTTTAGTTCTGGTTTCGATTCCGTTTTCGGTTCCGTCTCGGTTCCGGTTCCATTCCGGTTTCGTTTCCAGTTTTGGTTCCGGTTTTGTTCCAATTTCGATTTTTAGTTTCAAATTTCGATTGTAATCCTACTTTTAAATTTGATTTCTATTGAAATAATGATTAAACAATTAATTGAAACTCAAATAATACAACATAATAATATAATTAGGATAATAATAGTTATAATTGAACTTAATGAATATATAGTTTTTAGATAACAGAACTATAAAGAATTAAATAAGTGAGATTCAAGGATATAAAAATCATAAGAATATTTGAATATTCGAATTATTAATTAGAATTCAACTATTATAATATAATAAAATAATTATAATAGTAGTTAAAATTAAACTAATATATGAATTTTTTAGAATAATAGAATTATGAATATTAGATAAGTGAGAAAGAAATATATAGAAAGAATAAGAGTATTGAGAGAATGATCGAACTATTAATTGGAATTCAAATAGTATATTAGCATAATATAATAATAGAATTAGGATAATATAAATTAGAAAATTAAGTTGATATATAATATAACTGGATTAATAGTTGAAATTGAACTAATATATGGAGGTTTTAGAAAAATAGAATTATGAAGGATTAGATAAGTAAGAAAGAAAAATATATAAATGATAAAAGTATTGAAAGAATGATTGAACAATATAATAATATAATTAGAATAATTAATTAAAAAAATTAATACCCTAAATCGTAAACTATAAACTTTAAAACTTACAATATAATGATTAGAAAACTAGAAATTATGTGATGAAAATGAAGTGGTACAGAAATATTTATATATATAAAAAAATTTGAAAATCAAGAACCGGAACCGAACCATCCAGGGACGGTTCGGTTCCGGTTCCCGTTCTAGTTTTGTGGGCCCACGGTTCTAGTTCCAGAATCGGAACCGCCGGTTCCGATTCTGGAACCGGCCATGTGGCCATCTCTATATTAACCAAGTAGATAAAACTTTATTTAATCTTAGGCCTCTTTCTCTTTTTTTTTTTTTCCTTTTTGCCAATGTTATCATTTTCTATAGGTTTTGACAACTCTGTCCACTTTTCATCTAAATGGCATCTTTCATATATTGCCTATTGACAAAGTTGTAGACAAATGAAACATTAGACGATAACAATGGGTTAAAATTATTGTGACCAATTCTAAGATTCAACCGGCCACGTGGCCATCTCTATATTGACCAAGTAGATAAAACTTTATTTAATCTGTGGCCTCTTTCTCTTTTTTTTTTTCCTTTTTGCCAATGTTATCATTTTCTATAGGTTTTAACAACTCTGTCCACTGTTCATCTAAATGGCAATCTTTATATATTGCCTATTGACAAAGTTGTAGACAAAAGAAACATTAGACGATAACAATGGGTTAAAATTATTGTGACCAATTCTAAGATTCAATCTCATTCTCTCATTCCTTCCAAGTTCCAATCCAAATATAGAAGTCATATTGTAATAGGCATAAAATATTTTTGTAATTTTTCCATATGGATTTAAAATTGAAGAAGATAGAGAGTATCTGGCCTCACCCATTTCTAGCCAATCACATACAATCTTTTTATTGTTTCTGATGATCCCTTGATTTCACTCCTTAGTTCTCACTCGTTTCTTATCTCCCAACTAGCCCAAATACCATCCATTTTCCTCACATCAAAACAAACCAATATTAAAACTTTCTCCCACACTTCACTATCCTTGACTTTCCCTCCACACACACTGAATACTTTATGGCAGCTAACTATTTCAAGTCCATTCATCACCAGCACCACCAGTCTCTGCAGAGGCGCCACTCAATAGACTGCCCTCCAACCACCACCTCCACCTCCTCATCATTTAGTCTCAAACCAACAACTGCCAAAACAACCACCAACCCTTTTCGCTTCCACTCAATTTTCACCACTTTTTCACTTTCCTCCACTTCTTCCACCTCCACCTCCCCTTCCACTTCCCAAACCATCACTTTTGACATTCTCCAACAGCATTTATCCTCGCAAAACTTCCGGCAAGCCGATGAAGAAACTCGCCGCCTCCTCATCCTTCTAGCTGGTGAAGCTGCACAAAAGCGCGGGTATGTGTTTTTCTCCGAGGTTCAGTTTATCTCAGAGACTGATCTCAAGACCATAGATGAATTATGGAGAAAATATAGCAATAACAAGTTTGGGTACAGTGTGCAAAAAAAGGTGTGGAACAAAGTGAAAAAGGATTTCACTAAGTTCTTCCTAAAAGTTGGTTGGATGAAGAAACTTGATACTGAAGTTGAGCAGTATAATTATAGGTCATTTCCTACTGAATTTATGTGGGAAAATAATGATGAAACTGCTGAAGGTCATTTGCCATTGACAAATGCTCTAAGAGGGACACAGTTGCTCAATAGCATTCTAAGCCATCCTGCTTTTGAAGGTGAAGATGAAGAGGATGATGAATATGGAATTATTGAAGAGAAAGGGACAGAAAATGGAGGGCTGACGAGTGGTATTGGTAAGCTGCCACTGAACAAAAGAGTCCTCAAAACAGACTACAGCTTTTAGATTCTTGTCAAGTTGTGCCAAGAAAGAAATTGGTGAATATAGAGACAAACAATTGTGAATTTTGTGATTCCAATTGGATTTGTTTTATATACAAGCATTGATATCATCAATATTGACTGGGTTTTACTTTCATTTTTTTTCCTTTTCACTTTTCAATTTCTGTTTCCATTCATCTCAAATAACAGTAATTGTTTGGCCAAATTGTCAGAAACTTATTATCCTATCATATATTTTGGGTAATTCTCCTGTGTGTCTGAGTTATATAAAGTATAAAAAAAGTAACGTATTAGTGTATTAATGTATCAAATATTAGCGCATAACATTTAAAAAATTAACGTAAAATTAACGTAGAAAGTATGAAACATTAACGAATAACATATAAAGTTTTAAATATAATATACGTATCTGGTCTAATATGATGTGGTTTTACAAGAGATTTTGTGCATATATTTTAACTTTTTGTTTTTAATAATTTCATATGTTTTTATGAACTGTTTTATAATTTGAAATATTTAAGAATCTCTTGAACAATAAAGAAAATGCTAATACCAACTCTTAATCAAGAAATATGGTTCATTTATAAGAGGTCACAATCTTTTTGAAAGGAGAGTTTTTTTTTTTAATTTTTAGTTTTTGGTTCTTTTTTCTTGTTTTGACTGACAGAACAAAGTAATTCATGAATTGCTTATACATTTAATTCATAGGAATCCAAACAAAGGACACCCCAAAAAAAGGGAATTTTCTAGAACTTATTCCACCACATATTTTAATTTTTAACTATTCTTCTTACAACCTTTTTGAATTGTATTCTTGTACTACAATATGAATATTGTCTTGTAGATTGGATTACATGAAATGGTTATTGAGTTGAAGATTCTAGCAGCATATACTTGTTTTGAGATATCATAAGCATTATAACATTACCACTAACTTATCTCAATAAGAGTGGGTTATATGTACCAGACTTCATTATTTTGTTCAATTTAAAATCATTTTCTCATATACACTAAGATTACTAATTGAAAAAAAAAAAAAGGAACAAAGAGAAAGCAATTTTGATAATAACATTGGCCGATAATTAATTGAACTTTTAGTCCGAATAATCCTTTCATTGAAAAGAATACAAAAATTCCTCTTAAACGAATTTATATATGTAACGTGTTTAATGATGTGTGCGTAGGCTCACGTCTATTATACTTAGCGTATAAAGTATCAATTTTTCACATATCCAGCATCAATTTGAGCGTATATGAATCTAAAATATTTGTCAAATATCATTCAAATTCATGTATAAAGTATCAATTTTTTGCATATCATCATATCATGTATTTATTTTTCGCGTATCAAGTATCAATTTTAGTGTATATTAATCTAATACTTTTGTCAAATGTCATTCTAATTCGCGTATAAAGTATCAATTTTTCGTGTATCAAGTATCAATTTTAGCATATGTGAATCTAATACCTTTGTCAAATGTCATTTTGATTTGCGTATAAAATATCAATTTTTGACGTATCACGTATTAATTTGTCATGTATCAAGTATCAATGCTAGCGAATCTAATACCTTTGTCAAGTGTCATTTTGATTCGCGTATAAAATATCAATTTTTCGCGTATCATATTTCAATTTTTCACGTATCAATGTTAGTGTATATGAATTTGATACCTTTGTCAACTGTCATTCTGATTCACGTATAAAGTATCAATTTTTTGCGTATCAAGTATCAATGTTAGCATATATGAATATGATACCTTAGTATTTTTCTCATTTGCATATAAAGTATTAATTTTTGTGTATCACGTATAAACTTTTTGCGTATCGAATATCAATTTTTCTTGTAGCAATTATCAATTTTAGTGTATATGAATCTGATACATTTGTCATGTGTAATTTTGATTCACGTATAAAGTAACAATTATTCGAATATCAAGTATTAAATTAAATAAAAACCGCCGCCTCTCTCCATTCTCTCTCCATTCTCCCCCAAGACCCCCCCCCCCAAATATTCAAACGGTGCCGCCTCCCCCACCAAACTTCTCTCCCCAAAATCCAAATCTATTACTTAATTTTTCTTTTGTCTCCTTTATTTGGAGTTTTATCTCTCCTAGTGGGAGTTTTCTTCTCTCTTTCGAGAGTATTTGTCTCCATATTTGGAGTCTTTAGTCTCCTTATTTAGGAATTTTTGTCTTCTCTCTATTTGATAGAAATTGTCTCCATTGTTGGAGGTTTTTAACAAATTAGATCTGTTTCTTTCTCTTCCATATAGGTTGAAGATGAAGAAAAAAGAGTGAAGAGGAAAGAAATGAGATGGAGTGGTTTCTTCATCTTTAACAGATCTATGCGGATGCAACTCTAGTTCTTGTTGGTTACACAAGGAAATTTTTGGGCTAATGATATGGTGCAATTTTACTGTGACTGGATGTTAACTTTAGTTCATCTATTGTGATGTAAGATTCTACTTCAGTTTAAGCTTTTACTTCTAGGTCGAAGAATCTTCCCAGTTTTAGTTGAATTGAAATATTAACATGCTAGATATGAGAACTTGTCATTAGTTGTTCAAAAACTTTGTGGTTTGTGGCTGTTTTATGTTTTAGGCCAGCTGTCAAATTATCCGTAATGTATTGTATTGCTAGAGTTTGTTCAACACTAGTCAATTTGTTTGTAATGCACATAGTCACAAGTTTGGAAAATTTATTTTTCTATCTTGTTTATCGACTATTTATGCAATCTGATGTACAGCTATTTAGCTGAATTGTAACATCATTTCTTATGGAATGAAAATATCGCTTTTGAAAAAAAAAGTATTAAATTGAATGACACATTTGAATTAAAAGTGATATGCAAATAAATAAACGAGATTGCCTCAAAAATAAGACTCAACTCATAATGTGCAAACATATCAAATAGGTAAGTGAATTAGAAACAATATTGTTCATATTAAACATCTAGAATACACGTGAAAATTGGATTATTTACGTCAATATAATAAAAATACAATTTACAAAAAATAAAAATTTTTATTCAAATTTTATAAATAAATAAATCAATTTTTTAAGAATTTGATATTTGAAAGTCGACTTCAATTTTTAAACAAAATAAATTCAACGTTCATACTATTGAATAAGTAATTTTAAAAAAAAAAATTGGCTTTAATAATAAAAATAATAACAAAACAAACAACAAATACAAGGGTAATGACCAATATTTGATGACTGGAGCTCTAGTTTGAGGATTCCATCTTCACAAAAACTCTTGTGATACTATTTTATATATGTAACTAAACTAATGATACGCTTTTACTCGTACATGTGTTGCAATTCGCGTATTCATGTAAAAATTTTAAATGTTATAATTCTAACACCATTCCGATTCACGTATAATGTGAAAATAGTTCGCATATTCGTGTATAAATTATTAATATTAGAGTTCTAAATACCATTATGATTCACATATAACATGTAAACAGTTCACATATTCATGTATTCGCATATATATTATCAATGTTTGAGTTTTAACACCATTCTCATTGATGTATAGCGTGAAAATAGTTCACGTTATCACATATAAATTATTAATATTAGAGTTCTAATACCATTCTGATTCATATATAATGTGTAAATAGTTCACGTATTCGCGTATAAATTATCAATGTTAGAGTTCTAACACCATTTTGGTTCATGTATAACGTGAAAATAATTTTCGTATTCGCATATAAATTATCAATGTTAGAATTCTAATACCATTTTATTTCAAGTATAACGTGTAAATAGTTCACGTATTCGCATATAAATTATCAATGTTAGAGAGCTAATATCATTCTGATTCACGTTTAACATGTAACTAGTTCGCGTATTCACATATAAAGTATCAATGTTAGAGTTTTAACACAATTCTAATTTACGTATAACGTATCAATAATTCGCGCATCAATATTTTTCACACGCGCGTGTTCGTCACATATATGAGACCGTTTCACAGGAGCCTTACCCTTCCATCTTTGCCCTATTATTGTGATTTGAGACTTGATTAGGCCTTTTTTTCTTACTGAAAAATCAACTTTTCAATTATATAAAATGACTGAAGTCTGAATTATTTAAAAATTTTGGATAAGGTATTTTTTTAGCTTTAGAAAGAAATCTTTTTTTTTAGAATTTATTATAAGAAAGAAATACTTTGAAGGTGTTTAAATTGATGAGAAATTTTAAGTTTAGAGCAAAAGGCAAAATTGGTCACTTAACTTTTTTCAAATCTGCCTTTTGGTCATTAAACTATTAAATTGACCAAAATTATCACTTAACTTTTTAAGTGTATATATTTAGGTCATTCCGCCTAATTCTTCTGTTGAGCAAAGTGCCAAAAACGTCACCAAACTGTATGAAATTAGTAATTTTAGTCACTTAACTATTTTTTCGGCTAAAAAGGTCACTCAACTGTTATATTTTGGCGGAACAAATCCTTCTGTCAATTTAAACTGTCAAATTTATAACGGCATGAATTTGAAGGGACAAAAATGTAAAATCAATAAATTTTAAGGAAAAAAAATCTAACCTCATCATTAAGGTAGATCTCATCGTCTTCTTTGCAACTATTTTTTTTTAATTTCTTCACTGAGTTTTCCAATTTCCGGTGACTCACCATCTTATTCGCAACTCTTTTTTTTTTTATTTCAAAGATCATATGCTACATTGTAGTTACCATTTCTTTTATTTTGTTATCCATCTTGGAAACCACATTCTTTTTGTTTTAGTTGTGTGATTGAGCTTCTCCTTGGCCACTTCGTTGTCACATTGCAGGATGCAACGGAATAAAGGCTAGTTCACATCTTCAAATATCAATCATGACGGTAATGCGTCAGCAGCTTCAATTTGGGACTCAAATCAGAATTGGGGGTTAGAAGGCACTGGATCCCAAAATCAAGAGATCTTGTAAGCTTTCCTGTCTCCATGTCAACTTTTTTTTTGTTTTGGTGTCAATTCTTCTGTTTTCTCAATCTGGAACATATTGCCATGGTGCTCTTTTGTTATTTATGATGATTTGGGTGTATCCCCAAGATTTTATTTGTGAAATTCAAGTTTTGCAGTCGAAGAGCTTGTTGGTAATCGACGATGAATCTGTTTCTGATCCAAAATTGAAACTTGAAAGTCAGATTCAATAGCCGCGTATGACAACAACCACCGTAGATGTGAAGCTTTAGAGATTAAGAAAAAGAAATCACAGCGAGCCAAGATGAAATCAAAATTGAACCAATTTGCAAGAAAATGAAGAACGGAGAAGAAAGAAGGACAGGGGAACGTTTTTTAGTCATCGAATCGGGCTGACACGAATGTTCCCCCGCAGAATGATGCCGTTGGGGGTGGCGATCACCACCAACTTCACCTTCATCATCAGTCAACTAAGACCATGCCGGCACCTAATCATCAAAACCCTTCACTCTTGAGGTCAACCAAGCTGCCACCACAGCCACCCTCCTCCGATCAAAGCTTCCCCGTCGGCCTCATGTCTCAGCAGCAGATGATAACCACTCAATAGAGCTCTAACAACGGTGATAAGGTTCCTGATGATATGATCCAACTTTGGGCTGATTGACAACCTTATTTAAATCCAGGACAGATCTAGCATGGAAAATTCCACCAACAAGATTGAAGTAGGATAAAACGCAACAGATTATCAGTTAGAACAAACAAAGAAAGAACAAAGAAACAAAGAAGATATTGAATGCGATTCAATGGAAACTTATCCAAAGCCCCAACATTATTACAAAACCAACTTGATCCAGGCGGCACCTGAATCAAATCAGATTTAGCTATTCTCAAATTTAGAACAAAAGAAAGACTAATGGTCTTAATCTCACTTTAAGGTTTAGAAAAACAAAAGCTCAAACTTAGCTTAAGGTTTCTAAGGATTTGGGATCAAATTTTGCTCTGCAAAATAATGACTTCTTAATTCAAAAATCAACTCCTCAAATTCGTGGGTTTACAAGCCTTTAAATAGGCACAAAGGCTTCCAAACAAAATAAACCCTAAATACCAATTAAGTAGTTTCCTAATAGGACTTTACTTCCTAAAAATAAAAACTAACACATGCCTCAATCATGTAAGATCTTTAGCCACGTGCAAATAACATGAATAACATGTCAATGTTCATGCAAGAACATTAGATCATGGTTCTTATTGAAAATGCCAAACAAAATCGAACTAAAACGAAAAAACAATAAATCTGCCGATTTTTCCCAATGTCTCGACATCGGGGTCTGGACGTCGCGACGTATGTGGACATCGCGACGTTGAAGGTCGCGCGTCGCGACGTGTGGAAATACTCGCCGGTGACTTAAAATTGGATTTGTAATTCCAATTTTCAAACTTCAAAATTCCAGAGAGTTACGTCGCGCGACGTGGAGCTAGGTGGACGTCGCGACGTCAGTGCACGTCGTGACGTGGAGCTATAGACGTCGCGACGTGGAAGCTCGATCAACCAACACTTGTCCAATCTTGCTCTCCAACGAAGTTTCTCCATGTAATGTCAAAACCGCGAGGTTCCAAGGCTTAGAATCAGTCTCCACTTCATCAAAACCTTGTTCCAGCAACTTGTATGCATCGTTCATCACTTCCATGATCAAACCATTAAGAGCCAACTTGAACTTTTTGGTTTTAGCTCGAGTCATTGGTCCACCAATTCTATGTAATGGGTCAATTGAATGTTGTTCACCATCAATCGCGTCTTGATTCCTATCATTCTCCCCCTCCTCAAAAGGATTCGTCCTCGAATCTCCTGCATCAAACAAAGAGATATCAGAAACATTAAAAGTAGCACTAACGTCTCCATACTCACTGGGTAAATCAATGCGATATGCATTGTCATTAATGCGCTCGAGAACTTGGAATGGTCCATCGCCTCTTGGGTGAAGCTTTGATTTCCGTTTCTGAAGAAATCTTTCTTTACGCAAGTGTATCCAAACCCAATCACCCGGGTGGAACACCATACGGCGTCTTCCTTTATTGGCTTGCTTAGCATACTGCTCATTTCTCTTTCAATATTGTCACGAACCCTAGCATGAAGGTCCTTAACAAAAGTAGCTTTGCTTGCACCATCAACATTAACAAACTCGTTAATAGGAATAGGAAAAATATCCAAAGGTGTCAAGGGATTAAAGCCATACTCAATTTCAAATGGAGAAAAGAAGTAGAACTGTGAATAGTACGATTATAAGCAAACTCAATATGTGGCAAACAATCTTCCCATTTCTTGAGATTATTTTGTATGATAGCACGTAATAAAGCAGATAGAGTCCTATTAACTACCTCAGTTTGCCCATCCATTTGTGGGTGTGCAACAGTAGAAAACAACAATTTAGTTCCCAATTTGCTCCAAAGAGTTCGCCAAAAATGACTAAGGAACTTAATGTCTCTATCACTAACAATAGAAGTAGGAATACCATGCAATCGTACAACTTCTTTGAAGAAAAAGTCTGCTATGTGTGTAGCATCATTGGTTCGTAAACATGCAATAAAATGTGCCATTTTACTGAACCTATCAACTACCACAAAAATACTATCCTTACCACTTGGTGACCTAGGCAATCCCAAAACAAAATCCATTGAAATATCTAACCAAGGATGCAAAGGTACAGGAAGTGGTGTGTACAGACCATGAGACATTATTTTTTAATTTGCCTATTTACAAACAATACACCTTTGACAAACAGATTGAACAAATTTGCGCATATGAGGCCAATAAAAATGTTCTTGCAAAATATGTAATGTTTTGTTAACACCAAAGTGACCCATTAATCCACCTCCATGTGTCTCAACAACTATTAAATCACGAATAGAGCAATTAGGTACACACAATTTATCCTTTTTAAACAAGAAACCATCATGCAAATAATACCCTCCTTCGGATTTATGCAAACATATCTCATACACAAGTTTAAAATCAGCATCTTCAGCATACAATCCTTTCATGACATCAAATCCAAGCAGTTTAGTGTGCAAGAAAGTAAGCAAATTGTATCTTCTCGACAGTGCATCACCAACCACATTTTCCTTTCCAGCCTTGTACTTAACAACGTAAGGAAAAGTCTCAATAAACTCTAACCACTTAGCATGTCTTTTATTTAACTTACCTTGGGTCTTAAGGAACTTAAGACTCTCATGATCCGAATGAATGATGAATTCTTTCGGCCAAAGGTAGTACTGCCAAACTTGTAGAGATCTCACCAATACATACAACTCCTTATCGTATGTTGGGTAATTCAGTGTTGCTCCATTAAGCTTCTCACTAAAGTATGCCGCGGGCTTGCCTTCCTGCATCAAAACAGAACCAATACCTTTCCCGGAGGCATCACATTGTATTTCAAAAGCTTTCTCAAAATTAGGTAACATAAGAACAGGAGCATTAGTTAATTTCTGCTTCAAGGTATTAAAAGCTCTTTCTTGAGCATCAGTCCAAACAAAAGTCACATTCTTCTTAACTAGATCATTTAAGGGGGCTGCAATTGTACTAAAGTCTTTTATAAACCTCTTATAAAATCTAACTAATCCATGAAAACTCCTAACATCATTAGCTGACTTAGGTGTGGGCCAATCTCTAATTGCTTTCATTTTATTTTCATCAACAGAAATTCCTTCAGCACTTACAACAAATCCTAAAAAGATAACGGATGAAGAACAAAATTCACAATTTTTAAAATTTGCAAAAAGCTGATTTTCACGAAGTACAGCAAACACTCCCCTTAAATGTAATACATGCTCTTCAAGTGTTTTGCTGTAAACAAGAATATCATCAAAATAAACTACCACAAATTTCCCTATAAAAGATCTAAGTACATGGTTCATTAAACGCATAAAAGTTCTTGGTGCATTAGTCAATCCAAAAGGCATAACTAACCACTCATAAAGACCATACTTAGTTTTAAAGGCAGTTTTCCATTCATCACCCTTTTTCATACGAATTTGATAATAGCCACTTTTCAAATCAATCTTTGTAAAGATTTTAGAGCCATATAACTCATCTAACATGTCATCTAACCTAGGGATAGGGTGACGATATTTTATGGTTATTTTATTAATAGCTCTACAGTCAACACACATTCTCCATGTTTCATCTTTCTTAGGAACAAGAATAACAGGCACAGAACATGGACTAAGGCTTTCGCGAACAATACCTTTTTCTAGAAATCCACTTGCTCTTGGATTTCCTTTGTCTCCTCAGGACTTGCTCTATATGCTGGTCTGTTGGGAATTGAAGCACCAGGGATGAAATCAATCTGATGTTCTATACCTCGAATTGGAGATAACCCATTTGGCAACTCCTCGGGGAATAAATCTTCAAATTTCTATATAAGAGAAATCACAGCACTAGGCAAAGTAGAAAGGTGATCACTAGACATCAAGTACAAATCTTTGTAAATAAGTACAAACATCTCATGTCTATATAGTATTGCCTTTTTAACTTCACTTTTTTGTGCAAAGACTGTTAACCTCTTTTCTTTCTCCTCTTGCTTCATCTTTCGTCCTTCCAATTTCTTTGCATTATTGCTAGAAGGGGTAGAGGTGTTTCCCACTTCTTGTTTCATTTTCTCGGCCTGCACCAATTGCCTACATTCCTTAGAGATCTTGGCTTGATCTTCATATACTTCCCATGGTTTCAAAGAAGCTAAAATGTACTTCTTACCATCCTTCTCCACGGTGTAGTGATTCTTCCGTCCATCATGCATGACATATCTATCAAATTGCCATGGACGTCCAAGTAACACATGTGCTGCCTCCATTGGAACAACATCACATAGAATATCATCAGTATACCTTCCAATTGACAAAGATAAGCGCACCTGTTTGTTTACCTTAACCTCCCCACTTTGATTCAACCATTGAAGCTTGTATGGTTTGGGGTGTTTTGAACAAGTAAGCTTCAACTTGGATACCAATAATGTACTCGCCACATTAGTGCAACTCCTACCATCAATAATCAAACTGCACTATTTGTTCTGAATAATGCACTTGGTGTGGAAGATGTTCTCACGTTGCACTGTCTCGCCTTCCAGCTGTGGCTGTGTACTCAAGGTTCTCATGGTGACAAAAGACTCAGCAACTTCCAACCTTTCTGGAGCATCTTCATCATATGCGTCACCATAACACTTTTCTTCAAGTTCGGGCATCTCGTCATCACTCGAATGAACACTAGCAATATCCCCATTGTCAAGGAAGTAAATAGCCTTTTTGCTGGGACAATTGGTCTGCATATGACCATATCCTTGACATTTATAACATTTAACCTCACTAGTTCTTTGGGGTGTGTTAAAAGCTGGTTTCTGGACAGTTGGTGGTGTTCTTTCCACTGGTTTGGGCGTAGTATTACCTCCAAAAGTTTTGTTCTTCATGACTGTATTAGGTGGAGTCTCTCGGTTGTTCCATTGCCAAGGAGGTTGACGAGGTGTAAGTCGTCCTTTTTGCTTCATGTGACGCTCTATTTGAATAGCATTATGCAACATTTCTGTCAAGTCATAGGATTTTTGAAAACCCATCTTGTATGCCAATGCGGGAGTCATTCCTGCCAAGAACCTAGCCATTTTTGTTTCGGGTTCCTCCACAGTATTTGCCTTTATCATGAGCAACTGCATTTCCTTAAAATAAACATCAATGGGTCGGGTTCCTTGGGTGAGGGTTTGAACTTGCATCCTCATTCATTAGCGAAATATGATGGCACAAATTGCCTCCTCAAAATTGATTGCATCTTTCTCCAAGTTCGGATTGGTTGCTCCCCATTTAGCTGCCTATCCTTTACCAATTGAGTCCACCAATGAGCTGCATAATCTTTAAAATGTATGGTCACCATGCACATTTTCTTATCTTCAGAATAAGAATTTCCAGCAAAAATTTGCTCCACTGTATAGATCCAATCAAGAAATGCATCGGGATCTGATGTGCCATGAAATTTTGGGAATTCCAATTTAACTGAACCCACATCAAACTCGAACTTGCCCTGGCTCTTTGATTGTTCAGATTCTATGAACTCCTCCCCATCAAAATCATCATCTTCAAATTCGTTTTCAAGTTTCTTTGAGGTTACTTTCTTAGAAGCGGATTGTTGAGCTCCTTTTAGATTTTGCACTTGAATTGTTAACTTTTGCACCATGTTAAAAAGTGTATCAATTTGAAATTTTTGTTCAGATTGAGTCTTTGAAGTTTCCTCCGCCATTTTAAAATACCTGCAAGTTAGATAAAACAACACAAGAAACAATAATAATAATTAAGGCTTCTCACGGGTTCTCGCTTTAGGTATGGTTGGTTCTCTTCACTCTTTTAATATGGTTATTCTCGTGTATAATTTCTCTCCCTATTTCTACTCTCCAAATGTGGGGTCTCTCGTAGTCTGCTTTGCAAGTTATAAGTTCTTAAGCTACCTATCAATAATCCAACTCAAATACCACACAAATCAAGTAAAGAATTGAAGAAGGAAATTATGAAGAATGAAGAATTATAATTTAGAACACGTTAAGGCACAATTTTGGACAAATTAGGCAAGAAAAGAGATAGATACACCAAGAATTAATATTCAATATCAATAGCATATTTCAACAGTGATTGTATAACTATAATTTTGTTTTCAGATTTTGCTGCAATTTTTTTTTTTTGACGATTTTTTTTTGACGAATTTCTACTTCCTTTTTTTTGACGAATTTCTACTTCCTTTTTTTTATCACCGAGAGAATTCAATCAAATCAATATTTAGCAGCAAGAAATTCAACCCAATTTCACTAGATTTAATCACAATTTGAAAAAAAAGAACAATCACAAATTGATAAAGTTACGAGATGGAAAAAGTTATCCTGAAATTTTTCAAGCACCAGAATGCTTTGATACCACTTGATAAGGTTCCCGATGATATGATCCACCTTTGGGCGGATTGACAACCTTATTTAATCCACAGGACAGATCTAGCTTCGAAAATTCCACCAACAAGATTGAAGTAGGATAAAACGCAACAGATTATCAATTAGAACAAACAAAGAAAGAACAAAGAAACAAAGAAGATATTAAACGCGATTCAATGGAAACTTGTCCAAAGCCCCAACGTTATTACAAAACCAACTTGATCCGGGGGGCACCTGAATCAAATCAGATTTGGCTGTTCTCAAAGTTAGAACAAAAGCAAGACTAATGGTCTGAATCTCACTTTAAGGTTTAGAAAAACAAAAGCTCAAACTTAGCTTAAGGTTTCTAAGGATTTGGGATCAAATTTTGCTCTGCAAAATAATGACTTCTTAATTCAAAAATCAACTCCTCAAATTCGTGGGTTTACAAGCCTTTAAATAGGCACAAAGGCTTCCAAACAAAATAAACCTTAAATACCAATTAAGTAGTTTCCTAATAGGACTTTACTTCCTAAAAATAAAAACTAACACATGTCTCAATCATGTAAGATCTTTAGCCATGTGCAAATAACATGAACAACATGTCAATGTTCATGCAAGAACATTAGATCATAGTTCTTATTGAAAATGTCAAACAAAATCGAACTAAAACGAAAAAACAATAAATCTGCCGATTTTTCCCAATGTCTCGACGTCGGGTTCTGGACGTCGCGACGTGTGTGGACGTCGAGACGTTGAAGGTCGCGCATTGCGACGTTGAAGGTCGCGCGTCGCGACGTGCGGAAATACTCGCCGGTGACTTAAAATTGGATTTGTAATTCCAATTTTCAAATTTCAAAATTCCAGAGAGTTACGTCGCGCGACGTGGAGCTGGGTGGACGTCGCGACGTCAGTGCACCTCGTGACGTGGAGCTATAGACGTCGCGACGTGGAAGCTCGATCAACCAACACTTGTCCAATCTTGCTCTCCAACGAAGTTTCTCCATGTAATGTCAAAACCGCGAGGTTACAAGCTTCACTTCATCGAAACCTTGTTCCAGCAACTTGTATGCATCGTTCATCACTTCAATGATCAAACCATTAAGAGCCAACTTGAACTTTTTGGTTTTAGCTCGAGTCATTGGTCCACCAATTCCACGTAACGGGTCAATTGAATGTTGTTCACCATCAAGCGCGTCTGGATTCCTATCAAATGGTCAGCCGCCGATGCCCAATCACAAGATGAACAACTCTGCAATTCACCACCACCATCACCAGCACAGCATCAACGGCAACGGGCTGCCTGACCGAAACCTCTCTAATAATAATACCGATCATAATCATCACCATCACATGAATGGTGGTACTGGCGTGGATATGAGGATCAACGGTGGAGTTGACGATGACGGTTCTGATGATGATGATCCTAGGGAAGAGGGGTTTAAGAGGGAGATGAGGGATTTGGAGGAAATGCTCTCCAAATTGAACCCCATGGCAGAGGAATTTGTGCCTCCCTTGCTGATCTTGGAATGCAATAGCGCTTTGTCATTCACCTCGAGCGTAATCTCTGAAGGGAAATAGGCAATGGATGGAGTTGCCATAAGGCCCACATAAAGAGTGTTATTTTTTTAATGAGATAAAATTTTGTTGGACAAGTTTATCCTTATAAATTCGCGTGTGCAAGTCACGTGAATGTATTTTCGTTAGCTCAAACGGCCTAAATGGATTGAGGGTCTTTTTTCAACAAAAACAAAATTAATTGGGTGATCTTTTTGACTGAAAAAATAGTTAAGTGACTAAAATTACTAATTTCATACAGTTTGGTGACGTTTTTGGCACTTTGCTCTTCTTCTGTTATCTTTTTTGAAATCGGTAAATTAGAGGGTATTTATATTTTTTAAGTATTAAATTAGAGGACATTTGTGTCTTTTAAATACTCTTAGTGAAGTCACGTGACCCAATTTTTCACTTAATTTTCATTAAGTTTACTTCAAACTCAACAACACCCATCCTGACCGTCCACGTTACCAACTGAAATTCCATTGACATGTTCATTCACAACGCCACTGCCTCCTCGCCTCCTCGGCTCTGCACTGTTGGACGCGAATCCCAGATGGGAAGGTCTTAAAACAGGAGAGACAGGGGAGTAGTTGAAATCAGAGAGAGAAGGGGGAAAAAAGGAAAGAAATGCACAGGGAGACAAGTTTGATTTAGGGGGTAAACATTAGTACAGCAACAATAGAGATCTAGCCTATTTATTTTTGATTCTCCATACTCATATAACAAGAGGCACACCCAATTGAAATTTGAAACATATAAGTTTAGAATCCTACTATCTAGAGGAGTCTGTCCTTAAATTTAGATATTAGAAGTTGAAAATTGGAATGAATTGAATTTTGAATTGAAAAACAAATCAAACATTCAAAATTAGTACTCTGTAATTAGTTATTGATTTGACAACGATGATGATATGAAGATGATGATATAATGATGGTGATGATATGATGATGATGATGACGATGATGATGATGTCGACGACGACGATGTTGACGATGGTGGTGACGGTGATGGGTGGCGGTGGAGGTGGCAGCGTCGGTAGAGATGGCAGTGGTGGTGGTGGCGGCGGCGGTGGAGGTGGCAACAAAAGAGACTGAAGGCATTGTTGTACGATTTTGTGTGTTTTTTAGTGTGTTAGTATGTGTTGATTTTTCTTTTTTTTTTAAATATATATAAGGTTTAGATTTGTAAGACATAAATTATTAAATAATTTTAATATATAAATGATATAAATATCCTCTCATTTAACAGTTTTGAAAAAGATAACAGAATAATTGGACGGAATAACTTAAAAACATACGCTTACAACATTTAATGACATATTTTACCAATTTAATAATTAAATGATCAAAATACGGATTTGATAAAAGTTAAGTGACATGTTTTGCCTTTTGCTATTAAGTTTAAATTAATATTTTACAACTTGTTTTGATGAAAAATTGTGTTAAGATAATTGTTTATTATTAAAATATTTTTAATTTAAATTATTATTTTATTAATAAAAAAGAATAAAAAAATATAACAAAATACTATAACAAAAATAATTACTATAACATCTTTTCTTTTCAGATTGTCTCATGTGAAGTAATTTCATATATACAACGACAAGTTAATCGCGATTTCAATGCGTGATAAAATCAACAAGAAATTAGAATCATTATTTTAATAACGATTAATTGTTTGTTTCATATATGAACCACGTCATATATATGAATTGATTTACAGAAGTTTTTGTGTTTTCTATTTTAAACATTCTTAGAGAAAAATATGGGCATAACAAATACATAAAATTGAATTCGTAAAAAAGGAAATCACTTAAAAGAAGAAGTGTAACCAAACATACATAATTGATATTAGTCCAATAAAATCATTATATTCTTTTAAATTGTATGTCTTTAAGTGATATTGCCATAAGTAACCCCAATAGATGTGGAGATTCTCATAATAATTTATTTTTCACAAAAACTTATATGAAACGGGTTCATATATGAAACATGATACAATAATTTTTGGATTGATACTTTTAAACTGAAAATTGATACACTAATTTTTGGTATTTGATTGATACGTTTATATTGAAAATTGATAGGCTATTTTTTTTATACTTAATACGCTAATTTTCGATATTTGATTGATATTTTTTGACTGGAAATTGATACGTTAATTTTTTACACTTGATACGCTAATTTTTGGATTGATACTTTTTGAGTGAAAATTAATACTCTAATTTTTTTGTTATACTTGATACGTTAAATTTTGGTATTTAATTGATACTTTTGGATTTAAAATTGATATACTAATTGTTTGTACTTGATATTCTATTTTTTATATTTAATACACCAATTTTTTTATATTTGATATATTATTTTTTTATTGATACTTGTTAAATTTTGAATTGATATTAGATAGTATAAATGAAATCGTTTGATAGTAGTCTACCTCTTTATTACCTCTTTATTTTTTTATTACAAAAACTATTGACCATTGCCATTGTATTCCACTTTATTAGTGGATGAACATATATGACACACAATGAAAATAAAATGCTAATGACACTAAGCACAGCCCCTATCATTACATTTTCCTCGAATTAATTTGTTTTGCATTATGATTCCGTTGCCATATAATCAAAACTCAAAAATTAATTAAATGAAGGGTAATGAAAAAATTAAAAACAATTGAATTAAATCTGCTTCGAAGTCACTTATCCCTATGATCATTCAGTTAATCAATTCCGTTTCTTAGGAAATAATAACTCGATTTTGTAAACTTTTTTTTCCCAATTTCTCATGCAATTCTTAAGAAATAACAACATGAATTCCTTTCATTCAAATTTCTCATTCAATTCCAATTTAGATCTTTCTATTCACAATTGACGTACCCCTCTCTCTTACATGCTTTTAACTGAACCGCATCGTCATATCATTTAATTTCATTGCTCATTTCTCTAAACATAAAATAAAAGGAGGAAAGTTGAGAAAATCTAGAAACTAGCATAAATTTTATTATTATAGCAATATAGATCAGATTAAAAATTATGTAAAGATTAAAAAAACTCATTACTTATTATTATATGTAAATATAACTGAGAAAATAAATTTCAAACCGAACACAGTACAAATTATGATCCATGTGACCGACATCACTTATTGAGATAAAAGTTTATTTTTATTTTTATTTTTATTTTTATTTTTTGATAATGTGACAATAAGAGAAGTAAACAAAAAGTGATGTACCAATTGTGCAATAGAAAATTCAAAGTCATTCAATTCTCGTCTACTATTCCACGTTTTCAACTATAAATACATGTAAAGATAAAATGAGCAATACACGTCTCTTCTCTCTCTAAACCTAAAAGAAACCCACTCAAAAATAGTAAGAGGAGGCGGCAGTTCCGCCGTTTCCCCCACCATCTCACCTACCAAAATCCAAATTTTTAACCAAAATTTTCTTGCCTCCTCTTATGAGAGGGTGTTGTTTTTCTTTATGAGTGTGTTGGTCTCCCAAATGGGAGTTTTTTTTCTCTCTATTTGAGAGTAAATCTCCATTTTTGGAGTAATATCATGGTGAAGGGAAAAAAATTTTTTTGAAACTCGGATGCAGAGCTTGGACACGGCGCTGTGTGAGCATCGTGAAGCTTCTATTTTCAAGCAGAGAAAAAAAAATAGAGAAGGAATGTAGGAAAGTTTCTTCAATCTGCTTGTTAGGAATTCAAAGTTTTTTCTTCCACCATTACTTTCTTTCTCACATATTGGCTTTGGTCATTAGAGATCGATCGATTTTGATTGTTAATTTGGAAGGAAAAGACTTTGTTTTTAGTTAATCTTGCTTGGGGGACTAAAGTTTGGTTTTGAATAGCAATTACGGAGTGAAGAACTTCAGTCCAACTATACTATTAGGGAGAAGAAATTACTCCAATTTTAGTTATGCTTGAAAAGTAAAGAAACTCCAGTTTTAGCTCTCAATACCAAGTGAATATTTTATTTTTCATGACTTGTAAATGATTTTGAGTATTGTTCTACTCAAAATTTGTTTGGCATTATATCATTAGTATAACTGTCTGTATTGCAAGTCACTTGCTTGTCCTGATGAGATAAATTTAACTAACTCAACTCAGGGCACTTATTATCAGCTATTTAGATGTAATGTATTGTAATTTATCTTCATTAAATATAATGAAAATATCGCTTTTGTAAAAAAAAAAAAAAAAAAACTATAAATACCTATTACTCGAGCCAAATATAACTTAAGACTCGTGCTTATACAAGAACATCTCAATATTCACTTCAAAAGCCAAAACAGACGTTTTTGCCATCCTCACATGTGATAGTCTCCTTATTTATTGATAGCATGTTGATGTGCAATAATCTTTCAACCTACCAAGTTGGGTAGATTGGTAGAAATAAAAGATTAACAAAGCAACCAAATAATCAAGTAATGCCGACGAGAGCAGAATAAGTCAAATCTATTTCCTAACCATGCTCCTTCCGGTTGACTGATAAGATCTAAATTCTCAACTCTACTCCCAAATCACACCCATGAATGCTGAAAGGTGGCAGAATACGGTAAGGCGTGAACTTGAGATTTATGAATTGCATATAGAGAAAAAGAAGATGGCAAAAAAAGTAAGAACACCGCATATCATGAAAACTAAAACCCCTTAACACTATTCCGACTATCAAATAAGAAGAAAAGGTTAATTTCTTGTTTACTGATATCTGTATGCAACAGTGATACAATTACAGAGCACATTCAAGAATACAACACTTGCAGGACTCGTGCCATAATTTCTCGCTGGCAAACGATAGCAATTACCAAGTACAAAGATGACTCAATCTGCAATGTAGGACAAACAAGAGAGTCAAAGAATTTATTGGCATAATGGAGTGTATTCAAGCTCGGAAGCTTCCAATATAATCACATAGCAGTTGAACATTTAAAGCTCATAATTTCTACCCCAAGCTTTCAAAGTTTGGAGCAGTATTTCTGTATACTAACTGCTTGAAAACTTTCAAAAGAGCAAGATAAACACTTCGGAAAAATTGAAGGGGAAAGAATCACCTTAGAAATGCCTATGCACAAGGGCACAGCCTCCTTGTATACTGATGAGAACCATCACAAGAAAGTATTGAATCTTTTTCTGAGTACAAGCATGCTCCTGGGTTCTGAAAACAAGAATATTTCCATTACATCACAGATTATTTAGTCAAATTACTCGTGTTGTTTTCAATATTAGCTAGCGAATGAAAAGATATGTTGGAAATCAGCATCTTAGAAGAAATGAAGATGAGAGTCATGTGAGTGAATCACCTTTTAACATCATAGCATGCTCAAGCAAAGCAATGTTACTCATAATAAATGTGCAAACACATGTTTCTCATCTACATGACTGCACCTACTTCTATTTCCCCTATTTTTTAAATCATTTCTTTTCATCATTCCAGTCAAGAGATTGCACAATACAACAATCTCTTTCCTTCTCTTTTTTTGATGCAGTATCAGCTACGTAGCTTGAATTAGTTTAGATAGGTTTCGAGTGTTTAAGTTTTCTAAGACTTTGAATAAATATGAAATCCTTTTATTTTGGTCTCTTTAGCTATCGTGCTTCCATTATAACTTTTCAAATTAGAATACCAATCAAGGAAATCTTCAGCATGCACCCTTCCATGAAAATCTGGAACTTAAAACTAAACCACTCCAGAATTCAATTCTAGAGCCCTTGGCAATCTTTTTCTAAGTCTACCAAACTCAGGTAGTTCATTCACGGGACCCTGGAACTTGTTGAAGTTCTCTTAAATTTCTTCCCGTCACTACCTTCCATTTTGTTCAATGGTTCACAGTCTCTACTTTTAGCAACCATATTCCTGTCTCCACATTATTCCTATGTTGCAGGTACTAAACCGGGTGCCTAAGCCATTCTATCATTCTTTGCATCTCCCTGATATCACCCTGCTGCTTGTTAGGCATTAGTCAGCAACTCTAGCCCAATCTGTTGGTTAGGCCTAGGGTTAGCAACTCTCAACCGATATACCATCAAAACCACTGGACTCTGATAACAAAAATTGATGTAGCACGGTATAGGAAAAAGTTGCAAAGAATAATTAACAAAGCAGGCCAAAAACCAACTCTAGAAGCATGTGTACCAGATGATTTGGGGCATCATGAACTACTTCAGCAGGTTGATCTGCTCCAACACTCGCCAAGCATGCTCCTTTGCAGCTAAAATACTTCTGCATACTACCACAGACAACAAAATCATAAGGTTTGAAAAAGTTAAGGGAAGGACAGATATCAAAAGAAGCAATTTCAAGCTATAATCTACATGCACCAACAAATTTGTTAAAAACCCATAAAAAGACAATTAAATGAATCGTGCATGTATATTGGACTTACAATTCACATTTATTAAGCACCGCTAACTTGTTGGGCACACAAGATTGTCCATTTGATTTGCACACCGAGTCACATGATTCTCCTTGCCTATATCCCAACATGCAGCAAATTGTGAACACTGAGACCAGGTTAAAATTACAAACAACCAGTTGTCACTATGATACAATAACCCACCTTCCTGCCACTATCTTTATACCTCCCAAACTTGCTTCTATTTGGGTCTCTGATCTTCCTGTTCCAAATAGTATTAAGATAACATGCACTTTCATTAATCGGCTAAACACCAACTCAAGCAACCCAAATAAAGTCTCTACATATACTGTAATGATTAAGCCAATTACTTATAACTTGAAGTATATTTCGTTCTTGATAACACTTTTACTTCGATGGAACCCCATTTTAGTGAAACATTTATAAAGCCCAATGCAAAATACATGCTCCTAGTACGACATGATTTCAACATAATTTATCAAAAGTATTTTGCAGCAGAGTTTTGTCTACATACCAACATCCTTCTACCTGCAGTGTTAGTCTCATTTTTGAGCTTATCATGTGGAAGTCATATCTTCCATTCATCAGAATGGCATTCTAGGAAGTCTCGAAAGTTAAATAAAAGATGATGTAGAATATGAGAATAGAATCAAATTCCAACTATGCTTTGCATCTATTTACTCCTTTACAGAGCATCTGTCTTCTGGAACTCTTAAACATGAAATGGTATTGGTAGTTGGGAGTGATTTTCAGAAGTAAAACAAACGATTTGACTGATCAACATTCTGTATTAATTCAACAATTATGTCCTATGGATACAGGTTTAAATTCTGTAGGCAGGTTTTATGCTGTAGCATGAGTATTAGAGTGAAGGGAAAGTCCCATGCATTTGCTCTATTCTGATCAGATAAGTATTGCTCTGAACCAAATGTCACAAAATCGAACATTTATAGCTTCATCCTTGTCTTCTATATCATAATATTTATTCTCTTCTTTGATTTTTCAGAGCCTTTTACTTTATAAAATAAGATAGCGAAGTATGATCCATGAAGCAATCCCACATAGTGGGATAAAAGTCTTAGTTGTTGTTATTTTACCTTATAAACTGAAGGTATATTTAAATTTGCTTTTCCTTGGTAAAGAAGTAAAAATTATTAGAGAGTCATTTCCGAAACCCTTTTAAAGCAACTGTCATGATGAACCCTTTAGGTAAAAACTCTTCCATCTAGATGTTCGACATGTCCATAGGCAGGGCAACAAAGGAATTTGGTTGCTTCCACTAATCTGCCAGAAGATACTCAGAAAAGAGTGGAAATCATACAAAATGGGTGTGGTCAACAAAAACATTTTCAACTCACAATCAGCTAGGATACGAGCTTTTATCCTTTTTATTTTTCGTAGCAATATAAACTTGCAAAATACAACTATTACTTAAAGGGATTCCAGGGAAATCATTCACCTAAAAACAAACATGGGAGCCCGGAAATCAAACCATCCATGAAGGTCATTAATGCAAAAGCATCATAAATTACGACTGTGTTATTTTATAAGGTTTTATGATTGTTTGCTTGAATGTTGCAATAGTTAGTATTGATGGTCTTTTGTCACCTTTGGGCAACAATGTGTCTCAGAACCCTATAAAGACTAGTGTTGTGCAGGAGAAGTTTTTGGACATAATTTTTTTTTTTTATTACTCTAAGAGTCATTCTGTTTCTTGAGAGTTCTATACCTAGGAAACCTCCTTCAATACACTTGCTTTCCCTTCTTCTCACTAATGTAATAGTCAAGCGCTAGACTTTGTGTTATTTATAAATTAGTTTAATGATTGTTTCAATGTTTCAGTAGTTCAGAACCTACTTTTATTGTTGTACACATGTCCTTGGCACGTATCTCATTAAGGGGATTGTTGGTCTTTTGTCACCTTATGGCAACAACGTGTCTCAAAGAATCATGTTATGTTGCAGTAGCTTTTGAACATCAATTTTTTCTATGACTCAGAGTTATTCTTTTTTTGGGAGTTCATATACTCAGAAACTTGCCCTTCATCAACGTTTGTGTTCCCTTCTTCTCACTAACCTAATAGTCAAGTACTGCTTTTAAGATCCTCTATAGTTTTCTGCAACAAATACTGGTATATCAACCCCCAACAGAAAACTCTTTAGAGTAACAGGAAAAAAATGATGTCCAAAAACAACCACAATGTAACAAGACTCTTTATTGGACTCTAAGACGGATGGTTTCCTTAAGGTGGCAAAAGACCAACAACAAACTTAATGAGATTCATGCCAAACACGTGCACAACAATAAAACCTAGGTTCTGAATTACTGCAACACTGAAGCAAACATTCATAAAACCTCTCAGAGCTCCATAATGAATCATGTTATAGTTTTGGGACTTTATTCCATTACTCAAAGACTTATTTTGTTCCTCGGGAATTCGTATACCAAAAAACCCTGCATTCCCTTCTGCTAATTGACATAATAGTCAGGTGCTCTTTTAAAGTCCTTTATAGTTTTCTGCATCACTCATCGACCTAATTTTTCCTATGCCTTTCAATGAGTTGATGCAGCACTTCTCTAGGCTTTGACGATAATATGATGATCCCTTTGACGATAATATGATGATCCACCTATTACATAATGTTCAATCAAGACAAAACAACAACTAAGTCTTTATCCCACTAAGTGGGGTCGGCTATATGGATCATACTTTACCACTGCTCAATCAAGACAAAACTGAAGACAAAATTTTAGATGTAAATAATCAATATAATCTTCTTACTTTAGATGTAAGTTCCATTTTGGGGGAAAAAAAAAAGTTCCACAAATACAGACCATCATAATGCATTGGACTTCTTCATGTGCTTCTCACAAGTGATTTAGTTTGAGATGAAACAACTTTTCTTTCAGAAAGTTGAACCATACAACCTAACACAAGAACATACACTCTCTGAGCTAGAAATTTGTAAATCAAGCAGTTTCTTGTCTACATTTTTGTCATCTCAAAACCATATAGTGTTATATGTAGTTTTACCACTTTTGTACTCCAAGAAATGGGTCCTTCAGTTCCATATAGCAAACGTAAGAGAGAAAAAGTGAATAACACTATCAAACAAGGTCTCAGGTATAAAATAATCTGAACCTAGCATCATAACTCCCAAAAATCTGACACCAGTTTTGGAAGAAGCAGAAGAAAGAATGAATCCAACTATACATGGTTCTCGTGATAATAGATAACAAACAAGACAGGAGATTGCAAAAGGTCGAAGAAAGTACTGAAGCATCTGTAACCTGCAATCCTCTCACAATGCTAAATGGAGAATGGATTGAATATAAAAAGGAAAAACACAAGTGGTATATCTATAAACAAAGTGCTGGTCTAATCGATCATGAAGTTAGTTAAAGGGAAGCTTATCAACACAAGTGTATAAGCTATATTCCACACTAGAAATCCTTTTCCCACATGTCAGTCGAAACGGATTAGAGAAAACAACGCTATACTCACCAGAAGAATTAGACGGTAGGGAGAAGCAATGATGAAAATCACTAAGATAAGCATTTTCATGAACCTGCAGCCAGTGACATACATCAGATTTGTACATAACAACCATGAAAAAAACCTGAACATCTGCATTTTAAGAAGTAAGCTTGACTGGAAACTAAATACGATCAAAACGTAAATTTAAAAATTACTATGATATGATACATCCCCATATATTGGAAAAAAGGCTTAGTTGTTGTTGTATGATATGATACATGAATACTTCAAGAAAGAAGAAAGGAAGAAAAATTTGATAGCTCCTTATCCTCCCAATGTCAAAATAGACAGAGAGATGAATAAACAATGGGACAAATTCAAAATCCCCCCTTCAACTATCCTCCACAATCACCTAGCCACATGTTTCAATGGTATCAATGTGGCCATTCATCTTTCCATTTGTTTCACTTTAATGGGCATTCAAACACTTTTAAATGTCACATATGCACTCACAATGAATCGTACCATACCAAAAATACCACTTCCACTATCCAAAAAAATTTCAGCGATAATTCTTTCCACCATATAACCCTGATGATATATTCCCTGAGCCAACTTCTAGAAAAGCAGTCAACAGGATAACTCCAACACCACAACTATATACCCCAAATTCAAATATTAGATCAACGAAAAAACAACTCCACAACCGCCATTGTCGATGCCAATACCCTTTACCAATTTATATGAATCAAACTGATATGGGATCCGATCTGGCCTAAGAAGATGAAAATAAAGGCATTAGCGAGATGGACTTTTCGGCAACAAGACAAGGGGGTTGGCCAAAGAAGAGTTGTTTTTGAGAATCAATGGAGGACAGGTGGTTGTGGCAATGAGGGCCATGAAAATGGGAAAACAAAAAAAAAGCCTAACTAAATTGAAGATGCGATTGACAATGAAAAGAAGGACAGGGGGTTGGGTGAGGACAGTTGGTAGGGTGGAGGTTATTTTTCATATAATGGAAATATAGTTATTTTCCAATTGGGGGATAAATGATATTTTATTGCGACTTGAAGCCTGATTGTAGTATATTGAAAGAAAAGGAAAAATGAAAGGGTAAACTGGTACAATTGAAACAAGAGGGCAACTAAGTGATTTTGGAGTATAGTTGGAGGGCAGTTATTACGCTTCACCCAAAAACAAAAGAGTGAAGCTTGCTTTACCTCTCTCTGCATCCCCCAGACTCAAAAGATCAAAGACCAAAAAGAGTAGAACCAAAAACAAAAATGTTTGCAGTTGCCTGTTCTTTCCTTCAGCTGCTAATACTTGCAATTTGCCTTTGATTTCATATATTTTTACATGTAACTCCATTTCTAGACTTTCAAGACTTCCAAACCCATGCTTAGCTTGGTTTCAATAATAATGATAAGCTCAACTCTGTAACTGCCAGTTCTCAGAACATCACCAAAATTCCCATTTTTGAAAGCTAACAATTGAAGTTAGTTATCTACCACTTTGCAGAAGTACTCTATAATATTCAATAATTAAAGAACATAAAAAGTAGCAAACCAATAGTTGAAGGCATGAATACATACATGCAACCCTTTAAATACAGTCTAAGACCATTTAGTCATCAAATGCTACTTCTACACATTCTTTGGGCAGCAAAGAATATAAGTCTAATTTTGTATGCCAAAAAATCATATTAACTGATAACTGATATTAGTTAATTATAACTCGAATGCCCAGAAAATCATATTCTACAAAAAGTACAGTCACCAGTTTTGAGATAGATAAATTTTCAAAACCATTGTTACAACAAGCACATACTACACAGAAATTAAAGATTCTAATGGCCAGACATTGCTCAATGTCCCATTTAAAACGTTTGTTTTTATACACCATAACTAGTATTGGTTTCTGATTGCTACGCAATAACAAACAGTCTGTTGAGAGAAAAACCAAATGAAGTAATTCAAGAAAATTCAAGAAATGGTATTTTCACATTCATCATAATATGCCTATCAAACAAATTTTAAGCAAAATGAATGATAACGATAACAATAAATCTTTAAGCCAAACAATATTCAAATGTTGTTCCTACAACCTTCCTTACTCAAAACTTCCATTTACAGATTATTATCCTCTTAATAAATGATATTACAATAGGTTCAATTATCATCAATACAAATTTTTCAAATTCAATGTTTGATCAACAAATTACTGTTCAATGTATTAAGTTTCCTAAGATTACTTTGCTGAAATTTATTCTATTCAAACTATATGAGAACCTGTAAACCAAAAATAGCTTTCTGTTAAAAACTACCTAATTAAATATACGAGTATAGGTGAAGAAAATAACTTGTCTGTCAAATTTCACACTGAAACAACATAAGAGTGGAAACCTTAAAGAATAACTAAGACCATTGGGATTTAAGAAAAACTCATCCCATAATTTCAATACAACAACAACAACAGCAGCAACAACAACAACTAAAGCCTTCATCCCACTATGTGGGGTCGGCTATAGGATCACATTTTGCCACGGTGCTTAATTTGATCCCACAATATTGGATATAATTTCTAGGCATATATTGAAGTAAGAATTAAATAGGAACCAAGAGCCTTATATTTAGTTTCTAGAAATATAATTGGAATAATTTCCTGAAGGTTAAACAGTTATCAGAGAATTTTCCAGGAGATGGGGTCATTTTAATGCCAAATTGGCCTGTCTGTAATTTGTATTTTGCTTAATCGAGAAGGCTGCTTTGAGTATTCTAAATGCATTTCAAAAACAATCACAAATCTAAACGATAAGTCAAATCAAGGAGATAATCAGCACTGAAAACAGCCCTTTCAAAATCAAAAAGATCTTAGAAGGTTTACCAAAATATAGCAAAAACAGTCTTGCTATACATGCAACATTGCATATTGGTATGGTGCTAAAATACTTACTATAAAAATTTGGGATGACTAAACATGCAAAACCCTATCAAGGTAATCTTACAATAATCCATTCTTTTAGAATATAAAACTTGGATATGGCAAAGAATGTTAACATTGAAACTTAATTCCGAACTTCCAAATAATTTCCTGTAATTGGTGAAAGTCAGCAAATTCCACTAGTGCATCACATGTGAGACTTGTTTTCAGAGAAGGACCATCTTTAAGATAATAACAATCAGAGGACAAGAGAGCTCATACCACACTTTCTGAATTATGACGACACCTGCCAACACAAAAATCGAAAACACTCAAGAATGTTCCTGCCAAAACAATGAACGAGTACATGTTAATAATGCAGTAAGACCATTAAGAACCACGTAAACCTGATTTTGTAGACCAAGCAAGTAGCAGGCATTCTCAAGCACAAGGATCCCACAACTACCAAAATGACTAAAACTTGGTATCTCAATTCAAAGTAGAAAATAAAGCTGTTTGGCAAAATGTGTAATTATTCAGAAACTTACATATGGCAAGGACTGACAAAAAAATACATGATGCAGATGAAAACAAGAAAAAAGGATTCGGCCAACTTTACAGAATCATCAAATTCTGCAACTCTAGCTGTTTCTAATCACATATTTTAGGATATTTTACCGTGACACTAATAGTTTAATGTTTGTTAAAAGATCAAGCATGTGAGCGGCACTTTTGTAATTTCAGTATTAACTAAAAATAGGCCACAGCGGCAGTAGAAGCTGGTGAGATCTTTAGGTCAATTAGAATTTCTGTCGGTGTCATGCTTAGGGTGTTAGAAGTCAAGATTGCTGGCAGCCTCCATGGTAGACAAATCCATTTTGGCTTTTTACTTTTTAATCGTCAAACAACTTCTGGAGTTTTGTACTTTGTCAGCTTCTAGCTTTCTTATTTCCTAGGTTTTCTTAGATAACAAGTTTGCTTAGAGTTTAAAATCCTTCACCTTCAAGTTTTTTGAGTACTAGAAATATGTAGCCTGTAATTGCCTTAGGTAGTTGAAGTTGTTATAAATGAAATGATGTTCTGTTGAGTTCTGTTGTGCTTTCTTTTGTTGAAAGCAACCTCGCCTTGGATAGATTATCCCTTGGAACTCTAGGTGGAATTCCTAGAACTTCCCATTCCTTCTTATCTTCTCCTACCTTTTCTTGCTTTTCCTACGAAAAATCCTACTTATTGTCTATCTAAGTTTTTAATCTTTAAGTTTCTAAACTAGCAACAACAAAATACAATGTCATCTTAAGCCTTTAACTTCTTTCTTAGAACAGAATATAGAATTTTACCTGCAGTTACAGGTTTCGCTATCTTCACATTCAATACCAGTTCTTTTTGCGTCTGCACCACAAATTCATGACATATATGAATAAATTCCAGCTTTCAGAACTTTTGCAATATAATTGGACACTGAATGCATTTGGAAAAAATGTATACAGTGAACAAATTACCCGAACTGGATTAAGGCAACATGAAACACAGTATTCGTAAGTGTTGCAACAATGTGAAACAAGATTGCACCCACTGCAAGGTGGCAGAAATGATTTGGGAAGTATAAGCACCATAATAGCATCATACATCACTTTCCATAATAACACTATAAAATACTGCATCATCAAATGTGACCCCCCCCCCACCCAAAAGGGAAAAAAACACATAGAGGATGTTTCCTTGTGAAGATGATAACAATAATTAATCATAATCACAAACTTAATAGATAACTCACTGACAAGAGAATGGTTCTCCTTTCAAAGGACAGCACCGGGACTTTGGATCGACTGAGAGTGCATCACATACATGACCTACAGCATCAAATATCAATTGTAAACGGTGCCAGTGTCTAAGATGGAACTCTTTATGAGGTTTTGACCAAGTGAAGCATTTTATTAGTGTGTGTGTGTGTGTGTGTGTTGGGGGGGGGGGGGGGGGTGGGGGTCGCCTGAACGGGTTAAAAAAATTTGTTGATATGCATAACATTGCATACTAGACAGATGTTATTCACATCATAGCTCTGTCTTTTAAGTTCTTTTTCCTTGAACCTAAGCACAGACACAGCAATCATATTTGTAGTATTTGGTGATCCTGAATTTAATTAAGTTCCAGAAAGAAAATGTTTACGTTGTAACATCTTCAACCACAAAATATTAGTTTGTAAATAACTACAATTATGTAAGCATACAACTATTCTTCAACAGAAAATTAATACACAATCATCGTCATGGAGCCTCCACTCAGAAAGGCAATAAAAATGACCCTAGGAAGCAAATACCTTTTCCCTTTAAAACCATCATACAGGTAACTGCCGTCAAATTGATTCTCCAATAAAGGAACTTGCTTGCTTGTTTAACAAAGACAAGGAAGAACGGAGGATAGAAATGGCGAACGATGGTTATTTGCAACTGCAATATAATGTAAAACCACAAACAAAGCCAATCCATAAAAATGGCCAGTTCGAGAGTTTGTGTATATTTTTGCTTAAACCGATTGAAGACCTCATAAAGTTCCATGAAGTTAAAGTACAACATGAACCCAAATGATCTAAAACTAGCAACTCAAATGCAAAATGACAGGTTAAATTAAGCATGCACAAATTTTTGGGAGTAAAAAAAAGTGTGTTGGGAATCTGGCCCAGTGCAACCATGGAAATAAAATCTATAGGATTTAGGAACAAAATTAGCAAAACAGCTGCTAAGAATGTTTAATGATACTGGTTGGAACAAGTTTTTGTAAATATATATAAGAAACAGGCTACACGCTCCAATACAAAATAAGTCCCAGAGCATAAAACCCATTAAGCCTCTACAAGCACAACCAAATACAAGCCAAAAAATTGCACCCCTTAATAAAATTCACATTACTCTTGATATGATTATGACTTCACAAAAAAATAAGGGCAGTACAAAGTTTTTTAGCCACCAAATTTTGACAAAAACCAGAGTTTGAATAAATGAAACAAAATTTTCAAAAAAGAAAAAGAGAAAATGCTAATGAAAAAACAAAGTCAGTTTTTCAATATATCTTATTAGTTGATTACACCTCACAATTTCAATCAATTGTCAGCATGGTTAAATCAAATATAGCTATTATTTCACCCTACAAATTACCATAACACACACATCATTCAATTTTATTTTTTTTGGTATTAATGCCAGACAAATTCAATCAATTGTTAGTATTGTTAGACCACCCCAGAACATCACAACTCTTTCCCCAACACACGATTCAAAATTGAATTTTTTTCCTAATTAATATACTTCGTAAATCATGTACGGTGACACACGTTCATGATTCAAAATAGATTTTTTTTAAGATTAATTTACTTAGATGGTCGGCCACACCACAGTAAAGCCCTAAGGAGAAGCACATCTCAACTTAGATAATAAAAAATTCAAACTAAAAATCAACATAAAATAATCAAAAAATAAATGAAATGAAATGAAATCAAAATGAATAGAAAATTTGTGTAATTTACCATTATCATCAGAAAGTAAATATCTTCCTTGAACCGTAGTTCTGCATGATTGATTATCCTGAAGGCTCACATCTTTCCTGTAAAATTCGGAAAAAAAAAAGGAAATTACAACCAAAACAATTTGCGAAGATTTCAATGAAAATACAAATTGCAAAATTTTAAAACCAAACGAAAGAGATAACGGTTCCGCTTCACCTGATCGCTTTGACATTGGAGGAGAATTGAAGTATGATGAGAAGCCATGGAATTGATAAGTGTAAGAACTTGGATAATACGATTTTAACGGGTTTTGATTTTAACATTTTTTTTATTTTTTTTTTAATTTTATCGGAAGTTTTGATTTAACAGTTATTAATATGGAGCGAAATGATATGGGATCCGATTAGAGACCCAAAAAGTCTAATTAATTTCAAATGTCAAAATTAATATGGAGCGAAATGATATGGACTTTTTGGGTATATAAATGTCAAACTAACCTCTTGAACTTGTCATGACTTCGCACTATTAATTTCACGCCTTCTACAATGTTTTGTTGCAGGCATTGAGCAATAGTATAAATGTTGTGGTTTGGGTTCAAAACCATTTAATTTTAAAGGCTGTTAAGAAGTTTTAAACTAATTCACTTTGTCTCTTTTTTTTTTTTTTAATTCAAGTCAATATTGCTATTCATCAAAAATAATTTACAAGAAAGAGTTCTCAGTATATAATCAAGAAAGAGCTCTCAATAGTAAGAAAGTGAGAGAAAGTTAGAGAGAAGTGCTCTCAACTCCCTACCTTGGGATGTTTTTCCTTTTACATTTTACTAATTGATTGAGAGATTTGCATAGTTAATATCATTATAACTACATCAAGAACATCATCAAGACTGAACAACTAGAGTTGGATTATGTGATCATTATTTCGGCATTGAAGACTATTGTGTTGCTTCGAATTTCTTGGAGTTCTGCCCACGAAGTCTTCATTGTATTTTGACGGATTTCTTCTGCCTAGGAACACTATGTTGTATTCTATTGAAGCAATTACATGGCTGGTTGATTCGGTTTTTGCAAAGTTTGATTTGCTACAGATTAATTAACAAACCTATTTGGTGGATAAAGTATCAAGGTAATTGCACTCTTAGCTGCTCCTTATTATATGGGTTAGTGACCTATTATATGGTTTTTTGGAGTTCTATTTTTATGCTTGCTGGCTGAATTCGTTTACGGTTTTGGGGAGGAAGAAGACATTCCACTTTTTTATCAAAGTTTGGTTGAACTTTCAAAATGGTGTTCTGTGCATCCCCTCCCCCCCTCCCTCCCCCCCCCCCCGAAAAAAAAAATTTAAATTCTGAAATTTTAAGTTATACTTCACACAAGTGGGTCAAGGTGACATACATTGGCTGCCACAACAGATGGGCCCCCCATGGCAGTAAACACTGAACTCTTCAAATACCAAAAGAAGGTGAATAGAAGTTTTAAACTCAAGAAATGGCTTGAAGCCGAACGAGGGTTGAATGATCATGACTTAAGGGATTTTGGGTTTTGCCTAGTTGGGTATGTACTAGGGCGGTTTCCCAGATTGAAGGCTATTCATGAGGTGAGGGCATCTTGGAAACCCACCATACTTTCTCCATTCATGAAAGTGGGTGGATGGTATTTAGGTTTGATAATGAACAAGAGAGGGACATGGTGTTGGAGAATGGCCCTTATGAAACTTTTAATACCCCTTGGTTATTGAAGCACATGCAGCCTTTTTTCACCTTCAATGACAACTGTTTTGGATCTATCCCAACTTGGATTTGTCTACTCGGGTTACCCCTAGATTGTTGGAGTGAGGTTGCTCTAGGAAAAATTGTATCGTATGTTGGTGAACCGATAGCAACGGATGAATGCATCGCTACCATGTATAGAACCTTTTATGCAAGGGTTTTGGTGGAAGTGGATGTGACCAAGCCTTTGGCCAATGAGGTTAAATTCATGGTGTCGAATGGTGTGATGTGTAATCAAAAGGTACTATATGAGAGGGAGCCACGGTTTTGCACCAAATGTCGATTTATGGGGCATGACGTAGAGCATTGTAGAGGCAAGACGAATAAACAACGGCCGAGATCTAGGTCACTTGGTAAGAAGGTAGAGCTTCCTCAAGTTGATGGAAAGGAGGGCCATTTGAAGAAATCCAAGCATGTGGAGACCGCGGCTAAAATTGGCCAACCCATGCATATCGGGAAAAAGGTGCAAGGACGTTCACGATCAAAGCTGCCTTTAACCATTCCCGAGCCAACATTAAAGCCGTGGATCTCCACTATTGATATTGATATCCCTATCATTCTTAAACCGAATGTGGACGAACATGTAGGGGATGTTGTTGCTCAAGAAAATGGGAAGCTACCGATTTTGGCGCCTCAAACTACCGATGATGATCATGGAGACTTGCCACACCAAACGGCCGTGGATAAAGGTAAAGTACCGTTAGTGGAGAATGGAGACCAAAATGTGATCTCTCGGGAGGATTCAAATTTGCCATATAGGAATCCCAAGCTTTGGCATGACCTAATCCATGGCGAACCTAAGAGGACTCCAAATGGGCACTCGATTAGTTTTTCCTCCTTTTGTGAAAACATGGCGTCCACTTGGGAGAAGGCAGCTGTACATACACCTACACCCCTCAAGAAAAAGGGTAAAGCAAAGAAGACCAAGGGCCAAGGCAAGGGTAAAGGGGGAGGCCGTACCCACCATTAATATAAAGATAGGAGCATGGAACATAAAGGGGTTTAACTCTCTCCTCAAGCAAAAAGAGGTTTCCAAAATGTTGATAAAATATAGCTTGGATATCTTTGGAGTAATAGAATGCAAAATAGAGGAGAATAAGGGGGATGCATTGATGAGATTGAGGTTCCATAGGTGGCGACAATGCAACAATTTTGCCTACTATCAACTCGGCCGAATTATTATATTGTGGAACCCTCAAAGGTGGACGTCTCAATATTGGAGATGCATTCTCAATTGATTCACCTTGCCGTCACTTGCAAGGTAACATTATTCACCTTTCTAGTGACTTTTATTTATGGCTTTCATACTATTGTCACTTGTCGATATCTATAGAGTTCTTTATTGTCCTTGGTTTCGGCTAGAGCATGTCCATGAATGGTTATAAGGGATTTCAATAATGTGTTGTTTGACAATGAACGGATTAATGGGTCTTTGATTTTGCCTTATGAGACTAGGGATTTTCGGGAGTGCGTGTTATTCTTAGGGCTCACGGATGTGCCATCTATTGGGAGTCATCTTACTTGGTCCAATGGGGTTATTTAGTCCAAGTTGGATTGAGTAATGGTAAACAATACTTGGTTCTTTCGAATGCATATGTTCATGCCAATTTCCCTACTTTAAGCTATATATCGGATTATTCCCCTTGTATTGTCTCGGTGGGGGATCAACTTTTTCAAGGAAAGAGCATGTTCAAATTCTTTGATATGTGAAGTGATCATGTCTCCTACCTAGAAGTGGTCCAAAGGGCTTGGATTTACCTTGTTATGGTACGGAGCAATATATGCTATGTAAGAAGTTGAAATGCATTAAGTCATAGCTTAAAGAGTTGAACCGATTGCATGTCAACATATTTCCTCCAAGGCAGAAAGAGCTAGAGAAGAATTGGAGGCACACCAAGCACTCCTACAGGACTCACCTGCTAGTGAAAAATTGCAAAAAAAAAGGTTAGGATTATTAGGAAGGAAGCTTAGAGATTAGGGAAAGTGGAAAGGAAGTTCTTGTACCAAAAGGAAAAGTGTAGATACTTCATAAATTGTGAACGGAATATCAAGCTCTTCTATGCTGTTGTAAAATGAAATGCAAAGAGGAATTATATCTTGGTGGTCATGTGGGAGAATGGTTCGGTTACAATATGCAAAAGGGAGTTGATTTTGAAAATTTTAAGATTCTACCAATACCTTCTTGGTAAGGCTAACAGGATACCACAAGTTGATCGGGAGGTGTTCTTTCATGGTCCTTTGATATCAAATGATGAAGCAGTGTGTCTTACAAAATCGGTTACAAATGTTGAGATTAAGCAAGCCATTTTTAATATCAGAAATGACAAGGCCCCAGGACTGGATGGTTTTTCTTTGGGTTTCTTTAAAACCTGATGGAATATTGTTGGGAATGATGCATGCTCGGCTATAAGGGAATTCTTTGAGAATGGTAGAATCTTGAGACAGTTGAACCACACTATTATTGCTCTTATCCCTAAAACTGCTCATTCGAGTAGGGTTGGGGATTATCGACCTATCGCTTGTTGCAATGTGGTATATAAGGCCATCTCCAAGATTTTGGCAAGCCGATTGGTGGGGATACTCCCAAGGGTAATTAATGAGGCACAATCTGCATTTGTAGAAGGAAAAAGCATGATGGAGAACATCTACTTGGCCTAAGAACTAATCAAAGGATACAACCGCAAGAGGATCTCGCCTAGATGTTTGATCAAGGTGGATCTAAGGAAAGCGTATGATTCGGTGGATTGGGTTTTCTTGAGAAGTGCCATGGAGGGTTTGGGTTTTCCTACCTTATATATCAGTTGGGTGATGGAATGTGTTACTACGGTTCCTATTCCATTTGGATTAATGGAGAAATACATGGACACTTCAATAGTAGGAGGAGATTGAGACAAGATGACCCGATCTCCCCCTATTTATTTGTTATATGCATGAAATATTTCTCGCGGATGCTTTGTATGAGAACAAAGGAGTTGGATTTCAATTTCCACTCCAGATGTGACCCTATGAAGATCTCTCATTTGGCATATGCAGATGATTTGATGTTATTCAATAAATGAGACTGGGCTTCTGTGGGTATCTTATGGGATTGTCTACAGCAGTTTGGGAATGTCTCGAGACTTAGGGAAAATGTTCTAAGTTTTCTTAGCAGGAGTATATGATAATGTGATTGATGATATTTTATGCCTTACTGGTATACCCTTGGGCTTATTATCGATTAGATATTTAGGGGTTCCCCTGGTGGCAGAGGGACTAAGAATCTTACACTATGCTCCACTTTTGGAGAGGATTACTGCACATATTGCTATTTGGACTGCTTCATTACTGTCTCATACTGGGCGGTTGGAGTTGATTAGATCGGTCTTGCGGGGTATCCACTATTTTTGGCTATCGACACTGTCGGTCCCTGCCTGCGTTATTGACAGAGTGGTTAGCTTATGCAGATATTTTATTTGGGATGGAGGGAAACCTCTGGTAGCCTGAAAGGACCTTGCTGTTCCAAAGGAGGAATGAGGACTGGGAGTGATGGATGCAAAGGCATGAAATGTGGCCTTGCTATCCAAGGTTCTATGGAATATTCACCAGAAGTAGAACTCTTTATGGGTAAGATGGATACATCACTCTTAACTACAAAGGCACACCATATGGGATATTTCCTCTAGAAGGGATCATTCGACACTCATTGGGAGACTTTTGAGCATTAGGGACAAATTCATTGCCAAGAAGGGTTCGGTTACTCAGGCCAGGGCACAAATGGATGGTTGGAAGTCGAAGGGTCTTAGTGCAATGGCATATTATTATTTTAGGACTTCTGCACCAAAGGTTACTTGGGCAAAAACGGTGTGGGCCTTACATCCCGCCTAAGTATTCTTTCACTATATGGTTAGCCATTAGAGGAAGAATGCTTACCAGAGATATATTGGACTTTCTTCATATTGATTAGGGATGTGATTTTTGTGGAGAGATAGAGGAGTTCATTGCTCATCTATATTTTACTTGTCCCTTCACTAGGGCAATATGGACTAAGCTACGGGTTTGGTGCAGCATTCGAAGGGATATGTTGACATTAGATGCAGCTGTCAAGTGGCTCAAGAAAAAAAGCAGGGGAACTACATGGAGGAGTAGGAAATGCAGGTTTGTCTTTGCCTGTACAGTTTATTATATTTGGATCACTAGAAATAGGTTGTATTTTGAGGGCCTATTACCTAGGCATGATGGCATTATACATAGAATAAAGACAGATGTGTACATGGTAGAATTGTCTTTGTACCCTAGTATCTCTATTCTACACTAGTCCAGATTTCAGATTGTGATCAAGTTTGAGCCTGGTGATACCCAGAGTATCTGGTACATGAACCTCTTTTGATCAATGATACAATTTTTACATTTGATCAAAATAAAATTACAATCAACCAATTGATTGCAAGTTATCATGTGTGGCAGTTAGCATCCAATTTGGAAAATTATTCACCCAATTTCTATTACCCCTCATTTTATAACTTTATATGCTAGTAATGCGGAGTTGTATTCAATCTTCTATGAATGTTAAAAAAGTTGCAACACTTAAAAATAAACTAATAATAACAATGAGATATTGTCGCCTATAGTTACTCGAATAGAAGAAATTAATTTCCTCTCGTAAAGACATGAAACTAGAGTTTTAGTATTTAATTGTACATTCACTTTCAGCCAATTTTTATTAAGAGATTACAATAAGGTTTTTTGACATGGATAGATCGAGGCTTGATGTCCTAGACTACCGAGTTCACCAACTTGTAGGACCGTGTTAGCATAAAAACTACCAAACGAACAAGAACAACAACAATGCGAAAAAATAAAAAATCTGGAAACGAAAAGATTTGATATTAGCCAATCAAACCCCCACGTTTATTACAAGCGAATTGGCTTAACTCATGTAAATCAAGAGCTAAATAAAACCGGTTTGGCTCGTTCTTGAAATCAAGAATTGGAAGGCTCACCTAAAGGTCTTAACTAAAGGCTTGCGGATTTTATAAAATCAACTTAAATCAATTGATCTTCAAGGATAGCAAAACACATTTGCTGCAATTTAGCAAAGCTAAAATTTCTTATTTCTTTTTCAATGATAAAAAAACATTAAAACTTGCCTTTTAAATAGGCTACAAAAACGTGTAAAAGAAAACCCTAACAAGAAGTCAATTTCGAATTGAACTTCACTAACTCACCAATCGAATTTTAGGAAACTTTCCAAATTGAAATTGATCACAACAAACTAACTACTTTCCTAAACAAATTACTTTCCTAAACGAATTGACCAATCGGATTTACTTTCCTAATCCAACCCTTAATGAATTAGAAACCCATTAAGCCCATTACATGCCATTATCATGCCAAATAACTTAGGCCATGTAATTAATTAAGTAACAAAATATTAAGCCCATATAATTAACGTTTTTTTGGACTTAACTTATTACACATAAATAAATCCTATTTAATACTTAAGAAAGGCGTGATCCATAAGACAAAGTCCAAGCACGCCATCTTGGTCTTCAATGTGATTGCTCCATGAATATTCTTCAAAACTCTTAATCCATGATAATGATTCTCTCTTTGTCATGATATGGATTAAAGTAGCATATGACCAATCTTTGCATCTCAAGAAAAAGTGAATCCTAATCCCATTAGTATTGTGAATTCTAATCCCATTAGGATTGTGAATCCTAGTCCCATTAGGATTGTGAATCCTAGTAGGATTTAGTTTGGAAATCCTATTCCCACTAGGATTTAGAGTAGATTGCTTGGATGGATTCTCATCATTCCCCCTCTCTTTGAAAGGATTCGTCCTCGAATCAGGAAATTGAGCTCCTGGATCAAACACCAATATTATGAACTCAATGCAAACTCGAGCCAAGTAAAATTGGAAAGATTCACATCTCGGCCAACAAACATTTATATCCTGCAAGAACAAAACAAGTGTATAAGGCAAAGGAAAATGCAACAATCTAAAATAAGACTTTAAATAATTTTCTTTCACCAAAAGAATAGGTCGGGCAGAATATGTATGCATGCTTAAAACACATAAGACCTATTCTTATGTAAATTCACGTTGTGCATGATTTAAGCATGCATACATATTGTTAAAGTTATTGTTTATGCTTATATGCTTATATGCTTAAAACATCATTATTTTTAACAAGTTGTGCATGATTCATATTGTTAAAGTTATTGTTTTTCTCATGACTAAATTCAGTGAAATAAACACAACATTGGAAAGAAAATTCAAAACAATTATGCAAATAAACATCATGTATTAAATGCAAATCAGAAAACCTATTACGACATGCATTATAAAACAACTTGAGAAATAATACTTCATATAAAGGAAAATGTAGTGTTTTTGACAATATGAAAGTATGCAAGACAAACTTACTAACAACATGCATGGACACACTAGCAAGATGAATGTAATCACAAATATTATCCAAGGATTCATAAGAATATTCATAGCAACTAAACATATATGCATCCTGGATGACATGTAAATCAAAATAAAGATTTAAACACTTTGCAAACATGCTGAAGTTATCAAATATGAAAATACAATTTCAAAGATTAGAAACAGATTGTAAGCAATCTAATAAATAGATGTGAACACAATACTTTACCTTTTGGAATTTAAAAGAAATTAAGAATTTAGATAACTTACCAAACAAGTATTGAATTACTAGATTACCTCTTTGATATGGATTTAGATGTGTAATGAATTGATATCATAATATGTAAATTCACGAACCAAATATTCAAAACAAAGGTTAGTCCAGTAAGTATATCCAAAATAATTAACACTTTGATTAGTGCACGCAAAGGTTTGGTATGTTCGAAATTATAAATATAAATTTTAGATTGTAACTCATATAATAAATAAGCAACATAACATACTAACAAGCTATACATAGATTCATTCAATTCAAAGTATTTTGATGTAACAATTGAAGAATTATATAAATCAATTTGATTATTAAAACACTTGATGCTAGACTCTAAAATACAAGTTATAAAATTTTGAATCATTTGTTGAAAAGTGTAAGTTCGTTTTTGAAATTGATTAAAAACAGATTGAAAACTTTGAAATTCAACCGAATCGATAATTACAAAGTTCTTAATAGTTCTAAGATCAAAATCAATTGAAAACTTACCTAACTTGTCTTGCTTACCTTGCGGAAAACAATCATGACAGATTGAATTCCTTTCATTGCATTTTGAGTTGTTTTCAACTCCTTTAGATGTCTAGGAACTCCATAAATCTGCAAAACAAAATTTCTAGGTAGCAAACAATGTAAATCGTTAAGTACATCTTTGCGGATCGTTAAGTACAATGATTGCCTATCTAGTATTGCTCTCTTTATCTCACTCATAGAAGCAAAACAACAAGTTTTAGAACTAACTACATCTCGACTTTTACTACTTTTATCACTATGTACAAGTTCTCGGCCTACACTAGTAATTACATTCTTTTGTTTTTTCGGCTCACTCTTTTCTTTTGCTTTTTGATCTCTCATATCACTACAAGCTTTAGCAATCTTTGCTTGGTCTTCAAAGATTTGACAAGGCTGTAAAACACGAAGCTTAAACTTTTTACCATCTTTTATGAATGAATAACAATTTTTGAGATCATTATAAACTCCCTTGCAAGCAAGTTGCCACAGTTTTCCCAATAAAAGATGGGCTGTCTGTATAGGAAATATGTCACATAGTACCTCAGGTTTGTATTTGCCCACTGAGAATGCAATCTTGACTTGCATTGACACCCATACTTCACCACAATTATCACTCCATTGCAGCAAGTAAGGATTTGGATGTGGAGTGGTTTGCATATTCAACCTTTCTACCATTAGCTCACTAGCAAAGTTAGAGCTTCTCCCACTATCAATCACCATAGCACACACTTTATCTTGGATATTGCACCTTGTATGAAACTCTTTTGCACATGATGTAGACGTGGTTTTAGACTCCTTAATTTCATAATGAGGTTGTATCATCTTTCGGAGTTTTTCTATCAATTCATCAATCTCCAACTTGAGATTATTTGGACTTCCTCTCACCATTGATTAAAGAAGCCTCAAAGTAAGTGAAAAATAGCAAGAAAATAATATAATCTCCTCATGGGTTCTCACTTTGGTGAGTAGGTACACTCCTCTCTATTTATAGTAGATTTTCTCTTTTTAAGTATACCCTAACTACACTCTCAATAATGAATCACCTAAACTAAAAGAGGCCTACCAGCTCTTTGATTTGTAGAACGAGTCTCAACCATCTAGTTCAACAACAAACACGTACACAAGTAAAGCCAAAGAAGTATTTAGGCAAATCACGTTAACAAGAGTATTTTAAGAACACGTGCAGGGTATAATTTGATTTAGCTACAGAAACTAATGAAAACAAAAACTAAACAGAAAGACAAGAAAATGGCAACTTGAATCACTCAATTACGATTTAAATTGATCAAGTTATGTCACTTTTAAGTTGGTGATATTTAAGGAAACAATGTGAACACTTAGTTCCAATTTAGGCTGCAAAAAAAATTTTGTAATTTAATGTCCGATCTTTTTTTTTTGTATTTGGGCCTCTTTTTTTTTATGTTGGTTTTTTTATAACTTCAGCCTCTTTTTTTTTTTAATTCGGACAACACCCACTTAGGGTTTTAAGGTTGTTAAGACACAAAATCTAGGGTTTTAGTTTTGTCTTATGTTGTCTTAACCTTATAATTCAGCAACCAAGATTAATATAGAAAAAAAAAAACCCAAGATTAATATAGAACACACCAATCAATTCGAATTTCAATATGCCACAAAAGAACTTCTTTCAAGATTTATGCCAAGGAACAAGAATATAAGTTCAAGATTTCGATTTAAGCAAATTTTGAAATTCAAGAACTTCAAGAAAGTGATCAAGAACTTATCTTTATGACACGAAACAAAAACTTGACGAGAGATAACAGATTATAGAAATAAAATAGAGACAATTGCAAGAAGAATGAAGCCAAACAGACAAGAAACGAGAAAGTTAGAATTTTAGGTCAAAAACTCGAAACCCTAACCCTAATATTTTTTTGACGATTTGAGACTCAAACCTAAAGCATGCAATCCTATTCGGTTTCAACTGAAGAATCAACACAAAAATGGGCATAATTGACTCAAGAACAAGACGCAACAAGGACGGAACGGACAGCAACAATTTTGACGAAAATATCAACAAGAACCGAAACAAAGACAAGACGCAAAAACAGCAAACTATTCGATTTGATTCTAGCACAAGGGTTATGAACAAAGAATGGCAGAAATATGATACGAAGAAATAGCAGCAAGAATGAAGACGGACAGCAGCAAAGAACGTGATAACAACAGCAAAATTTTGACGCAATTGACGCAAAAATTTCAGCAATAACGCGGAAAACAAAATAAGACGCAAAGAAAAAGATAACCTGATTTTTTTATGCAACAACCCGGACGCTCTGATACTAATTGATGCGGATAGATCGAGGCTTGATGTCCTAGACCACCGAGTTCACCAACTTGTAGGACCGTGTTAGCATAAAAACTACCAAACGAACAAGAACAACAACAATGTGAAAAAATAAAAAATCTGGAAACGAAAAGATTTGATATTAGCCAATCAAACCCCCACGTTTATTACAAGCGAATTGGCTTAACTCATGTAAATCAAGAGCTAAACAAATTCGGTTTGGCTCGTTCTTGAAATCAAGAATTGGAAGGCTTACCTAAAGGTCTTAACTAAAGGCTTGCGAATTTTATAAAAACAACTTAAATCAATTGATCTTCAAGGATAGCAAAACACGTTTGCTGCAGTTTAGCAAAGCTAAAATTTCTTATTTCTTTTTCAATGATAAAAAAACATTAAAACTTGCCTTTTAAATAGGCTACAAAAACGTGTAAAAAAAACCCTAACAAGAAATCAATTTCGAATTGAACTTCACTAACTCACCAATCGAATTTTAGGAAACTTTCCCAATTGAAATTGATCACAACAAACTAACTACTTTCCTAAAAAAATTACTTTCCTAAACGAATTGACCAATCAGATTTACTTTCCTAATCTAACCCTTAATGAATTAGAAATCCATTAAGCCCATTACATGCCATTATCATGCAAGATAACTTGGGCCATGTAATTAATTAAGTAACAAAATATTAAGCCCATATAATTAAAATTTTTTGGGACTTAACTTATTACACATAAATAAATCCTATTTAATACTTAAGAATGGCATGATCCCTAAGACAAAGTCCAAGCACGCCATCTTGGTCTTCAATGTGATTGCTCCATGAATATTCTTCAAAACTCTTAATCCATGATAATGATTCTCTCTTTGTCATGATATGGATTAAAGTAGCATATGACCAATCTTTGCATCTCAAGAAAAAGTGAATCCTAATCCCATTAGGATTGTGAATCCTAGTCTCATTAGGATTTGCTTTTGTGAAATTTGGATAAGATGATGATTGGTGAATCCTAATCCTATTAGGATTTAGGTTGGAAATTCTATTCCCATTATGATTTGGAGTAGATTGCTTGGATGGATTCTCATCATTTTTTGAATTGCCTCTAATTCAGTCACCAGTTACCACTGCAGAGTTTACATTATCATAATAACCGATCTTATTTGGATAAGTTGCCTATCATGATTTCTTGCTACCAATCCACATATTTATATATTTCTCCTAATTGTCATGGCTAGTAATATCTATCGTTAGCTATCCTCCAAAGTTTCCTATACCTTTTGAACTCTAACGAATAATTTTTTTTCAAGTGTTGAAACACCTTTTAATTTCTAACATTCCATATTTGCAACAAAATATAAACTAAGTCTCTTTGTCTCTCTCTCTCTGAGAGTTTTCATTTTCCAGCCAAGTTGTGGGTAGTGGAATTTTTAGAATTTTGAAAACAGATATGAGCTCATTGATCAAATTGCATCAAGAATTTGTGTTCCAACATCAAACTTTCAATTTTGTCCTTCTTTAGATTATTTGCATCTATCAGACCTTTAATAAATAGATCTCAATCCAGTTTAAAATGCTGAAAACAGACTTGAAACCCCTTTTCAAACTACATCAAGAACTTGCTATCTAACACAAAAACCTTCAATCATTTTCCTCGTTAAATTAATTGCATCTATCAGACCTGTAGTAAATAGAATGTCTGGAGTAGCAAAGAAGGGAAGTAATCATACTAATAGTGTCGTCTTTATCTCTTGCTAGACTGGTGAACACTGAGCAACTATCACTTGAGATGGCTCTCTTATTGGGATTACGAAAGGATGGATGAAGAGGTAATAAATAGGCTCCAAAAATTCAATATCATCACTCATGAGAAAGAAGGTATAATACTAGATTGACATGATGTTCTGGAGAGTTGGGTTGAATGTGGGAAGAGTCTAGTAGGGAGTATTTAGGGGTTAAAGAAGGTTAATTTCATTGGTTTGAAAAATACAATGGCCTCACTCTGGTGTAGAGATGATACTATGAAAATGAAAGAGCTAAATACAAATACATCTCAATTTTTTTCTCCAAGGAAACTGACAAATCAAGAGCACTCCAAGATAGACCATGGATGTTCGATGATCAGATTTTGGTTCTGTTACTATGGAATGAGGGGATAAAAACGCAAAAAGAAATTTTCAATCAAACTCCCATTTGGATCCAGGTATGGCACCTGCCAACACACTGGGTGACTAAAGAAATGGGAATTAAAATTGGGAAATTGTTCAACGAGGTGTCTGACATTATAATTCCCAATTCCAGTAGAAATGAGGGTAATTTCCTAAAAATATTAGCTGTGATTGATCTCTCTCAACCCTTAATGAGAGGTATAAGATAAGACACCAAGATAAGAGCATCTGGGTTGAATTTAAATATATGCAACTACCCTTGTTCTGCTTTTATCGTAGGATAATTAGGCATAATAAGAAAGAATGTAAGAAAATAAGATATGAGTTTAGAGAAGAGATGTTCAGTGAAGGACAGTTTGGGAGTTGGCTTAGAGCTAAGGCAGGTCCAAAAGGTGAGAACACAGATGATTAGAGGAAACAAAAAAGAAGTCCAAAGAGAGAAACATCACTAGTTAAAAATCAACATAAGGATGAAGAAGTAGAAGAGACTCACTTTAGGACTAATAATATGGATACAAAAATAAGAGAAAGGGATACAGAGTTGGGGAAGGGAGGGGGAAAAGGATCAGCAATCAGCAGCAGAGAACAGGATAGAGGAAAAGAGATGGAGGAAGTGAGAGTTGATTTCAAAGAGAAAATAGGAGTTGAAAAGGACAAATCTTAGACACAAACTACAAGAAATACTATGGGTGAGTGCATGGAAGAAAATGAGTAGAACAACAGGATTATGGTAGAAGATCATGGGCTCTAATCAACATTCCTATTTCTGTGGAAACACAAAAAATTCCTTTAATGGAGATTCAACAGCCAAACCTAGCATGTCAAATATACCCAAGAGTGGCCAGGATCATCAGCATATTGGAGGACGATGGATAAGAGTTGAAGGAAGACAGTACCTAAAAATGGACTCCAAACAGATTAATAAGAAAGGTGACTTCACTATGGGGGAGGCAGAAAAGAATGTGGAATTTGATTGATAAGGAGATGGAAGAAGACAACAAATATAACAGGTCCAAGAAACAAATAGATAGTGTCAAAACTCAAATATGAAGAAATTGGAGGTGGAGGAAGCCAGCCACAAATGGCTCCCAATCTCTAAATGAATGCCTGTTTGTGGAATTGTGAAGGATTGGGAGGACCCTCTACAATTTCCCAACTGAATGAGTCTTTAAGACTCCATCTCCCTGACTTGACATTTTTGTGTGAGACCAAATAGTCGTCATGGTTTGGACAAACAGTTTGTAGGAGATAACATTTTTATCAAATGTGGAAGGATGTGAAACCAAAGGGAAAAGTGGAGGACTTCTCTTACTATGGAGTTAGGATACAATAATTCACCAAGTAATCATATCAAGTTTTTGTATAGAGGTTGAATTTGAAACCGAGAATACCAGAGGAAAATGTTGGGGAATCTTTGTGTATGCAAGTGTGGATGCAATAAAAAGGAGAGAACAGTGGGATATTTTGACAGTAATGAAACATAGCTGGGGCAACAAGTGGTTCCTAAGAGGGGGCCTAAATAATACAAGCAATAAAGAAAAGAAAGGAGGACAAGTGAGGGCAGAAAGGAGTTTCAGAGATTTTAAAAACTTCATCACAAATATAGAAATGGGAGAACTGAAACAAAGAGGAGAACCTTGGACATAGTTCAATAACAGAGAAGGTGAAGGCTTTGTACAGGAGAAACTAGATAAAAATTTTGTGTCACCAAAATTGCTGCTACAATTTTAGCATGTTGAGGTAATACATGAAGTGAAGGAATCATCTGACCACAAATTGTTGGTGATGACAACGAACCCCAATCCAACCAAGTGTAAGAGAAAATTCATCTTTGATAATAGATGGACTGAAAGCAATGAAGTGGAGAAGATAGTTGGTAAGGTTTTGGGTAGTATAACAATAGGTCCAAATAGTATAGGCTATAACATAAAATTAGAGCATGGAGACTGGCTTTGTTGAGATGAAACAGGTCTAAAAACAACAAATTTGAGATAGAAATCTGAAGAATCAAAGAGGAAATGGATGAATTGAGGAAAGATGAGGGAAATAGGGATTGGTATAAATAGCAAGATTTGAAAACAAATTTGGATAAGGCTTATAAACAAGAAGAATATTTTTGGAGCCAAAAAACAATAGTGAGATGGCTAAGAGAGGGAGATAGGAACACTAAATTTTTCCATCTGTGAACAATTCAGAGAAGTAAAAGAATGCTCTATCTCAATTGAAAAGGGAAAATAGGACCATCTGCCAGTCTAAAGTACAGATGGTAGATGAAATTCTGGGACATTTCACAAAGCTAATTACAACCGCTAATATTGAGATATCTGATGACATCTTTTGGGAATCCCAACAACAATATCAAGAGATACGAATGCAATGCTTACCAGACTCGTAGATGAATTCAAGATCAAAATAGTGTCTGCTATGCATCCCAACAAATCCCCTGGTTCAGATGGTATGTCCTCTTTCTTTTTCTTGAAATATTGGCATATTGTAGGAGAGGATGTAATGAGTGTTGTAAAAAGCTTTTTTTGTGAAAGGCTAAATACTAAACACTTTTAATCATATTCTTACGACTTTAATCCCCAAAGTAAAACATCTAACATCCTTGGGTGATTATAGGCCTATTAGTCTTTGCAATGCGATTTACAAACTGATTTCCAAAATTCTAGCAGAGAGACTAAAAACAGCCTTGCATTGTGTATCAATTCTAACCAGTTAGTGTTTATCCTATGAAGACAAATTCTTGACGATGTTGTTATTTCTCATGAAATGATGCATCATTTGAAAAACATTAGGAAAGGGGTTGAAGGGTACATAGCACTTAAACTTGATATGTCAAAGGAATACGTTAGAGTAGAATGAAGTTTTCTTGATAGGGTTATGGAAAAAATGATATTTGCAAGAAAATTCACAAATTGGATAATTAATTGTGTGAGTTCAACATCACTTTCATTTAATGTAAATGGTAAGCCACAAGGTTTGATTAATCCTAATAGGGGAATTAGACAATGAGACCCATTATCACCCTATTTATTCATAATATGCTCTGAAGGTTTTTCTGCTCTAATTAAAAGGGCAGTACACAAGCAAGCTTTCAATAGAATGAAGATATGTAGGTAGAGATGGCCAAACCCACGGTTCCGGTTCCGGAACAGCCGGTTCCGGAACCGTGGGCCTCCCCAAACCGGAACCGTAACCGAACCGCCCATCGGCGGTTCGGTTACGGTTCCCATTTTTTGGAACCGCCGGTTCCGGTTCCGGTTCCAAACCGTGATTTTTTTTTTAATAAATATTTCTATACCACTTCATTTTCATCACATAATTTCTTAGTTTTCTAATCTTTATATTGTAAGTTTTAACGTTTATAGTTTAGGGTATCAATTTTTTTAATTAATTATTCTAATTATATTATTATATTGTTCAATCATTCTTTCAATACTCTTATCATTTATATATTTTTCTTTCTCACTTATCTAATCCTTCATAATTGTATTTTTCTAAAACCTCCATATATTAGTTCAATTTCAACTATTAATCCAATTATATTATGTATCAACTTAATTTTCTAATTTATATTATCCTAATTCTATTATTATATTATGCTAATATACTATTTAAATTCCAATTAATAGTTCGATCATTCTCTCAATACTCTAATTCTTTCTATATCTTTCTTTCTCACTTATCTAATATTCATAATTCAATTATTCTAAAAAGTTCATATATTAATTTAATTTTAAGTACTATTCTAATTATGTTATTATATTATACTAGTTGAATTCTAATTAATAATTCAAATATTCAAATATTCTTATTATTTTTATATCCTTGAATCTCATTTATCTAATTCTTCCTAGTTCTATTATCTAAAAACTATATATTAATTAAGTTCAATTTTAACTATTATTATTCTAATTATGTTATTATGTTGTATTATTTGAGTTTCAATTAATAGTTTAATCATTATTTATACTTGAATCTCATTTATCTAATTCTTCCTAGTTCTATTATCTAAAAAGTATATATTAATTAAGTTCAATTGTAACTATTATTATTCTAATTATGTTATTATGTTGTATTATTTGAGTTTCAATTAATAGTTTAATCATTATTTCAATAGAAATCAAATTTAAAAGTAGGATTACAATCGAAATTCGAAACTAAAAATCGAAAAAAATCGGAATTGGAACAAAACCGGAACCGGAACCGAAACTGGAGATATTGGATGTGTATGAGAAATGCTCTAGGCCAGAAGATCAACATGACAAAGTCAAGTATTTTCTTTAGTAAAAATACTTCCATGCGGGAAAAAAAAAGAAATTTCAAATGTTTTGTTGGGGGTAAAGGAGGAGAGGAGTTGTAAATATTTGGGACTTCCCATGGTGATTGGGAAATCTAAGTCCCAAGTTTTAAATATATAAAAGAGTAGACCTCAAAAGGATTTTGAACTGGAATAACAAAATGTTATCTGCTACAGGGAGGGATATTCTATTAAAAGCAGTGTTATCAACTTTTCCTATTTACAGCATGTCATGTTTTAAATTTCCCAACCAAATATGCAAAGAGCTGACTACAATGATGTCAACATTTTGGTCAGGAGAAGGTGACAAAAGGAAGAAGATAAAATGGGTTGCATGGAACAAGATGACAGAAGAAAAAGAAAAGGGACGGTTAGGATTTAGGGAGTTGAAAGTTTTCAATGATGCTCTGCTTGCTAAGTAGCTATAAAGACTGATAACTAAGCCAAATCTACTTATGAGCAGAGTGTTAAAAGAGAAATATTTTCCTTATTCATCTGTGTTGAAGGTTAAAGCAAAACTAGGGGCCTCATACCTATGAAAGAGCTGGATTGGTGCAAAATATGTATTAGAGAAGGGGTGTATTGGCAGATAGAAACTGGTGAGAAGGTCTTAATTTGGGAGGATAATTGGCTTCCTAACAACTCTTTTATGAGGCCACTATCCTCTAAACCAAAGTCAAAAGGGCAGAACACATTTAACAAACTTATTCTTGAAGATAAGAAGATCTGGAATAAGCAACTAATCAGGCAGACGTTCGACTAACAGGAAGCATAATTGATCTTGCTGTAGCCTATTAATAAAATTGGGTCGAAGGACAGACTCTTATGACACCTTTCAAAACACAAGGATTATGAGGTTCACTCAGGTTATGTATTGAGAATGAAGATCAAAGAAAGAAAGAGAGATGTAGTAGGTCCCAACAAAGGTAATTAACATGAAGTTACTGCTTGGAGAAGAATTTGGCAGTTGAACATTAAAAGGAAATTAAAAAATTTTCTTTGGAAATGCATCCACAATGCACTACCTGTCAGTGATAACCTAGAATGATAAACCATAATATATGCGCCTCATGTGGAGAAGGGAATGAGAGGTTGATGCGTATGTTCTTTACATGTTCTACAACTCAAACAATGTGGAAACAGTCACCAGTAAGTTGGAACATCAGTAGCATTGAAAGTGTAGATTTGAAAGGGTGGTGGCTTAGTATTTGCAGGATTAAAATAGCCAAGGAGCTAAAGAATAGAGTGGAGCTGACAATATATCTATTACAGCAGACATGAAAAGCAAGGAACAACAAAATTTTCAATAAGGGTATCTCAACAACACAGGATATCATTCAGAGAGCACACAAGGAGTGGGTTGAATTCAAAGAAACAAACAAATGGAAATTGGGAACGCCAAAAAAAGAAGAAATTATTGCAAGATGTATTCAAGGATGGAGTAAAAGACCTCCAGGATAGGTCAAGCTCAATATCGCAGGGATTGGAAATCAGGAAAAATGGATTATAATTTTGTGGATTGTTAGAATATGGGATAAATACTCCCATGAAAGATTAGTCTGATATTATCTCAAAGTATGAGATAAAAGTATATGCGTTATCATTATTAATTAGATACGTATATTATATTTTGATAAAGATAAGAAGACTATCATTATCAGCTTTCTTGTAGCTTAAGGATAGGAGTCTTCTAATCTTTATATAGATGGAATATCAGACTAGAGAAAAATAACGATAGAAAATATCGTTATACGTATTCTTCTTTCTCAGTACTATTTCTGTTTCTGTACTTTGTATCTGATTGGTGGATAACAATAGACACTCGAGTAGTGTCTATTACCGGGAGTTTTTTTTTGAACAGTGAGTTTCGTACGTTGTGAAGAACAAGATCTTCCGCTTCCGCTCTTCCAGATCAGTTTCCTGGAAAACCTTCATTGGTATCAGAGCCAATGGTTATGTTCTTACCATATTTTTTTCATGTAATTACTTATTATGTGAGTTTTATATGGCAATTATGAATTTTCTTTGAGGAATTTTTTTTATGAAAATAAATTATGAAATTCATAATTTCAGATCTGATTCTTGCCATTTTTTACTCACTTATCGTATGAATTAAATGATAAGTAATACATGGTTAGAAACTAGACTTCAAAACGAATCCATCGATATAAAATATGTGAAAATCGAATATGCGGTTAATTAGATATGACTGTTTTAAGTTTTTTTTTCATTTTGATTTTATTTTCTGATTATTGATATGAAAATATGTGGACTATCCATTGTTGAGCCCTTCCTGAGTGGCGGGCTGGCCCTTTCAAGGCCCCAAAGCAATAGGAGGATTAGGGCCTGCGCCCGATCAGAAGTTTCTTTTGTTTTGGTTTCTGATCATTAGTATTGAAACGTGGGCCGTCCAACTCAAAAAGTTTCGGCCCAAAATCATAACAGCACATAAGAGCACATTCCATGGTGCCTTACTGGGCCTAAGGCCTGATCGGTGTGATGGGCTTTACTACTGTTGGGTGAGCCTTAAATATGAATGGGCTATACCTTGATGAGGTTTGGGCTTGATGATAATTATAAAATAAAAGTGGTCTGATATGTAAGAAAAACTCAGTCTTATATGATTTATATGCATATATAATTAATTTAATTTTTTTGTGAATATTCATAAAATTATGAAATAAAATAAAAAAAATTCAGAAAACAAGAAAATGTTCTTGCAACTACAGAATATTTCTGTAGCAATGAGTTTCTGGATTTTATACTTTTTTATATTTTCTGCATGCTATTTATTATTTTTGTGATTTGGCACACAATAGAATAAATATAATTAAAATTACAAAAAATTCAAAAAAATTAAATTAATATTATGAGGTGTTAATTGTAGTTCCAGAATGTTAAACATGAATTTTTCTGACTATATATATTTTTTTGTAATTTTGCATGCTTATTTATCATTTTTGTGAATTTGCACAAAAATTGAGATAAATATAATTAAATTACAAAAAATTCAGAAAAATTAAATTAATATTTTGAGGTGTTAATTGTAGTTCCAGAATGTTAAACATGAATTTTTCTGACTGTATATATATTTTTTTAATTTTGCATGCTTATTTATCATTTTTGTGAATTTGCACAAAAATTGAGATAAATATAATTAAATTACAGAAAATTCAGAAAAATTAAATTAATATTCTGAGTTGTTAATTGTAGTTCCAGAATGTTAAACATGAATTTTTCTGATTGTATATATTTTTTTGTAATTTTGCATGCTTATTTATCATTTTTGTGAATTTGCACAAAAATTGAGATAAATATAATTAAATTACAGAAAAATCCAGAAAAATTATATTGATATTCTGAGGTGTTATTTAAGTTCTAGAATATTAATTTTGAATTTTTCTAACTGTAATTATGTTTTTTGTAATTTAAAAGCATGCCTATTTCTTATTTTGTGAATTTGCACAAAAATTGAAATAAATATAAATAAATTACATAAAAATAGGTGTTATTTAAGTTCCAGAATATTAATTTTGAATTTTTATAACTGTGATTATGTTTTTGTAATTTAAAAGCATGCCTATTTCTTATTTTGTGAATTTGCACAAAAATTGAAATAAATAAAAATAAATTACAGAAAAATACAGAAAAATTATATTGATATTCGGAGGAATTATTTAAGTTCCAGAATATTAGTTTTGAATTTTTCTAATTGTGATTATGTTTTTTGTAATTTAAAAGCATGCCTATTTCTTATTTTGTGAATTTGCACAAAAATTGAAATAAATAAAAATAAATTACAGAAAAATACAGAAAAATTATATTGATATTCAGAGGTATTATTTAAGTTCCAGAATATTAGTTTTGAATTTTTCTAACTGTGATTATGTTTTTTGTAATTTAAAAGCATGCCTATTTCTTATTTTGTGAATTTGCACAAAAATTGAAATAAATATAAATAAATTACAGAAAAATTCAGAAAAATTATATTGATATTTTGAGGTGTTATTTAAGTTCCAGAATATTAATTTTGAATTTTTCTAACTGTGATTATTTTTTTGTAATTTAAAAGCATGCCTATTTCTTATTTTGTGAATTTGCACAAAAATTGAAATAAATATAAATAAATTACAGAAAAATCCAGAAAAATTATATTGATATTCTGAGGTGTTATTTAAGTTCCAGAATATTAATTTTTGAATTTTTCTAACTGTGATTATTTTTTTTTGTAATTTAAAAGCATGCCTATTTCTTATAAATAAATTACACAAAAATTCAGAAAAATTACTTTAATATTCTGAGGTGTTAATAAAGTTTCAGAATATTAATTTGAATTTTTCTAGCTGTGATTAAGTTTTTTTGTAATTTATAATGCATGTTTATTTCCTGACAATAATTCATGAATATAAAAATGAATTATTTAAACATGCAAGTATTTTTTAAGTTGAATGAATCAGTTTTGTTCCTTAAAAATAACAATAAAGTGAAGGGGGTTTTGCGCAAAATTTGTATAATTATAATTTTAAATATTTTTTGGTATAATGTGATTCCTAGCATAGCGAAGTTTCCTTTGTACATGAATGTTTTGATTATAATTATTACAAATTAATGATTGCTGCAAAATCTATATATATGTGTTAATCAAGATCCTTTTGTGCACTGCTTAAAAGACAGCTTTCAAACAAGATAATTATTAATTTAAATTATGGTGATAAATTTATTGGTGTTTTTTTTCAAATTGCACACCATAAAATTTAAATATGGGCTTGGTAGAGTAGTGGGCCTTAGTGTCCTTAAACTATATTATGGTTTAATCTAATATATTATTGTTCAACATCAAGATCTTGGGCTTATAATAAGTTCAAAAGTAATAAATAATATAACTTGCATCAAGTTGTTGAGTTATATTGGCAATGATCTAATGTGTGAACAATATGCCACCACGAATAAGTTTATTCTTATTCATGAGTTTGGTAATATTTCTACGAGAAAGTTACATATTTTAGACCTTCATGGAGGGTATGATATGTGAAGAGGTAGAAATTATTTCTATTAGATGAGTATTTGATTAAAATAATGATTAATCACTTAATCAATTTTTAATCAATGGGAGCATACTAATATGATTAGGGAAAAGGGCTTAGTAGCTGCTGATCCTCCTTTTTAGTTATCAAGTTTCAATTTTCGCAAAGCATTTAGGCTTTATGCGAAAGCGAACTAGATGAACTCCTAATAATCTCAATGAGATTTTTATACTCAAGAAAAATACCAAACAAAAGAAAATTTAGTTTTTGCAAAAGGAACAAATCAAAACTCTACTAATAGAATGGTCAATTAGAATTTCACTCGTGATAGCACTGAGTTGAAATATATACACTTTGACCACATGTCTCACATATTATTTGTTATTTTAAGAAAGTAACAATTGTAATTAGTTGTTGAATCTCTCCTATTGTAGATGAAAGATTTAACAATAAACTATTTACACAGTTAAATAAGTTGAAGAATCTCTCCAATTGTGGATGGAAGATTCAAAAATAACTAATTACACAATTAAAATTAGTTGTTGAAACTCTCCAAATCGTGGTGATAGATTCAAGAACAACTAATTATATGATGAGAAATTGAGTAGAGTTTGTGAAATTTTATTGAATTTTTGAGTTGGAAGTAAATAGATACATAAGGAGAAAAGGTTCCAAGTGGGAGAATGTTCTTCACAAATTGAAAATTTGACTTGTGTAACCATTGTCTCCATAATGTATTTAATACTTCATGACTTCAATAAAATTTATTTTTTGTTCTTATTATACTTCAACTAATTTTTTCTTAAAATGTTTAAGAGGCAAGAAATTGATATTAATTATGGAACAAATTGATTTTGGTTTCTAATTATATGATATTGGATTTTATAATTCCAATATGTATAAAGTTCTCTCACATCTTCTAGAGAGGATAAAAATAATGATTCACCAAAATGACATAACAAATTGAGTCATTTTTAGGCGAGATAAAAGAATAGCTAGAGAGGGTCTATTGGGACCTACTCGCACAAAACAATTTTGCCTATTAGTGAATATTATTTTGGGAGAGAAACTAATTAATAAACCATTTTCAAAAGGCTAAACGGGCAATGCTTAATCTATCTTGACATCTGTGGGCCAATATACATAAGGGTTGGACATAATAATTCCTTTTACTTTAATAGATAACTAAACGCGTTTTGATTATATTTTTTTGATCTCCCATAATTTTTGAGGTAGAGAATCAGTTTGACTTAATCAAAACTGCGAGTATCTATTCAAAGAATAATATACAGAAAAGGAATTATTTAGCAAAACAAAAAAAATGATTTCTATATTTTGCAACAAAATGTTATGGCAAATAATAGGAATTGATCTTTGCTTGATATAGTCATTGGCGCTAATAATTTTTTGTTAATTTCCTATTAGGGGAGATATACAAATTAAGCAGCTGCCTTTGTACTTAACAATGTGCCCTTATGATTAGTTTCTTCCATAAATTATGGATTGGCAGAAATTCATATTTGAATAATTTGCGGTCATAAAATATACGTGCTACCTATAACACTTTTCTCATTAAGTATGAGAATTTGTGACTTAGAGGTAAGAAATTTATCTTTGTTAGATATCTACGCCTCACAAGATTAAGTGTTTATTGGTAGACAACTAAATGGAAGTGTAACTGATATTGAGTCACGAGATGTGGAATTTCTAGAAAAGAATTTCCCTAACTTATGCAAGGTAAAGAATAATTTATAACTTTATGCATTGGAAAGTACTGAAGGGGGTGATCTTATTACTCCAATGGAAATTAAGATAACTAATTATCGACCTCTCGAAGATAGTGGGAGCATATTTCCATTGAATAGTTCAGTACAAACCAATGAGAGTTCTAAACAATTTCTACCTTAAAGAAGTAAATGAAAAATTTTCCGTCGTCATTTTGAGACTGATGGGGAAACCTTCTTGGTTACTTCTTATGATGAAAATGAGCCAAAGAACTTCCATCAGGCTATTTCATCGAAACTTAGAGAAGAATGGATTATTTAAATGGAGTCTATCGAGACTAATCAAGTTTGGGACTTGATTAACTATTCTTTTGGACTAAAGACCATTGGGGACAAAAGGTTCCCAAAGTCAAAGGTAAAAGAAGGTAGTTCCATTGAAAGGTGAATAGATAACCTTTGTTTGGCTCTTGTTACATATTTTTGATTTAAAATTTTGTGAAATGAATGTTAAAGATAACATTTCTCATTGGAGAAATTGGATGAAAGATTCGCAAGAATCTGTTCGTTGACTTTGTTATAGGAGATTGAAAGCGCAAAGTTTGCTAGCTCAATCAATCTCACTATTACTAGAAGTAATCATCCAGATATTTATATCTAAAACTTCATCGAGCCAACTAAAATTCGGGCTTATGGTGGTTAATAGATATTACTACTTGTATCTTAAACATTCTAAAGGAAGTTTCATATATTTCATTATATGTAGACGATATTAAGTAAGCCAAACTAACAAGGAGACGATTGTCACCACTAATAAGTGGTTGCCTTCTAATTTTTGAAATGAAGGACATATGACACTCCTGTGAAAAAAATGTGAGTCTATAAGCCTTGAAAATTGCCCAAACACTCTTAAAAGTAATGAGTAAATAAGCTTTGTTCCATATGTGAGTAAAGTGGAGAAATTAGTTTTCTCACTTTAGATACTCATTTGATATCTACAATATAGTTGGGTTAGTTAGCCAATACCAAGCAATACCTAATTTAAAATTTTGAAAAGCTATCAAAACGTATATTTCGCTAATTGGAATATGACTTTAGATTACATGTTATCAAGGTTTGAATTTACGACTTATTAGAAATACAAACGCTGATTAGAGCGCTTATCTGGATAAGTGTAAATTAACCTATGTATATATTTGCTTACTTAATGATGATATTATATCATAGATGAGTAAGAAATAAGCATGTAAATCATTGTCTATAGAGTAAGCGATTAATACCTTGTACATTAGTAGTACAAGAGGTAATGTGTTTGAGAAAGTTCCTTGTGAATCTTGGCATTGTTATAGACTCATTGGATTATACATTTGTTTATGGTAACAATATAGTTACTTTAAACTTTTACCAAGGATTCCAAGTATTATAAAAGAACTAAAACACATTTTAATAAGCAGTGACACAAAAGTAAGTGTTTTTATAGTATATTTTCTATGAACCATATATTTGCTTATCATGTGACTAAATGCACAATAAGGTGATGCATTTTTGTTTATGATAGAGCAGCATGGTTGCATAGAACCTTTTGTACTATAAATATTTGTAACAGTTTATAAATATCTTGATTTTAATATAATTGGATGTACATATTTGATTTCTTTTTCAAATTATGTGACATTGATTATAGCACATATATGAATGTATATTTTTGTAATATACATGGATAGGCTGATTTGCTTACTCACACAAGCAACCTTTCGGTACTGATGATAGCGAGCAAAAGATAACACATTAAGTATGTTGCCTTGACGTTGGTCAAGATGAGATCTTATCTAAGATCGCATATAGATAACCCCAAATCTATATATAAGCCTGATTAACAGCCGGATGTGAGACTTTTAAGTGTACTTGGAGTTACACTAGAAGACAAAATAAGTTTCAAGTAAGGCGCTTGATTAGCGACTTGACTAAGATCCGTATGGCATAATACTCATATTCCATAACATGTTGTTTTGTACAACATGTGCTTTGCGACTATGGATGGAGGTGAGTGAATGGGTCCCTGTTTGCTCACCGTGTGAGTCCTAGAGGATATTAAATGTCCTTATTAGAAATACCCTTTGTGACTTTAGACTGTATTATGAAATTTAAAGTTAGTGTTTGCTACTTTAGCATGACTACCAATGGTCATGGTTAATTCGGCCGGATGGGGCATGTCTGAGAAAGTAGCTAATTTTAAGTCGAATGATATTAGGGCAAAGGAAGACTATTTGGATTATATCATTACACTATACTCATTCGTCGACGGGTTATGGCACTTTTCAGTAAGTGACATAATTATGAGTGTAATGTAGATCATGGAGGCATAAGTATGCTCTTTGAGGGATTAGAGATACTTAACCTGATATAATCAAATAAGTCTGGGGTATACTGAGTCACGACAGTCTTCTCTATTTTAGTGGTTGATGTCTCTATGCTGGCCTTAAATGGTTTATAGTATAGAGCTCCCAAAAACAGGTGAACTCAGCAGTCGCACCAATTATTTACTAGTATGGACAGATATAATGAGTAAGTTGAGGAATAAAGTAAGAAACGTCTTCTCATCATGTGCGAGTGGGAGATGTTGGAATATGGGATAAATACGCCCATGAAAGATTAGTCTGATATTATCGAAAAATATGAGATAAAAGTATATGCGTTATCATTATTAATTAGATACGTATATTATATTTTGATAAAGATAAGAAGACTATCCTTATCAGCTTTCTTGTAGCTCAAGGATAGGAGTATTCTAATCTTTATATAGATGGAATATCAGACTAGAGAAAAATAACGATAGAAAATATCGTTATACGTATTCTTCTTCCTCAGTACTATTTCTGTTTCTGTACTTTGTATCTGATTGGTGGATAACAATAGACACTCGAGTAGTGTCTATTACCGGGAGTTTTTTTTTGAATAGTGAGTTTCGTACGTGGTGAAGAACAAGATCTTCCGCTTCCGCTCTTCCAGGTCAGTTTCCTGGAAAACCTTCATGGATTAGTGGCAAGAAATTATGAAGGACACCTGTTTCAAGCTATATCAGCTGCTAGGGTGGATGTAAACTCACCAGTGGTAACTGAAATGGAGGTGATTCAGGAAGCATTAGTTCAAGCACTTTAAAATAATTGGCAAAAAGTTGAGATACAATCAAATACTAAGGCTATTGTTTTTAGATTGCAGTAGAGAAAGATCATCAATTATGTTCCGATAACGATAGCTGAGGATATCTTATTGCTTGCTGTTTATTTGAAGAATGTAAGTTCACTTATATTGATAGAAATTTCAATTCAACCCCACAAATGTTAGCACAGAAGTTTGGGAGAAAATAGGTGTGGAAAATGCTAGGGAAACTTGATTCCACAGTGGTTGCAAAAGGCAGCAAATGATGATGTACAACCAATAGGTTGAATGTAAATCTCTTTTGATCAATAGAAATATCGCTTTGGTAAAAAAAACAAAAGATAAACTGAGAACTCAATTCTACCTTCTTTTTATTTCACGTGTTGAAACACCTTTTAATTTCTAACATTCCATATTTGCAACAAAAGAAAAACTGAGAACTCAATTCTACCTTCTAACTTCTTGGCATACTTGATTTTACTTATAAGTCAAGTCTATTATTGTTCCACTGTATTTTGGTGCAAACCTCCAAATAGACTTTGTTTTGGAGCAATTAAAGAACATGTGCATCTTACTTTCATCTTTTGTCACCACAGGCTGTACATTTATTGTCTATAAGTCATCCACTTCTTAGTAGGTTGTCATTTATTCGTATGATGTTATGTATACATTTCTAAATGAACATTTATTTTTTTCTTTTTATTTTCTACCTCTAAAACTTATTTCAAACATTCTTTCTTACTTGTCACTCGCACTTGGACATTTAACATCTTTCTCATTGTTTTGAATTTTGAATCCTAAAGAGTGTCTAGATAATATATAATAATCATTGTGCTTAGAGTGGAACTGGACAAATCTATCATTTGATCCAACATTACTCATTAGTTGCAAGAGAATTAGTTTTTATTCCTGCTCATCAAAAGTTTATTTAGCCAGAGGTATATTCTAGTCCCTATCCTCTGTTTTGAACAATTGATTGATTGTATAGAGGAAACTTGTTGATGATTTTGGTGATAATGACTTACTTATAAATGAGATAGGTAGTTAGTTGTCATATAAAATTCTAATTTTCATTCTATCTCCAATTTGCCATCTACATCTATTAACAAGCAAGTATCTAGCTGTCAGCCAATGCTTTCAAAATCATGAGGCATTTGTTCTACATCTAGCCTCCATAACTGAAAATTGTGAAAATAACTTGTTTTTAAGCAATCTACTCATTAGGAGGTTGGGCTTTATAATTATCTTCCATAATTGCTTAACTAGCATTGCATTATTGAAGATTTTAAAATCCTTAAAAGCCTAGACCACATTGATCTTTAGTTATAGATATTTTCTTCCATAACATCCAACTTATCTTCTTACCCTTTACAGCTCCCCATTAGAATATTGACATAACTGAAGTTAACTATATGCACAATTTCTTTGGGAGATTAAAATATGACATGTTGTATATTGAGAGTAAAAACACTACAACTTTTAACAAAACCTATTTCATAACAACTAATAACATCTTGTTCTTCCAACTAAGTATTTTTTTGTGGTATGCTCCTTAATGTATTTAAACACTTGGCACTTCGTTCTACCTATAACCATAGATCATCTCAATTATTTGTTGTTGTTCTCCTTATTTACCCTAATTAGATCCTTTTGAATTTCTCTTTTCACATCAATTATTGTGTTTCTGGTGTAGAAAATAAATTATATGTTCTAGTTTATTTTCTAGCCAAAACAGCCTTTATACTTCTCCAAAAAAATATTTAATTCCTTTCACTTGTTGAATGTTAGCCTTATAAAATAAGAGAGTCATATGCAAATTGTTGGTTTTGTACAAAAGCCAATTTCATTCTAAGATTATTATTTATATTTATTTTCAAGTGATTAGAAACCTAAAAGGTCAGACAAAATAGAATTACTTATTGGGTTAAAATGATTTATATAATTATATGATAATTATGACATCTATTATACTCTTATATTCACTTTTTGAAAGTGAATTGAGTTTGATAATAATTCGTTTCTTGTTAGACAAGAACACTTTTTTGGAAGGTTATATTATTATAAATAAATGTTTAATGTTAGGTCAAGACAATACAACTCTTTCAATAAGAAATCTCAATAAGAAATCACATAAATAAGAAAAAAAGTTTTTCTTATTAGATTTCTAAGGTGTTATTTACAGGGATCTAGGTTATTAACCTAACATTAAATCAATCCTTTGATGATCCCAAAAGTGGTTCGTATGGATTATCGTTAAAGGCCAGACACTTGTGCGGCTTGTTAATCAATTAAACCTCGCTCAACAATTTCGCTAGCATGACAGTGACGTCATCTTATGTTTTTCAAAAAAAAGGAAAGTTTCTGAAGGCGTCATTTTGAATCACTCCATTTGTGGCGGAAAGGAAAAATGCTTTCCTTAATTTTGATTTCACCCTAGAAGTTTGCTTCTTGTTCTGGTTTGTTGGCCCAAATGTTTTGCAAATTATATTTTGATCCATACAAGTTTCAAATAATTCAATTAAATAATTTCTAATATAATTAGAAATAATATACATATAGATTCATGACAGAAAAAGTATATATTCATTTAATGTGATTATTTGAATAATATAATACATCTAATTTATATTTGATATAAATATATTAAATATTCGTTTAATGTGATTATTTGAAAAACATTACAAGTAATTTATATTTGATATATATATTATTTAATGTGATTATTTGAATAACATGTCATATGTAATTTATATTTGATATAAATTTATTATATATTCATTTAATATGATTATTTGAATAATATGTGTCATATGTGATTTATATTTGATATAAATATATTAAATATTCACTTAATGTGATTATTTGAATAACATGTCATATGTGATTTATTTGATAAAATAATAGACTTATTTAATTGCATATTGTATGTTTAATTAATTTTCACATATGATATGTATGTATGATGAAACCTTAAATTAATTCCTTAATTAAATATTAAATAATATTTAGTTGCCTTCCATTATTATAGTTTAAACAATTTTTATTAGAGCAATTTGTTGAGCTACCTCAAGGTTGTTTGACTTTAAATATGTTTATGCTATGAGATGAGATCTTTGAATAATAAGTTTGATTTAACAAAAACTTTTGGCTTGTTGAGTTGCCTCAAGGACAATGTGTTTTTTAGGCAAAGAGTTAAGGGACATATAGGATATGTGTATTAAGAGTTGATGGCTTAACTATTTAGAAGTTACAAATTATCGTAATTAATAATTGTTACCTACTTGTTGAGATTATTTTGATTTGTTGAGTTGCCTCAAGATTAAAATAATTACAATGAGATTCTAACAACTAAGAATTTTGTGAAAATTCTCGAATCAATTTAAGGGATATTGATTTGAATAAAATAGTGGGAGCAAAACCAAAACTTTTCATAAGTCCATATTTATTTATTTTGATTTTGCTTATTGCATAATTATAAAATATTTTTCTATCTTTATTTTATGTTGTAAAAAATTATCTATAATATATTGTTTGACAATATATTAATTGCTCAAATTTTATGGATTGAATTTTACAATCTAAAAATTGTTTTAGGTATGAGAAGTTGATTTATGTCCTTAAAACCTTTTTTTCTTGATGATGATATTGATTAAATAATTAAAGATACACATCAGAAACATAAAGATGATTTTGATAATATATATTGCCTTATGCTAAAAAGCATTCATGAATCTTAATTACAATAGTTGTATATGAATATGTATGCTTTTACAATATTTCATTAGATGAAATGATTGTATGATATAAGAGTTAAAATTAAAGATATATGATATCTCTCTTACGAACTCATTTAGAGAAAAATGGCAAATAATCTTTTGTATCATCTAATGTGCTAAAGGTGATTAGTCTCATTGAAAAATTGGATTTTTAAATTTTGTTATGAACAAAGTTGAGATCTAAATTGCTTGAATTGTTAATAAGACAATAAAGGATTCAATCAAAAAGAAAAAGGAAATTGTGTTAATAGTTGAGTCTTCCAAGAAAATAAAGTTGGACCCTGATCGTGATTTATTAGTTGTTGAGACACATGGAGGTGGATTAATGGGTCACTTTGGTGTTAACAAAACATTACATATTTTGCAAGAATATTTTTATTGGCCTCATATGCAAAAAATTGTTCAGTCTATTTGTCAAAAGTGTATTGTTTGTAAACAGACAAAGTCGAAGATAATGCCTCATGGTCTGTACACACCACTTCCTGTATCTTTGCATCCTTGGTTAGACATTTATATGGACTTTGTTTTAGGATTGCCTAGGTCACCTAGTGGTAAGGATAGTATATTTTTGTAGTAGTTGATAGGTTCAGTAAAATGACACATTTTATTGTATGTTCACGAACCAATGATGCTACACACTTAGCTGATATTTTTTCTTTAAAGAAGTTGTAAGATTGCATGGTATTCCTACTTCTATTGTTAATGATAGAGATGTCAAGTTCCGTAGTCATTTTTGGTGCACTCTTTGGAGTAAATTGGGAATTAAGTTACTATTTTCTATTGTTGCACACACACAAACTGATGGACAAACCGAGGTAGTTAATAGAACTCTATCTACATTATTACGTGCTATCATACAAAAGAATTTAAAGAAATAGGAAAATTGTTTACCACATATTGATTTGCATATAATTGCACTATTCATAGTTCTACTTCTTTTTCTCTGTTTGAAATAGTGTGTGGTTTTGATCCTTTGAAACCTTGGGATATTTTGCCTATTCCTATTAACAAGTTTGTTAATGTTGATGGTGCAAGCAAAGCTACTTTTGTTAAGGACCTTCATGTTAGGGTTCATGACAATATCGAAAGGAAAAATGAGTAGTATGCTACGCAAGCTATAGATCTACAAATTGCAACACATATGGAAAGTGTTACTTAAAATGGAAAAAGTGTTGCTATAGATCTAAAGCGATACCTTCTGATAACACACTTTATAAAGTGTTGCTTTAGGCTTATAGCAACATTTTTAGGGCCTAAAACAACACTTTATGGGTGTTGCTATAGGCTCATTTTGTAGTAGTGACAGTAATAGATCCGAGTTGGTTCTTTGACCACTCCTGTATTGAATTATGGATTCAATCGGGAAATTCTCTAATACCCAAACTCCAATTCAATGAATACCCACTCAAATCATGGTAATCCAAATTTGTGATTATTTGCAACTCGTGTCCAATTTGCCGATATAAATTGTAGACAAAGTCACTAACAAGATTGGATTCGAATTTGAGAGCGGGTATGGCCAAGTTGAAGGATTTGTCTGGCTGACAATACGGAGATTACCCTGTGGAGATTTTAGCAGTGTGAAGATTTACGGTGGAAAAAGGATTGCAATTTTTTGCTTAAAAACTCTGTTTTTGAGTAAAAATAAGATTTCTGAAAAAATAGCACCATTTTAGGCTAGCTTTAAGATGAAGAAATTCATGCTCTGATGACTTGGTTTTGTACCAATGATTTTGTATTGAAATCCTTGGCTTTTGTCTTGTGTTCGATGAGAATGTGTGGTGTTTCATGTTGTTTTATGTATATTTGTGATGAGCTAGTTGATAATGTGAAATGGTACAAAAAGAGTGAAAAACGATGGAAAAATCAAGCAATGTGTGTCTAGGTTGGAAATGAAGACTTAAAACATGTTTGAAGGCTTGTATTAGGGTTTGGGCAGAATTTGTGTGGAACTTCATTTGTGTATAACTATTTCAATTCTTATCCAAATGAAGAGATCTTGGATGTTCTGGAAATCTCAGTGAGTGTACTTTAATTCTTATGTTTCAACTTTCTTCTAAATCTGTGTGTAACTATGAGAATCGGGGGACATCTTGATGATTGCTACTTCAAGATTTAGTTATTGAATTCATATTGCCACAATTTGGTAGATTGTTAATAACTTGAGTTACAGATCTTTAATGAAGCTGATTCTTGATCCTATGGAAAGCCAAGAGATAGACCTAGAACTCTTATGTTTACAATCAAGTCCAATTCAGATGTTAAGACACACAAATTCTGTTTAGAAGTGGTTTGTTGTTCTGAAATGGTGTCATCGCACTGTGCACTCGCAAAATTCTCGCGAGCATTTTCACAAACACCTCACGAGCACTCCACTACCGCACACTACTAGCACTACACACTCGCACAGACCTCACATCAGTCGCACACACGTTGGGCGGCGAGGTCACCTCACCGCACCAACACTGCACCCACTTCATGCGACGAAATCATCTCGTCGCATGCACACCTGCACCCACGATGACCTCGCCGCACATGCACATACACACACACATGCGGCGAGCTCACTTCGCCGCATGTACTCTCGCACACACTCACTACTATGTACGCACGCATCTGCATATTTGCACTCAAATAATGCACACACCTCACTTCACTCTTGCATTCCACTCACGTTGCATACTTCACACACTCATTATTCTTATGCACAAATGCACACACATGCATTTTACATACGATTCGTCACATGTTGTTGTTTTTCATCCAAGATTCAAAGCTTTCATAACATGTGTTCTTTCTTTCTTATTTCAGAATATCGTAACATTCTTCACAAACACTTCACAATTCATTTCATCTCACACATTTACAACATCATTCTCGTTTCATATGTGTAACTCATTTTCAGCACACAACACTTATCATCCATATTCCATGTCTTCATACCACTAATTTCACCAACCGCATCACTCATTACATCTCATCTCATTTCCTTAGCTTCACACACTTCTCACGAATTCACTCAGATTTCACACACCTTTCACAACACTCACACATTCGCACATTGGCTGGCGAGACCTCGCCGCGAGGTCTCGCCAGCAACACAATGCACGGCGAGGTCTCACTGCGAGACCTCGCCGGCAAAAGACACACATGGCGAGACCTCGCCCCGAGGTCTCGCCACACACACACACTACACGGCGAGGTCTCACCGCGAGACCTCGCCAGTTCAATGCTTTTGGAAGTTTTTCTTTTCGGAAAATGGCTAAGTGTTAGAAGGAATTGTTCCATGAATTCTCAGCTTTGACACACTTCAATAACTGGGTCACAACTCTCTCATCTTAGCTCCGAATTGGGTGTTTTAAGTGGCTATGGAAAGCTAAGAAAAGGGCTACAACTTTCGTGTTTTATGATTTTCCAAATTTACAATGTATCAGGGCGAAAATCTGGTCAGAAAATGCTGCATAAGGTTATGGTTTCAGGAGTTTGTTTTTGGAAATTTGGCTAAGTGTTGAGTTCCGATTTTCAGGGCAGTTGAAGGCGTGGGGCTTCTTGGCAAGAAGGCGTGATTACTTGAAGACTGGACTGCACGAAGATACGCGAGGACGCTGAAGGCGCGATTTTTGTAGGCCTAAAGGCGTGGAAAGACTCTGATTTCGCGCACCTGGATTCTTCAGAAATGAAGGCGTGAGAAGCAGAAGCCCAAAGGCGCTGAAGCTGACCTGAAGGCGCGGCACCGCAAGACCAAAGGCGCTGACGCTAACCTGAAGGCGCGACACCGCAAGCTTAAAGGCGCTGGAATGCTGAATGACTTTTTCAACTTCGAATTTTCACTACAAAGGCTGATTTTTTGTCTTCCTATTCAAGGGCACTTTTGTAATACTTTATATATTTTACGGTTGCGTATTAGTTACATTTTCATAACTCTATATATAGGAGATGTAGCTAATGTGTAAGGAGCCCGGGGGGACCATTATCCATTAGATAGATTTTACATTTTGTAACTCACTTTTGAATTTAGAGCGGGAAGTGAGATCTACTTTCTCTCTCTACTCTCTCTCTCTAGGTTCTCTCCTCCATTTCCAATTCCGATCACACCATTGGATTGACTACATCATTTCGAGTCTCAATTAGCAAAGCATTTCACAATTCTGAGTATTTCGATCGGTAAATTCTTCCAATTGAGTGTAAATGAATTGTGTTTTGTTGTATTTTCATGATTATGAGATGAGAATGGAGTTTTCAGGCTAAAGCTGTGATGTTCTAGAGTTCCGAATGATGAATGCTTGATTTAGATGACTTTGTGCGGTGCAATTTACGTAATCTAAAAAGGATTGAGATCATGCTTGTTTTGCACTATGAAATTTGTTAAGTTTTCATGAATTTGAATTGGTGTTGTTGAATTGAGATTTAATTGCGGTCGCCATGCTGAATTGAACCTTAATTTACCAATATTTGCTGAGAATTCTGTGAAATCAGAACTGGAGCATGAAATGAATTTTCACACTTGCTTTGTATGTTCGATTCCTGAATCCAGGCCTCGCCATGGGAAGTTTTCAGGTCACGAAATCTCTAGATAAAGGTGTGAGAAGATTTCCTAATTCTAATGAAGTCGTAGGAAGCTAGATTCAGGCCTCGCCATGGGAAGTTTCTAGGAGTTGAATGTTAGAGAGTTAGAGTTAGGAAATTGAGAAGGTTGCGGTGCGAAATCCATCATCCTTAGGCCTCGCCATGGGAAAGGATGGTGTTAGGAAGCTTAGATTGTAGTGCGGTCGCCATGCCGACTTAAGTCTAAGTTTCCAGGCAATTATTTCTCCTCAGTTGTTTTGCATGGATGATACTAACACTGCACAAGTCACTTAGGTTAGCATTCATCCGGAAAGAACTCTAGAGCATCTCTCTCCTCATTTGTAGTTCATTTTCCTTTATTTGTATTTCGTCCTATTTTAGTTGCATTACATTCCATACTTCTGTGCTTGTTGTTCTGTTTGTGACGATTCTCAGAGCAAATTCCTAATTCTTGAACCATCCCCTTCCCTGTGGATACGATCCCTCTCACTACTACTACATTAGTAGTTTAGGGTAAAATTAAGCTGACACGACTTTAGGCTATCATGCTCCAAGAGAGAAGAGAAGAAACATTCTTGGAATGATTGCAAGGCACTTACAGTGAGAACTTCGAGCTCTGGACTTCCAAGCTAAGGAAATGGAATTTCAATGTCTTGGTCCACTTTGGTGGTTGTTCCAAAATGCATGCAAAGGAATGAAGTTTTTGTTGGATATTTAATATAATCCAATAATATGTTCTAATATAAGCCCAATAGATAATGAACTTTTGTAATGGGCCTGACTGGGCAAGAGTCCATTAACTGGTTTTAACCCTAGTGCATTCCTATATATATGCTAGCTGGAGGTAGCATGCTAGATATTCCAAACTAGATACCTAGGTGTAATGCTTCAAGCAATTGCATATTGAATTGCTTGACCTAAAACTCTAACAATATTGAAGCATTAAAAAGTTAGAATACTGTTTCGGAGGCGGCGGCATTACTGTAGCGGCGGCGCACTATTCCGTCGACACTGTAGCAGTTACTGTTCCGCACTGTAGCAGTCACTGTTCTGGAATTGTAGCGGGTACTGTAGCAGTTACTGTTTCGAACTGTAGCAGTCACTGTTCTGGCACTGCAGCGGGTACTGTTCGGGTACTGTAGCAGTTATTGTTCTGCACTGTAGCAGTTACTGTTCGGGTACTGTAGCGGGTACTGTTCGGGTACTATAGCGGCACTGTTCATCAGGTGCACTCCTTCTAATTTTTATTTAGAAAAATGGAAAAATATGTGCCAATTGATATGGTTAAACTTTATGTGCCAATTGATATGGTTAAACTTTATATGCCAATTGATATGGTTAAACTATATGTGTCAATTGATATGGTTAAACTATATGTGCCAATTGATATGGTTAAACTATATGTGCCAATTGATATGGTTAAACTATATGTGCCAATTGATATGGTTAAACTCCAGTCTTTTAGTAGATCTGATTTTAACTCCTGGAAACAAAAGACTCAGTTTGGTTTAAAATATGAAAATATTTTTTATACTGTAATGAGTACTTTTGCTGATACCACTGAGGATGTTGATGAATCTGACTGCTAAAGAAATTTGGGACAATTTAGATACTCAGTTTAAGAAGGATGAGGAATTGTCAAAACAAATCTTGTTGACAAATTCATGGATTTCAAATTCAAGGAAGATATGGAAATCACTCCTCAAGTCACTGATCTAGAAAACTTGAGATCTAAATTGACTACTGAAAATATCAATGTTTGTGACCGTTTTATCGTTGGTGCCATTTGATGACTTGGTTTTGTACCAATGATTTTGTATTGAAAATCTTGGCTTTTGTCTTGTGTTTGATGAGAATGTGTGTTGTTTTAGTTGTTTTATGTATATTTGTGATGTGCTAGTTGAAAATGTGAAATGGTGCAAAACGTATGAAAAATGATGGTAAATGAAGAGAAAAGTGTAGAGGTTGGAAATGAAGAATCAAAACATGCATGAATGGCCAAATTAGGGTTTGGGCAGATTCGGTTAGTGAACTTCATTTGAGCATAACTTCCTTGATTCTTAACCAATTGATGAGATCTTGCATGTTCTGGAAAGCTATTTGAGTTACTACGCTTCTTGGGTTTTCACTGTTTCCCAATTCTGTGTGTAAGCATGAGAAACAGGGGCTTCTTTACAATTGCTACGTTCAGGTTTTTCACGGTTGGGTTGTTGCCACAGTTTGGTAAGACGTGTCTAACTTGAGCTACAGGTACCCAATGATGCTGATTCTTGAACCTTTGGAAAGAAAAGAGGGAGATCTAGAACTCTTAAGTTCACCACCAAGTCTGAATCAGAGGCTAAGACACACTTACTTGGCATGGAAGTAGGGTGTTGTGCTGGAATGAACACCTTGCCAACCTTTCCAACACTTTGCCAACTTTGCCAACACTTTGTCAACGTTGGCACACCATTTCAGCCACAACCATGCCACACCGTGCCAACACCTTGCCAACCATGCCGATATCTTGCCAAAGCAACCTTGCCAACCACCTGGCCAAGCAACCTTGCCAAGCATTCACCCGGCACAACACCTTGGCACACCATTTGCACAGCCTTGGCATACTATTCGTGCACCCTTGGCGCAACCTTTGCACCAACCTTGGCACACCACCTTGACACACTTGGCACCTCACTTTGCCATGCCACTCTTGGCAGACTACTTACGCACTTTGGCACGACACTTGCACACCATTTGCACAATTCTGCCAACACACCTTGCACTCATCTTGCCATAAACTCACAACACACGTCTCATGCACCACCATCACACTAGCACGTTCTTGCTGTCACTTCACTCATTTGCCACACTTTGCCACACACATGTACCCACCTAGCTGAATACATCACTTGAACAGACTATTAACATCACAACCAAATTTGGAAGAGAAAGAGTCGTGGGCAAATTTTGGAGAAAAGAATTTTGGTCGTAGGCCAATTGTGAAACAAAAATATTTAGCCTACGACATGTCGTAGGTTAATTGCTTGATGGTGTGCTGAAAAAATTAACTAAGTGTTGGAAGGTTTGCTCCATGAAATTTCAGCTTTGTCACACTTTATCAGTTGGGACATAATGCTTTCGTCTTAGGTCCGAATTGGGTGTTTCAAACGGCTGTAGAAAGCTAAGACAAAGGGTTACAACTTTCGTGTTTTAAGTTTTCCCTAATTCACGTGCATCATGATCAGATTTAGGTTGGAAGTTGCTGCCAGTTTTGCGGTGTTCTTGGATTTCCAGAAAAATGGCTAAGTGTTGAAGTTCTGATTTCAGGAGTTCAGCAAGGCAGCAGAAGGCGTGAAGTCTCAAGGCGAGAAGGCGTGAATTCGCAAAGACTGGACTGCAAGAAGGTTCGCGGTGAAGTTGAAGGCGTGGAAACTCCAGGCTTGAAGGCGTGAACTTGGTCTGATTCTTCAGCTGGACTTCCGGGCGGTGAAGGCGTGCGTAGCAGAAGCTTGAAGGCGCGCTGAAGATGACAAGGGCGAGCGAAGGCGTGATTTGCAATGGCTTGAAGGCGCTGGAATGCTGGGCATTTCTTCAAACTTCGAATTTTCACTTCTTGGGCTGATTTACTCATTTCTTTGGAGGACACTTTTGTAATATCTTTAGATATTTTTAGTTAGCGTATTAGTTACATTTCTACTTCTCTATATATAGGAGATGTAGCTAATGGAGGAAGGGAGATTTTTTTTGAACCATTATTCATTAGATAGATTTTACATTTTGTAACCAACTTTTGGGAGCGAGAGAGCGGGAATTAATTTGAAGATCTACTTTCTCTCTCTAGTCTCTCTCTAGCATTTGAGCTCCATTTTCTATTCCAATCAAAGATTTGCTCCGACCATTGTAATTCTCATATCAATTAAGGAAGCTCTTGGAAGAATTCAATGGGTAAACTCTTTCCATTTTTTGAAAATGAATTGTTTCAAGTTCCAAATTGTTGATCGTGAATTGGTAATGGAGTTCTATGGTTAGATCTCTCATGTTCTAGAGTTTCAACCTGTTAAATGTACAATTAGATTATGCAATGCTATACAATTGACATAATTTCTTAAGAATGAAATCATATGTGGTTTTAAAGTTTGAATTTTGTTAAGTTTCATGAATTCGCGCTTTTATTGAATGAATTGAACTTTGATTGTGGTCGCCATGCTGAGTTGAGGTGAGATTTACCAATATGAGTGAGAATGCATGAATTGAGAACATCGATTATGATAAATGAGTCTTTTCACTTGATTTACATATTCATTTCTGAGATTCAGGCCTCGAGCCATGGGAAGCTTTGATGAAATGAAACTTTAGGAAAAAGAGTTAAAAGAAATTCTCTGTGTTAACAAACGAAGACATACGGATCTAGGTCGGGCCTCGCCATAGGAGTTCCTAGGTTTTGCATGTTAGAGTAGTTAGCTTGGAGAGTTGAGATGTTGCGGAGTGAATTTCATCATTCTCAGGCCTCGCCACGGGAGAGAATGTTGTTAGGAAGTGTAGGGAGTGGTGTGGTCACCATTCTAACCACGAGCTAGGCTTCCAGGCAACTTGATCTCCTCTATGTTCTGCATGAGTGTCAATTGTATTGTATTTGAGTAGTCTTCTGTGCATTTGCTGGTGGAAAACTCTAGAACATCCATTTTCTTCATATTTCTCTTCCTTTTTGTTACACTTCATTTGTTGCATTTGATTCTTACTTGTTAGTGTCTAGTTTTATTTCTTTCGTGACATTCTGTGAGCAAACATTGAGATTCTTGATACCTCATTGTCCCTGTGGATACGATCCTTCTCATCACTACTACATTAGTGTGAAAGGTAAAATTAAGCTGATACGACTTTAGGCTATCACCATTATCTATAAATTACTATCTGCACGACTTTCTTTCAAAACTGAGATGTACAGGAAGAAAGTTCAGGTAAGACTGGATTATCTTAAACGATTCATTAGAATCGAGGATGAGAATCGAGTTAGGAATACATTAGAGATAGTTAGACAGCAACAGTCAGCTGCTAACGCGGTGATATATCCCAATAAATTTCCTAAGAAATCCAAGTCTCCTAAAAGTGAGTATTAACAATTAGAGGCCAAAAAGCCTATCTTTAAGAAAAAGTAGGGCAAGTGCCATAATTGTGGGAAATGGGGCCACTTTATAGCAGATTGTAGGCTACCAAAGAAGGACAAATCTGACACACCATTGGAAGCACATATGCTGCTGCAAATGACTTAGCCTCAAAACTTTGTTGCTATGGTAGGCAATCATGGAAAGGCCAGTACTTTTTCAGAATGGTGGTTAGATTTTGGGGCAACATGCCATGTTTGCCAAACTAAAAAGTTACTTGATGACGTTGCTGAGACCAATGAAATTATTGCTGTGGCTAGTGGGGCGACGAAGGTCGTGACTCACACTGGTACTACAAATATCAACCTCTCTTCAAGTAAACTTTTAACTTTAAAAGATGTTAAAGTATGAATTTAGTACTGGAACTGAAACGGTCAGCCAATTTAGTTCAATTCTAATTGATCCTATAATATTGCATAATCGGTTAGGACATGTGAACTACAAGAAAATGGTTAGACTACTTAAAAGTCATAATATACCTATCGATACTTCGGTCAGATTTAACAGCTGAACGTAAGAACAGGACGTTAACAGAAATTTTAAACTCTATGTTATTGACAGCTGGCATGCCTTCTTATTATTGGGGAGAGGCAGTTTTGACTGCTAATCATATCCTCAGTAGGTTGTCGCACTCTAAGTTGTCTTCAACACCTTATGAGATATGGCATAAAGATCATTGTAAATATAATACTTTTAAGACTTGGGGCTGTATTGCTTATGTAAGGATACCAGACCCTAGAATACCTAAGGTGGGGCCTAGGACTAACACTTGTGTGTACCTAGGTAGTGCAGAGGATAGTGCTGCTGATCGGTTCTTGGATCTATCAACCAATGTGGTTATAGAATCTAGAGATACTGTTTTCTTTGAAGATAAATTTCTTTGAGATAAAGGGTTGACAGTATCAGGCACTGTCAAAATCATTTCAGATACTCTTATTGAACCTGAATTGACTTCCTCTGACACTCGGATCCCTTCTGAATCTGTACCTTTAAGAGTATCTACAAGACACCGAGTTCCCAATACGTTTGGTGAGGATTTTGTCACTTACCATTTAGAAGATGATCCATCTATCTATAATGAGGCGGTGAGATCTATGGACTCCCTATTATGGACATAAGCCATTGATGATGAAATGAGCTCTCTCTTACAAAATCAAACTTGGGACTTAGTCGATTTGCCGAAAGGGGCTAAGACTATAGGTTGCAAGTGGATTTTGAAGAAGAAACTTAATTCTGACGGATCTATAGCTCGGTATAAAGCACGTTTAGTAGCTAAGGGCTATACCCAAGTATATGGGATAGATTATTTTGAAGTCTACTCCCCAGTCTGTCATTTGACTACGATAAGAATTCTTCTTGTTTTGGCATCTATTGAGCACTATGTTGTGCATCAAATGAATGTAAAGACAGCTTTTCTATATGGAAATCTGACTGAGGAGATCTACATGAACCAACCTGAAGGGTTTGTCATGAAAGGTTTCGAGAACAATGTTTGTAAGTTAAATAAATCTTTGTATGGTATGAAAGTACATTTTACAGAGCAAGGCATTACTCTTAGCTCATTACATTGACAAATGGCTTTCTACATGAGGATACAGTGAATATGCCGTGGTTGAGACACCGTATGATTCTTATATATGGATGAGCCCCAATGAGGGAGCTAGCATGAATCAATTGTCTTATTCTAAATAGATTGGTAGTCTCATGTATGCAATGACATGCACTAGACCAGACATAGCCTTTTCTGTAGGCATGCTGAGTCATTTCACTAGTAATCTCGGACATGAACATTGGCATACCCTTACGCGGCTTATGCAATATTTGAAGGGTACCTCTAACCATGCACTATGTTATAGTGGTCGTCCTCTTATATTGGAAGCATTTTCTGATGCTTCGTAGTGCTCATCCTTTGGGGATAGTAAGTGAACCAGTGGTTATATTTTCATATTGGGTGGTGCAGCTATTGCGTGGAAATCCAAAAGGCAGACTTGCATTGCTTTGTCGTCTATGGAATCAGAACTTTCTACTCTAGCTTCTGCAGAAGGAGAATCAGAGTGGATAAGAGAACTGATCCTGGATATTCCACTAATCTGCTTAAAGATTACGTCTTTAAGTATGTTCTGTGATAATCAGGCTACAGTTTCAGTAGTACAAAACTCACTCTTTAATGGTAAGAGGAGACATGTTAGACTGAGACATGCCTTGCTGATGTATCTCATAGAACATGGTATTATTACTTTGGTCGATGTGAGATCGAAGGATAATCTGGCTGATGCTCTAACAAAGGGACTGAACAAAGCTCGAATCTTCAAAATTGTTGGGAATATGGGGTTAAAGACTATATAGATATGTCTTAACCTACATTCCTGGGGTTAAAGACTATATAGATATGTCTTAACCTACATTCATGTTAATTTTGAAATTTTCGAATCTCCCTTTGATAGATAAGATAAGCACTTGATAATATTTCGCCGATGATTATAGTTGTTAATATATCATTCCACATCTGATGATATATCCTTTTTGGGTGCGTTGTCTCATTCCACATATGATGAGGTGATTTTACTCATTCTGGATGTTCTGTTTAGAGCGGTAGTATCATTCCATATTTGATGATGCTGCTTAACTAAATTTGGACTTGACAGCTGTAACATTCCACATAGAAATATTGGAAATGGTTCTTTTGGAAAAGAAACTGTTAGGTCTTGCTCTTATAAAGAAACTGGACATTGATGCTTATTGGAAATGGTTCTTTTGGAAAAGAAACTGTTAGGTCTTGTTCTTATAAAGAAACTGGACATTGATGCTTATTGGAATATGGTATTGATGCATTTTGACATTGATATATATTTATTTTCAATCATTGAGATATTGTGCTAAGTTCTTCTGCTTGAACTAGACACTTTATTTTGTTACACAAATGATTAAGTTCATATTTGGTAACTGATAGAAAATGATGGAAATGGAGGAGCTTATTCCAACTGGAATCCTGAAAAGGATGATCTACTTGATGGATAATTCCTCTAGAGCTATGGACCGTGGGGGACTATTATTTGAATAATTGGTCCACTTACATATGCTTTGCCCATTTAGTTTGAGTTTAGATTATTTTCTAAAACTCTTGTGTTCGAAGTTTAGAGATTTCTAAACCTTTGATATTGGTAACACTTTTGTTTGTGTTTGGTTGAGTTTAGATTGTTTTCTAAAACTCGTAACTGTGTTTAAAGTATTCATATTTTGAGTAATGAATCTTTTTTGCTATGAATGATTCAATCATCTGTTTTGAACATTACATTATCTATCTGTTGGATTGTGCTATATGTAGAACATAGGAGGAGATTATTGGATATTTAATATAATCCATTAATATGTTCTAATATAAGCCCAATAGATAATGAACCTTTGTAATGGGCCTGACTGGGCAAGAGTCCATTAACTGGTTTTAACCCTAGTGTATTCCTATATATATGCTAGCTGGAGGCAGCATGCTAAGTATTCCAAACTAGATACCTAGGTTGTAATGCTTCAAACAATTGCATATTGAATTGTTTGACCTAAAACTCTAACAATTTTCTCATGCATAATGTGTGCTATTTATAGTGGAAAACCCATGCATTAATCGGTCAAGACACTAGCTAGCAACCAAGGGCATATGACTTCACTAGGAAACAAAACGCTAGCCAACAAAACCATGTAAGCATGCAAACAACACAATGTCAAGTCTACTCACATAAACTTGCAACAATCGGCCATCACCATAATTTAGCTTTCAAACAAAAAAAAATTTGGTGGCCCCACTTCTTACAAGATTAATTTTTTGTTGTCCCTTTCCGCACATTTTTTTTTTCATTCCTTTACTTCCCATTCTTCCCTTCATGCATGATCTCGATCAATATGCTACTACACTACTGTACGTATTTCAAATGCATGTAATGCCTTTTTGATCTCAAGAGAAGTAATGACTTGTTCAGCTTTTCATTTCCTCTTTTCCTGAATACATCATGTCATGCCCTTTTGTCATTTCAATCACGAGAAAACTGTGAGGAGATAACATGATTTAATCTTTCAATGCACGACTGAGAGGAAGATTCATATCTTCTTTTTTACTTTGGACCAAAAAAGCATGTTCCTTGACTTAATGCACGTAATTTCAGGGGAATGGAATGTTACAGAACTAAACGTACTGCCAAACCTCAGATCTTGTTCGTGGTCTTGTCATCGAAAGAATATTCTCTGCACTTTCTTCTTTTGTGGCATACAGAGGAGTTCTTAAGATTTTTGGGCTTCTCTGGAACCAGTGCGTGTGCATCCCACGTCAGAACTTTTTAGCTCCCCATTTGTTTTTATCGTCTCGCACTACATGCCACAACACAAGAAAGGTGACTTTCAAACATTTATTGGTGAAATAACAAAATGACAAAAGACAAAAAACAATGGAAAAAATTGGGTTGCCTCCCAAACATCTTGGTTTATTGTCTTCAACCCGACATAAAGAAACATGGTTTAGGATGAGGGTCCATCAAGAAACTCAGAGAGTCCACCGCCTTCTATAGCTTTGTTGAAGATTTTCACCCTATGACCATTGATATTTATGATTTTAGATTAAAACAAATATGCTAAACTAATCGCTTAGGGTATATTTGGATGAACCCTATTTAGCATTTATTTGTAAATGTAAAATTAATCCTGTTTGGCTGTGTATTTTATAACGTTTTGCATTTATGATCCTAAATGAATTGCACAGTACTATTATCTTACAATATTAATAAAGTAGAAAATAGTATTCTGTCAAAATTCAATAAATAGTGCACAACAAAAATATTCGAAGAGTAACTTTGCAGAGTATGACAACTTTTCCTTCTTTTCTCTTCTTTTCTCTTCCTTTTCTCTTCCTTTATCTTCTTTTCTCTTCTTTACTCATCTGCTCCTTCTGTTATTCTGATGCACTTCTTCCTCTTCTTACAGATCAAGTTTTTTTTTCAAATCGAATCCCTGTTAAAATAATGACATTACACTGCACAACCATAATATCTTCTACAGAAATATTCTCATTTACTCTTTATACACCTGTTCCTCTTCAAATCTACAGATCTGTTCCATTTTTTGTAACCTTATTCTGTATGAAAAAATAAGGAGAAAAATGTTTGAATGTTGAAGACGTCGATCGTGGCTCATACTCACCAATTTTTTTGTAAAGGCTTGAAATTTGTATGTTGATTATTTTTTTCATGCACTTTACATTTTTGGGCTTCATACCATGGCTATAATTTCATATCATGGCTGGATCTATAATGTTGCCCTCCAAGATTATCTGAGACTATAGCATGCTCAGAAGATACTTTGAAAACTTGTCTGACTTTCTTTGATTGGCTCTTTTTAGTCTTTTGAACTTCATTTGATCATTCTGTCAAGAGAGATTCACATATATAATGACTATGTGATACTATTTCAGAACCATCCATGCCATCTGTCTTTTGCGCCTATGCTATTTTAGTAACTATAGCATATAATTACACATCTCATGTTTACACTATTTTTATAGTGGCCTTCTCGAATGTTGATGTCAAGTTGTTCATTTTCAGGTTATTTCAACAATCACAGGCCACAAAGCTCACTATAGATACGCTGGGCTAGGTACATACTGGAGATCTCAGATACTTTGATGAAGAAGGAAAGCTATATATTGTTGATCGTGTTAAAGAACTCATTAAGTACAAAGGTTATCAGGTCAGTAAAAGTAGTGAAATCATAGTGAAATATACAATATTTTTGGTATTAGAAGCAAGTTGACTCTAAACAGAATCTTGAACTATGTGCTTGTGTGTCAATTCTTCAATCCACAATACTAAGAGAACACTGTCCATTTTGTGGAATAGAGTAGTTATTGTATCACTAGTATTACAATACAGTGGATTGTAAACTACAAATGTGAGAGTTTGAGATGATTTGTTTGACAATTATTTTTCGCACGGTACTTCCATTCATTTTTCGCCATGATAAAACATCCTAACCATATAAGTTATGATTTTATTCTTATATTGAGGCTTAGTTTTGAGTTTCAACATACTCTTTTATGGCTCAAAGTTTCAATAAATCATGCTTCTAGATAATTTATGGAGAATCAAATAAAGCAGGAGATAATTGAGGTGAACCCTGTTGGAAAAACTCAGCAAATAGCAAGAAAATGCAAAGAAAATCCAAGGGAAAAGAGAGAAAGCAGAGGGCCTGTTGAAAGCACAAAATGATGCAAGAATAAAAACTTTTTCGGCTATCTTTTTATCGCTTTTTTTCGCGCTCAATTGATACATGGGGTTTTGTGCATTTTAATAGTAGCAAAAATAGAAAAGTGAAGAGAGTATCACAATGCAAACCATGAGTTGTCTTGCTAATAAACAACCACTAGTATTGCTGGATTCTTATATGAATAGAAGCAGCAAACTGATAATGGCTTTCTTATGGTACAATTATTATTAGTACTACTACTACTACTACTCATACTTGTGTGAAGTATGAACCAAGATGAGATTTGATTATTTTGACTCTCTGACCATTTTATTTTCATACTTTGTAACAAGTTTAAATTTCTGGTTTTACCATTTTATTGGTCAAAATAACTCTGTTCTTTAATCCAATCACTTCCCAACTATGTCTAAGCTTTTGCATTATTTTAGTACTTTTAGAACTAGGAAAAGAAAAATTAAGTCCTCATCTTGAACACCAGTGGTTAGAAATTTTTTGTACTCATCTGATGTTGATGTGCATAATTTGTGCATTATTATCATAGTTTAACTAATAAAATAATTACTTCTTTATGCACTAAGTGGGCTTGATTATTTGGATCACTTTTTGTTATTATACATACATTTCTTACATACATGTTCAAACTATTTTAAACGTGTTTCTCTTATTTATTGCTTTTACTTAAACGTCCAATTATGTTTATGGACAAGACAAAGATGAATTCTATGTTGTCATCTAATAGACTTACATTGTTGAGGGTAAATATAATAACTAATTCATATGGTGATTGGTTGATCTTAGTACAACTTTTAGCAAGACTAATGTTGTTTGTAAAGACATGTTGTATGTCATTCTGTAATCATTGGTTTATATATAGCAATTAAATAAATTTGTTGCCTTCCAATCCATTCGGTGTTAATGCCCAATATATCTTCCAAATCTGACCCAGGTATGTATATGCCTTTACTTCACAACTTATGCTAAGTTTACATGTATAAATCTAATAAAATTTTATAGCTTTCTATTTTCTATTTTACATATATTTAATGCGCTTAATAGATTGGTATTTTCATTGTACTTGATATGCATACAATGAGTTAAACATTATTTTGAAATGAAAGTCCTCGAACTATCAAAAACCATTATAATTCATCAATTTCAATACGATCTCATTGAGATTCCAACGATCTAGTAGCGTGCATCTTGGACTCCTTTAAGGTAGTATGGTGACAATCCGCCCATGTCTTTGGTGCCAAAGCCGACTTCACATGTTGAACCTTTGGAGAATCTTGATAGACCAATGACAAGATCAAGGAGCAAGAGGATGAAGGCCGCCTTGCTCTCATTGTTAACAACGCATTGTGAAGACTTGGACAACTTTGAAGAAGCTTACACGACATCTCTCACTAATGGAGCATTATGGAATATTTCTTCAATCACAATTCATGATGATATTCCTAAAAGTTCTACATTGGAGTTTAAGGAAATTCCACCTTGCAGAATATTCATGGATCTCATTGAAGATCAAGAAGGCGTGATTCGGCTTTGCCATTTAATGGACCACGCCATTCTTAAGTAAAAATAGGATTTATTTGTTTTGTAATAAATTAAGTCCATTAACGTTATTATTGGGCTTAATATTTTGGTTATTAGTTAGTTAATTAATTACTTGGCCCAACTATCTTGCATGATAATGGCTTGTAATGGATTTAGGAAAGTAACTTCCTACTTTTAGGAGTTCTACCGTGTCCTACTTTTTAGGAAGGAATCTGTGTGCTACTTTTTAGCTAAAACAATATGTTGGTTTTAGGAAAGTGAGTTGTTTTTAGCATTCCATTCCAATTTGGAAGTTTCCTAAAATTGGATTGGTAAGTTAAGCTTGAAGTTCAATTCTAAATTGACTTCTTGCTAGGGTTTCTTTTACACGTTTTTGTAGCCTATTTAAAAGGCAAGTTTTAACGTTTTTTTTTATCATTGAAGAAATAAGAAATACTTTAGCTTTGCTAATTGCAAATTCGTTTGCTACCTTTTTCAAGTTTCAATTAAGTTTAGTTGATTTTCAAGCCAATTCCGCAAGCCTTTAGCTAGGACCTTTAGGTGAGCCGTCTAGTTCTTGATTTTAAGAACAAGCCAAACCTATTAGTTTAGTCTCGAGATTTACACGAGCTAGGTTAATTTGTTTGTTATAGGCGTGGGAGTTTGATTGGCTTCCATCCAATATTCACGTTTTTTCTTGTTCTTTTTCGTACTGTTTGTCGTTCTTGTTCGTTTTGGTTGTCTTTATTGCAGCACGGTCCCAAATTGTGGTGTACTCGGTGGTCTAGGACATCAAGCCTCGACACATCCACGTTAATTGGTATCAAAGCATCTGGGTTGTTGCATTAAACTACAGGTTACATCTTTCTTTTTCGCGTCTTACTTCCTTGTTTGTTTTTCTTACTGTTTTGCATCATTTGTTGTTGCTGTCCATCTTGTCTTTGTTGCGTCTTGTTCTTGTTTCAATTCTACCAGTTTTTGTGTTGTTCTCTGTGCTGAAACTGAATAGAATTGATGCTAAAAAAAAATCTGAACTCAAAACATCAAAAATTAGGGTTAGGGTTTTGGGTTTTTGACTTAAAATTCCAACTTTCTTGTTTCTTGTTCGTTTGGCTTCATTCTTTTTGCAATTGTCTCTATTTTGTTTCTATAACTTGTTATCCTTTGGTCAAGTTTTGTTCCGTGTCATAAAGATAAGTTCTTGATTACTTTCTTGAAGTTCTTGATTTTTCTTGAATTTCAAAATTTGCTTAAATCGAAATCTTGAACTTATATTCTTGTTCCATGTGGCATAAATCTTGAAAGAAATCCTTCTGTGGCATATTAAAATTCGAATTGGTTGGTGTGTTCTTGCTTAATTTTGGTTGCTGAAATTTAAGGTTAACACAACATAAGACAAAATAACCTTAAACCCTAGGTTTTGTCTTAACAACCTTAAAACCCTAGTTTCTTGTACTAGGTTGTTGTCCGAATTAAAAAAAAAACAAATTTATAAGGCCGACGTTAAAAAAAAAACCAAAGGCAGTTCGGTCCAATACAAAAAAAAATTTGGACATTACAAAAAAAAAATGGTTCAGCCCAAAAAGAACTAAGTGTTCTATATTGTTTCTTTAAAACCACCAAAATTCAAATTGCCATAACTTGCTCAATTTAAATCGGAATTGAGTGATTCAAGTTGCCATTTCTTTTTTTTTATATCTAGTTTCTGTTTTCATTAGTTTCTGTAGCTAAATAATATTATACCCGTACGTGTTCTAAATACTCTTTACGGTTTCTTGCCTGAAATACTCTATTTGACTTAACTTGTGTGCATCTTGATTGATTGAACTTGCTGGTTTCATTTGTTCTACAAATCAACGTGCTGGTTGGTCTCTTATAGTTTAGGTGATCAATTATTGAGAGTGTAGTAAGGGTATATGATGGAAATCAACCTAAGTCTATCTTGCCGAAACCAACTTCACAAGATCCATTGGCAAATCTTAATGGACCAATGACAAGATTAAGGAGATCGAAGATGAAGGCAACCTTGCATTCATTAATGGCGTCAACTTGTGAAGGACTTGAGGAAGATCTTGCAACATCTCATTCACATGGAGTTATTTGGCATGTTTCTTCAATAACAATTCATGATGCACCTTAAAGAATACATGAGGCCGAATTGAAGTCCAATGAAGAAGGTGTGTCCTTGGGCTTACATTGATGGATCATGCCATTCATTAATTTAGGATTTACTTTTGTTGTTAATTAATTAAGTCCAAAACACTTAATGTGGGCTTTAATTAATTCATTAATAAATTACTTGGCCCAATTATCTTGCATGATAATGGCAAGTAAAAGTTTAGAAAAGTAATCTCCTAAAATTTAGGGGCTTTACACGTTTTGGTCAAGGTAGCAAAACACGTTTTTGCTTGTTACCTTTTAGGAAACTAAGTTGTTAATTTGTTAGTTGTTAGTTTCCAATTCCGATTTGGAAAGTTTCCTAAGTTGTAATTGGTTAGTTTGGAAGTCAAGTTGTACTTGATAACCATTAGGGTTTCACGTTTTTGTAGCCTATTTATAGGTGAGTTTTTCACGTGAAATAATAAGAAGAATTTTGATAAACTTTAGCCTTACTAAAACCCTTTTTGCAGCCGTGAAATGTTGTGAGAAAAACGTGATTGTTCAATTAATTTTAGTTGAATTTTCATAAGACCCGTGATCTTTAAGCTAAGACCTTAGAGAAAACTTACCTTTCTTGATTTAAAGAACATGCCAAACTGATTTTAATTCAACTCTTGATTTACATAGGTTGGACTAAATTCAATTTGTAATAACGTGTGGGTTTGATTAGTTAATCAATTCTGCCGTTTTTGTTATCTCCTTGTTATTGTGTTTCCGCATCTTTGTGTTGATTGTCTTGTTCGTGATTTTGGTGAAACAATGATCCAAAGAAGAGGGTTTCGTGTGGTTGAGGACTCCAATCCAAGGCCAACCGTATCAATTGGTGTCAAAGCTGTTGTTCGTCCAAATTCAGGTTTTGCGTTTTGTTCTCTTCTCGATTTTCTCGATTTTTTTGGCGTCGTTCTTGCTGTTTTGTTAGCGTCCAAATTCTGCAGTTTGTTGCGTATTTTTCCTTGCTGTTATTAGAGTTCTCTTGCTGTCTTAGGTCGTCATAGGTTAGCCCAATTAATTCGTAAAAATCGCATGCAATTTTGTTGCTAAAATCTGTCCAAAACCGTGTTGATATTGCTCTCAGTTTTTGTTGTTTTGAGTCGTCATATTGCTGCTGATTTTTCACATTGTTCTTGCTGTTTTTGTTGCTGTTTTTTGTGTTTAAATTCTGCACTCTTTGGTTTGTCTTCATAGTGTTGAATTATTTGCGTTTTCTTTGTTGAGTTTCACGTCAAAACTAGGGTTTCGGTCATAATTCTTTAGATTCCTTGATTTTGATCCGTTTGTCTTGCTTTCTTTTGTGTTAGTTTCATCATTGTGTTGCCTCCATATTGCCTTTTGATCAAACTTTTATCACACTTGAAAAAGACAAGTTCTTGAACTTCTTGATTTTCTTGAAAATTCGAAAGTGTTAAAATTTGGTTCTTGAGCTATATCCTTGATCTTCATCAAAAATCTTGAATATTTTGTTAAAGTGGCACCTTGAAATTCATAATATTTGGTGAGATATTTACAATTCTTGTTGGCTGAAGTTTTTGAGGAAAATAAGGGTAAACAACATAAGACAAAACATCCTTAAACCTAAGTACTTGTACTAGGTTCTTGTCTTAAAACCTTAAACCTTAAACCTTAAAGTTTGTTTGTCAAAGGTTCTTGTCCGAACCTTAACTCTTTGTTTTGTCCAAGGTTTGTGTCCAAACCTTAAAAGTTTTGTTTTGTACTAGGTTGTTGTCCGAACAAAAAAAAAGGTACGGTAAAAAAAAAAAGTGACCGATTCAAAAAAAAAAAAGAGTCAAAAAAATATAAAGACAGATTCGGACTTTCTTTTATTTAATTTATTTAATTTAATTTTATTTTATATTTGAAAGAACACATTGTTCTTGAGTTGTTACTTGAAAACCACCTTATATTGAAAGTGCCATATCTTGCTCAATACAACTCGGAATCAAGTGATTCAAATTGCATTCTCTTCGTCTTAAAGTCTACTTTCTGAATTCTTTAGATTCTAAAGATAATCAAGTTATATCCAAACGTGATCGTAAATACTATTGACGTGATTTGCTTGAACTTCTTTGGTTTTACTTGTGCAAATCTTGTTGTGGAATTTATTGGTTGAGACGTGTTATTATAATCAATTGAACCAGTAAGTTTTCATAGTTTGAGAGTATTAGATAGGATATACACGAGAAAAGCCTTCATATTAGAGAGGAGTGTACCTACTCACCCAAATAGTGAGAACCCGAGAGGACTACTTTTGTTTTCTTCTTGTTTTCTTTACTAACTCGCAGGTACAATGGAGGGTGGTGATGACAAAACACCACAAGAAAAACCCCAAGTGGATCAAAAGTTTACAAATGATTTAATTTTTGATATGATCCGAAAGCTTCAACTCCAAATCGATAATATATCTTCCACATCTCGGCCACCAAAAGGTTCTTCACGAAAGATTGAGTTTGGTTTTGATAATGAATCCAACAATGATGAGGAGGAGGAAGAGGAGAACATGGGTTCTTCTAAGAAAGGTGACAAGTCGAAAATTTCAATTAGTTCTGTTAAAATAACAATTCCTACTTTTCATGGAAAGGCAGATCCCGAGGCTTATTTTGATTGGGTTCAAGAACTTGAGCACTTCTTTGAAGGCCATGATTACCCCGAAAAGGAGAAGTACCGCCTTGCCTTCATGTACCTTAAGGATTATGCTAGTCTATGGTGGGATGATGTTATTCGAACTAGACGTCAAGATGGTGAAAGGCAAATCAAGACTTGGAACCAAATGAAAATGCTTATGAGGAAGAAGTATGTCCCTTCTCATTACAACCGTGAATTGAATAGAAAATTGCATTCTCTTGTGCAATGTAGTCGTACGGTTGAGGAGCATTACCATGAGATGGAAGCTTTGATGATTAAATCCAATGTTCAAGAGGATCCCGACTCCACTATAGAAAGGTTTTTGAGAGGTATGCATTCGGATTTAGCTTACCATGTTGATTTACAAAGCTACGTTGATATTAATGAGCTTGTTCACAAAGCAATTAAGATTGAAAGACACATGAAAGGGAAGAATAAGTTCTCACAATCGCCACCACCTTGGCGAAGGGAACAAAAGCCGAATGTTGTCCCTTTCACTACACCAACCAAGCCGCGACCATTCACTTCAAATCAGCCTTCAAGTGCACCTCCAAACGTTCCAAAATCAGCTCCAAAGGCTACTGATTCTGCTCCCAAATCAGCGTCCAACCCCACTTCTAGATTGACGGATATTCGGTGATAAGTTAGTTTTATACCAACTTATATGTGTTATATCACTTAGCTTTTGCCTTGTATTTCATGCAAATGTGTAGTGTTTTATGCCATTTTGTGTATTTATGTGGTTTGCAACTCGAAGTGCTTAAATGGTGAAAAAGACCAAAAATGATGATGAAATGAAGCAATTGTGTGTTTTGGTTGAAAATCAAGGAAAGAAGCCAAATTCGCTGAAATGGTGTTTGTGGAATTTGAAGAAAACCCTAAATATGCCTATTTGGGCTTAGCTTGAAGTTGGGCAGAATGTAGGTCGAACTGCATTTGAGTGTAACTCTTTCAATACTAATCCAAATGAGGAGATCTTGGATGTTCTGGAAAGCTCTATGAGAGTACTTTATTTCTTATGTTTTAGCATCTTTCCAATTCTGTGTGCAAGCATGAGAAACGGGGGTTTGGTTTTGCGTGATTGTTGTTGTTAGTTTCATTATTGAATTTACTGTCACAGTTTGGTAAAATGGGTATATCTTGAGCTACTGGTATCCAATGATGCTGATTCTTGAACCAGTGGAAAGCTTAGAAGAAGATCTAGAACTTCTATGTTTACCACCAAGTCTAATTCAGGGGCTAAGGCACATTTATTTGGCATGGAAGTAGAGCATTATGCTGAAATGGACACTTAGCCATATAGTTGCTCTTACATTTGCACTCACCTCACACTTCATTTTGTATCCCATTTGCACTCACATGCACGACGAGCTCACTTCGCCTCCACTGCCCTTATGCACACAAGCACTCACCTCTCGCACACTCTTGCACACACTCACCATACGGCTAGCTCACCTCGCCGCCACACTCTCACCAAAATCACACACACACCAAAAGCACTCACCACCTCGCCGCACAAGGACAACAACATAGCACACCACAGCACACACCTCACAACACTCCTAGCCACATTTACCTCACAACAATCTACACACTTCACTCAACATGTCACATTCACTCATTACTTCACAGTTTCACTCTTTAGTTCCATTCACACATTCTTTGCATACTTTACAATTAGCATAGTTTTCATTTATCTCTTAGTTTTAAACTTCATTCATGTGCCTTATACTCATGTCTTACTTCTATTAGTTCTTGGCACTGCTTCTATTGGTTCTTGGTGACATGTTTCTTTTTGCTACTCTTACCATGGATCACTCATCTTCATCACGTCATGTTGGAAGCACTTCACAAGTCATTCACAACAGTTGACAATTCACACATAACACTTTACTTTCACATTATATTACTTCTTCATTTCACACACTCACACTCACACTCACTCTCACTCCACAACACTCACAACACTTCACTCATTTGCACAAACCTCACGATACACTCGCACACTTTGCACCAAAGTGGCGAGACCTCTCTAAGAGGTCTCGCCAATTTGTGGATTATCACGGTGAGACCTCTTAGAGAGGTCTCGCCGATTTGAGGAGTGTGTGGCGAGACCTCTTAGACCTCTCTAAGAGGTCTCGCTGTGATAATAGGATAAGTGGCGAGACCTCTTAGAAAGGTCTCCCCGTGTTAATAGGAAAAGTGTTGTTTTGCGATGGAAAGAATAGCAAAGTACTTAGAAGTTTTGCCTTTTGTGTATGCAGGTGGTGAAGGCGCAAATATATTGGCTCAAGGGCGCAAGGAAGCGGATGAAGGCGCTGGATTCGGGGCTCAAAGGCGTGACATATGAAGGCTTAAAGGCGTGGGAATTCGGATAAAGGCGCGAAGGCCTAAAGCTCAGAAGCGTGGAGTGGTTTTGTGCACAAGCTTCTGTTGGACATTGTCAATTTGGGTAGTGGCATTCTTGTAGTTTTTAACTTAGTTTACGTTTGCGTATTTGTTACGTTTTGTAACCTCTATAAATAGAGGATTTAGATAGAATTTTAAGACGAATAATTAGGGGGGATTAGAAGAGAATATTCGAGAGTAAAAAGAGGACTTTTGATTTTTAGAGCGGGAATTTTCTCTCTCTAGCTTTCTCTATCTAGTTTCTCTCTCTAGATTTTCTTCTCCGATTTCATTTTCGATCGCGACTTTGTACCGGAGATTACATATTGAACTCAATCGAAGGAGCATTTGACATTTCTCTACACTTTAATCGGTGAAATCTTTCAATTTGATGGAATTGAACTGTTTAATGCTGGAATTTGATGAATATGAGTTGAATATGGAATTTTCTGGCTAATTGTGTGATATCTTAGGGTTCTAAACGGATGAATACATGATTTAGGGGATTTGATGCTATATAATTAACGTAATTAATAAAGATTGAAATCGCACTTGAATTTATTACTTGAAATCTGTTTAATTTCATATCTCTACACTGATTTTGAATGGATCGAGCTTCGTTTGTGGTCGCCATGCTAAGTTGAGGTTTGATTTACCAATGTTAGTGAAGATGCATGAGATGAGAACTAAAGTGTGATTGTCTGAGTCTTTACACTTGCTTTCTATGATTATTTCATTTCTGAGATTCAGGCCTCGCAATGGGAAGCTTTGATGAATTGAAACATTAGGAAAAGTGTTAAAGAAGCTCTCTGTGTTAATAAACGAAGACATTCAAGCTTAGGTCGGGCCTCGCCATGGAATTGCCTAGGGTTTGCATGTTAGAGTAGTTAGCTTGGAGAGTTGAGACGTTGCGGAGTGAATTCCAACATTCTCAGGCCTCGCCATGGGAGAGGATGGTGTTAGGAGGTACAGGGAGTGGTGTGGTCGCCATGCTAACCACAACTTGAGCTTCTAGGCAACTTAGGTCTCCTTGAGATTTGCTTGCTAGTTGATTGCATAGCATAGATTGGCTAGGTCTGTGTTCATCCGATACAAGAATCCTAGGATATCTGTTTTATCTGTTAGTTGCTTCCTTTTGTTCCTCTGTTCCTTTGTTCTTGTTTCCTTTTGTGTACTCATTTCACTTCGTAACCTACTTTCGTGACAATTCTTATAACAAAACTTGAATTCTCGAAACCAATCCCTTCCCTGTGGATACGATCCCTCTCACTACTACTACATTAGTAGTTTTAGGGTAAAATTGTGCTGATACGACTACACGCATCATTCGGTGTTATAAATGTCAAGGTTATGGGCATATGCAATCTGATTGTCCCACTCAAAAATTGATGGTAACTCTTGATAGTGGTGAAGTGGTAAGTGATGATGATTTGCCGACATGCCACCTCTTGAAGAGAAGTACCAAAGTGAATCAAGTGATGATGGTGAGGCGCTTGAATCATATTTATATGATGTTGGTAATTATTCTTTAGTTTCTCGCCGAGTTCTTAATGTTCAACCTTTAGTTGATAATGATGATTTGATGCAACGAGAAAACATATTTCACACACGATGCATGGTTCAAGGGAAAATTTGTAGTGTGATTATTGATAGTGGTAGTTGCACCAATGTGGCGAGTACTTTGTTTGTAAACAAATTGAATTTGACTTGCATGAAACATCCCAAGCCTTATCGTCTACAATGGTTAAACAATTCGGTTGATACACAAGTTACAAAACAAGTTAAGTTTTCTTTAACCATTGGGAAATATGTTGATACTATTATATGTGATGTTGTTCCCATGGAAGCAAGTCATATTTTACTTGGTCGTCCTTGGCAATTTGATTGTGATGTACTTTACCATGCCAAGAAAAATTTCTACAGCTTTGTACACAAAGGAAAGTAGTTTAATCTTCATGCCTTAACTCCCACACAAGTCTTTGAAGACCAAACAAGGATTATACAAGCTAGTAGAGATTTGAATGCCGCAAAGGAGAAGAAAGAACAAGAGAAACAATGTAATAGTGATTCGAACTCTTGTAATAGTCGAGAGATAGTTGTTTCAAAATCTTGTAATTTTGCTTCTTCTAACGAGATTAAGAGAGCATTAATAGATAGGCAGTCATTGTACTTGATGATTTGCAAGGATTTTGTACTTATTGTTGATAGTGATAACCTTGCTTCTTTGCCTAGTGTTGTTTACTCTCTTTTGCAGGAATATCAAGACGTGTTTCCCGAGGAATTACCAATAGGTTTACCACCTATTAGAGGTATTGAACATCAAATTGATTTCATACCTGGAGCACAAATTCCAAACCGTCCAGCTTATAGAGCTAACCCCGAGGAAACAAAAGAGATTCAACGTCAAGTGGATGAACTCCTTGACAAAGGTATTGTGCGTGAATCTCTTAGTCCATGTTCCGTTCCTGTCATTTTAGTTCCTAAAAAGGATGAGTCTTGGCGTATGTGTGTTGACTGTCATGCCATAAATAAAATAACTATTAAGTATAGGCATCCAATTCCTAGATTAGATGACATGCTTGATGAGTTATATGGTTCATGCATATTTACCAAGATAGATCTAAAAAGTGGCGGCTATTATCAAATTCGCATGAAAGAAGGTGATGAATGGAAAACAGTCTTTAAAACAAAGTATGGTCTTTATGAATGGTTAGTTATGCCTTTTGGTTTATCTAATGCACCCAGTACTTTTATGAGGCTTATGAACCATGTTTTTCGTTACTTTATTGGTAAATTTGTTGTAGTCTATTTTAATGACATCCTTGTGTATAGCAAAACACTTGATGTACATGTTGAACATTTAAAATAAGTGTTTGTTGTTTTGCGTGAGAATAAATTATATGCTAATCTCCAAAAGTGTTCTTTTTGTTTGGAATCAATTATCTTTTTGGGATATATTGTAAGTTCTCAAGGTATTGCTGTTGATGAGTCTAAAGTCAAGGCAATCATGGATTAGCCAAGACCTACATGTGCTAGTCAAGTTAGGAGTTTTCATGGACTTGCAAGTTTTTATAGGAGATTTGTTAAAGATTTTAGTTCTATAGCAGCCCCTTTAAATGAACTTGTCAAGAAAAATGTTGTTTTTCAATGGAATGATGAACATGAAAACGCCTTTAACAAGCTGAAATACATGTTGACTCACGCCCCTTTACTTGCTTTGCCTAATTTTAATAAAGCTCTTGAGATACACTGTGATGCCTCCGGGATTGGTATTGGTGCTGTTTTGATGCAGGAATCAAGGCCCGTGGCTTATTTTAGTGAAAAATTCAATGGGGCGGCTTTAAAGTATGCAACTTATGACTAGGAGTTGTATGCTTTGGTAAGGTCATTACAAGTTTGGCAACATTATTTATGGCCAAAGGAATTCATAATATATTCTGATCACGAAAGCCTTAAATTTTTTAAAACTCAAGTTAAGTTGAATAAAAGGCATGCTAAGTGGTTAGAGTTTATTGAAACATTTCCATATGTTGTTAAATACAAACCTGGTCAAGAGAATGTAGTAGCCGATGCATTATCTAGGAAACACACTTTATTTACCTATTTGCATGCTAAGTTACTTGGTTTTGAATTGCTTAAAGATTTGTATAAAGATGATCATGATTTTCACGCCAACTATGATCTTTGTGTGACTAAACCGAATGGAGACTTTTATGTTTATGATGGTTTCTTGTTTAAGAAAGATAAACTTTGCATTACCCAATGTTCCATTCGTGAATTACTTGTTAAGGAAACCCATGGGGGAGGGTTAATGGGGCATTTTGGTATTGCTAAAACACTTGCTGTTTTGAATGAACACTTTTATTGGCCTAACATGATTAAAGATGTGAAAAGTGTTTGTGATAAATGTATTGTCTGTAAGCAAGCAAAGTCGAAAATAATGCCTCATGGTTTGTATCAACCTTTGCCTGTTCCTAGTCATCCTTGGATTGATATTTCTATGGATTTTGTACTTGGATTGCCTAGATCACGCAATGGTAAGGATATCATATTTGTAGTAGTGGATCGATTTAGTAAAATGGCACATTTTATTGCATGTTCCAAAACTAATGATGCTACACATATTACTGATTTGTTCTTTAAGGAGATTGTAAGATTGCATGGAATTCCTAAGAGTATTGTTAGTGATAGAGATGTCAAGTTTTTATCTCACTTTTGGCGCACTCTTTGGAATAAGTTAGGCACTAAGTTATTATTTTCTACTGTTGCACATCCCTAAACTGATGGGCAAACTGAGGTAGTAAATCGTACTTTGTCTACTTTACTTCGTGCTATAATTCAGAAAAACTTAAAGAATTGGGAAGGATGTTTACCGCATATTGAGTTTGCTTACAATCGAACAATTCATAGTGCTACTAATTGTTCACCATTTGAGATTGTTTATGGTTATAATCCTATAACTCCTTTAGATATTTTTGCCTCTTCCTATTAATGAGTTTGTTAATGTTGAATGTAAAAAGAAAGCTGATTTTGTTAGGGAGTTACATGAAAAGGTTAGAAATAACATTCAAAGGCGTAATGAGCAATATGCTAAGCAAGCCAATAAAGATAGAAGACAAGTGATTTTTGAACTAGGAGATTGGGTTTGGATTCACTTAAGGAAAGAGAGGTTTCCAGACAAAAGGAAATCTAAACTTCATCCAAGAGGAGATGGTCATTTTCGAGTCCTGGAAAGGATTGGAGATAATGCTTACAAGATTGAACTTCCTAGTGAGTATGGAAATGTCTCATCTACATTTAATGTTACTAATTTATCTTTGTTTGATGTAGGTGATTCGAGGACGAATCCTTTCGAGGAGGGAGGGAATGATGGAAATCAACCTAGGTCCATCTTGCCGAAACCAACTTCACAAGATCCATTGGAAAATCTTGATGGACCAATGACAAGATTAAGGAGATCGAAGATGAAGGCAGCCTTGCATTCATTAATGGCGTCAACTTGTGAAGGACTTAAGGAAGATCTTGCAACATCTCATTCACATGGAGTTATTTGGCATGTTTCTTCAATAACAATTCATGATCCACCTTGAAGAATACATGAGGCGGAACTGAAGTCCAATGAAGAAGGCGTGTCCTTGGGCTTACATTGATGGATCACGCCATTCATTAATTTAGGATTTATTTTTTTTGTTAATTAATTAAGTCCAAAACACTTAATGTGGGCTTTAATTAATTCATTAATAAATTACTTAGCCCAATTATCTTGCATGATAATGGCAAGTAAAAGTTTAGGAAAGTAATCTCCTAAAATTTAGGATCTTTACACGTTTTGGTCAAGGTAGCAAAACACGTTTTCGCTTGTTACCTTTTAGGAAACTAAGTTGTTAGTTTGTTAGTTGTTAGTTTCCAATTCCAATTTGGAAAGTTTCCTAAGTTGTAATTGGTTAGTTTGGAAGTCAAATTGTACTTGATAACCATTAGGGTTTCACATTTTTGTAGCCTATTTATAGGTGAGTTTTTCACGTGAAATAATTAGAAGAATTTTGATAAACTTTAGCCTTGCTAAAACCCTTTCTGCAGCCGTGAAAACTAAGACCTGTGATCTTTAAGCTAAGACCTTAGAGAAAACTTACCCGTTCTTGATTTAAAGAACATGCCAAACTGATTTTAATTCAACTCTTGATTTACATAGGTTGGACTAAATTCAATTTGTAATAACGTGTGGGTTTGATTAGTTAATCAATTCTTCCGTTTTTGTTATCTCCTTGTTGTTGTGTTTCCGCATCTTTGTGTTGATTGTCTTGTTCGTGATTTTGGTGAAACAAAGATCCAAAGAAGAGGGTTTCGTGTGGTTGAGGACTCTAATCCAAGGCCATCCGTATCAGTATACATTAAAGGAGAAAAGCTACTTATAAAGAGTGGTATGTACGTACTCACCAAAGTGAGAACCCGTGAGGAGATATATTATTTTCTTGCTATTTTTCACTAACATTGTAGGTACAATTAAGGGTGGTGAACAAAAAGCACCACTAGATGAGCAAAAGTTCACTAATGATTTGATCTTCAACATGCTTCAAAAGATGCAAATCCAAATCAACAATTTGGAATCGGCGTCCAAACAAGCTACCAAAAGTTCTACATCAAGAAGAATTGATTTCGATGAGGCTGAATTTGATGACGAGGATGAGGAGGGACTCATTGAGTCTTCTAAAAGTGGTAAAAAGTCCGATTTGTCTATTGGTTCTTTCAAACTAATATTACCGACTTTTCATGGAAAAGCAGATCCTGAAGCATACTTTGATTGTGTTCGAGACCTAGATCATCTCTTTGAAGGCAATAATTACCCCGAAGATAAGAGATATCGACTGGCCTTCATGCTTCTCAAAGACTATATGATGAGAATCCATCCAAGCAATCTACTCCAAATCCTAATGGTAATAGGATTTCTCAACTAAATCCTAATGAGACTAGGATTCACAATTCTAATGGGATTAGGATTCACTTATCCTTGAGAAGCAAAGATTGCCATATTCTACTTTAATCCATATCATGACAAAGAAAGAATCCTTATCATGGATTAAGAGCTTGAAGAATATTCATGGACGAACTTGAAGACCAAGATGGCATGCTTGGGCTTAAGTCATCATGGATCACGCCTTTATTAATAATTAGTAGGCTTTATTTATGTTTTAATTAACTCCAAAAATGTTAATTAATTGGGCTTTAATTTCGTGGTTAATAATTAATTACATGGCCCAAGTTATCTTGCATGATAATGGTATGTAATGGGCTTAATGAGTTTTTAATTCATTAAAGATAGGATTTAGGAAAGTAAAGCTGATTGGTAGTTTTGTTTTAAGAAAGTAATTTGTTTAGGAAAGTAGTTAGTTTGTTGTGATCAATTCCAATTTGGAAGTTTCCTAAAATTGGATGGGTTAGCTAGTGAAGTTCAATTCGAAATTGATTTCTTGTTAGGGTTTTCTTTGTGAATAATTCCTTTTTGTAAGCCTATTTAAGCCAGCCCTTATTCACATTTTTTTAAGAATAAGACATAAGAAATAATTCAGCTTTTTATCAAATTTTGCAACAATTCATTGCTTCTTTGAAGGTTCAATTAAGTTTAGTTGATCTTCATATAATTCCGCAAGCCTTTAGCTAAGACCTTTAGGTGAGCCTACAAGTTCTTGAGTTCAAGAACGCGCTAAACTGATTAGTTTAACTATTGATTTACATGAGTTAAGTCAATTCTCTTGTAATAAACGTGGGGGTTTGATTGGCCAATATCAAATCTTTTCGTTTCCATATCTTTTATTTTTCCGTATTGTTGTTGTTCTTGTTCGTTTGGTTGTTTTTATGCTAACACGGTCCTACAAGTTGGTGAACTCAGTAGTCTAGGACATCAAGCCTCGACACATCCGCGTCACTATGCTAGCTTATGATGGGATGAGGTAATCAAAAGTAGACATCAAGATGGAGAAAGACCAATACAGACTTGGAGTCAAATGAAAGTCCTCATGCGAAAGAAGTATGTTCCAACACATTACAACCGAGATCTTAATCGCAAATTGTATTCTCTTGTGCAAGGCAATCGAACTGCGGAGGAATATTACAATGAGATAGAGGCCCTCATGATTAAAGCTAATGTCGAGGAAAGTGCCGACTCAACCATTGAGAGGTTTCTTCGAGGTATGAATTCCGAATTAGCATACCATGGTGATCTTCAAAGTTATGTTGATATTAATGAGTTAGTGCATAAAGCTATAAAGATTGAAAGGCATATGAATGGAAAGGGTCAGAATTTCCAACAACCACAACCACAACCACCTTTGGAAGAGAGATTTCAAACCTAATCCGAGCCAATCTACTCTGCCACCAAGGCCATGAAATTTCACTCCAAATCAACCACAAAATGCACCGCCAAACGTCACAAAACCAGCCAATAAAGTTGCTGAATCCACCTCACAATCGGCGTCAAAATCCAGTCAAAGGTTGAGGGATATTCGTTGCTTTAAATGTCAAGGCTATGGTCACATTCAATCCGATTGTTATACTCGTAAGTTGATGTATGTTCTTGACAATGGAGATGTGGTAAATGATGATGAATATGATGACATGCACGCACTTGAAGAGAAGTATCAAAGTGAAGGAAGTGAAAAACTTGAAACATATGAGGTAAGAGATTTTAGTTTAGTCACTCGCTGAATCCTTAATACACAACCACAAGTTGATGAAGATTTAATCCATCGTGAAAACATATTTCATACTCGTTGTATGGTTCAAGGTAAAATTTGTGGTATGATTATTGATAGTGGAAGTTGTACTGGCAATTACTCTACTTGTCAAGAAGTTGAAGTTGACTTGCATGAAACATCCTAAGCCATATCTGTGATGACCCAACCCACCCCCTTAGCTGGGGCGAGTTAGTTCGTCAAACCTGTACCTTACACAGAGTTGATTTATTCTTTTCTAATCAAATTCCCAAAACCAACAAACACAATTACAAATTTCAACCATGAAGTCACCACAAGACAATGTAATTCAAGCAGCAAATATCAGGAGCAAAGAAGGGAAAAATTTTCATTTAAATCATAAATCCCTTGATACAACACAACCGCATCAAAGGCCACACATATACATATATTTATAAACAGCAAAGCAAGCAAGAAAACCTTTGAAACCCTATTCTTACAAGCAATATTCACTGGATGTTTTCCCCACCTGTTATTTCTCTAAAATTCCTCCAAATCAAACAAAGTGAGTTTGAAAAGCCTTTCCTTCTTCCTCTTTTATTTCTTCTTCTTCTCTATTTCTTTCCCCCCTTTTCTTCTTTTTTTCCCGTTCTCTCGCTCTCTTTCCGTTTCTTTTTTTTTTCTCTGTTTTTTTTCCTTTTTCCCTGAATCTTGCCTTAATTATATAAGCTGGATCCATTTGCCACGCGTTTCCAATTTTGATTACGTGTACGCTACTAGGCTTACACGTAATTCACATAACTTTTTTTTTTCAAATTTTATCATTACACCCTTATTCTTCTATAAATTCTATTTAAGACCCAAACTTAAGAATAATTAATCAATTCCCTTATAATTTCTAAGATTGACACTTGACACCTTAAAATAAATAATTAATTTTAAACTGCACTCTATTAAATTACCATTTTCACATAGTACCCAAAATTCAAGGTTCATAGTAATATGAAAGTTAAAATAGCTATAAAATAGTATTACTAAAAGAGAATTCGAGGTCTTACACTCTTCCTTCCTTAAAATAACTTCGTCCTCGAAATGATTACCTTGGAATTTGAAAAGCTCAGAATACCGTTTATGCATTTCCTCTTCCGTTTCCCATGTGGCATCCTCCACCCCCTAATGATTCCACAAAACCTTAACAAGAGGAATTTGTTTTGTTCGCAACTGTTTGAGTTTCTGATCTACAATTCTCACTGGTTTCTCAGAATATGATAAATCATCTTCGAGGGTGATATTTTGAGGTTCGATGGTATGGGAAGGATCAGGTAAGTATTTACGAAGAAGAGAAACATGGAACACATCATGTATCCCTTTTAATTGAGGAGGTAAGAGTAGGCGATAAGCCACTGGCCCTATCCTTTCAGAAATCTCAAGTGGTCCAATATATCTCGGGCTAAGTTTACCACCCTTGCCATGCTTAATTAGCCCTCTTCTTGGTACAACTCGGAGAAACACTTTATCCCCTTTTTGAAATTCCAAATCCTTTCTACGAGTGTCAGCATAACTCTTTTGTCGATCTTGCGCTATTCGCATTCGCTGACGAATTATCTGTACCTTATCCAAGGTCTCGTCGATAATCGGTATGTTCCCAGCTTCAATAATTTTCTTTTCTCCAACCTCATTCCAAAAAATAGGAGTTCGGCATTTTCTTCCGTATAGTGCCTCATACGGTGCCATTCCAATAGTTGCTTTGTAGCTGTTATTGTATGCAAACTCAATAAGTGCTATGTGTTGATCCCAACTACCTCCAAAGTCCAACATACACGCCCGTAACATATCTTTCAATATCTGAATAGTTCTTTCAGATTGACCATCAGTTTTGGGGTGTGCACTGGTACCAAACTTTAGACCAGTTCCCAAAACCTCCTGTACTCTAGGCCATAGCCGGGAGGTAAAACGAGGATCTCGATCTGATACATTACTTACAGGCACTCCATGTAACCTTACAATCTCATCCAAATATCTCTTGACAAGTCTCTCCAACGAATACCTCATATTCACGGGTAAGAAATGAGCACTTTTAGTGAGGCGATCTACCACTACCCATACCGCATCATGATTTCTTTGTGTCCTTGGTAACCCAGTTACAAAATCCATGGTAATGTGTTCCCATTTCCATTCTGGTATGGCCAATGGTTGTAAAATTCCTTGTGGCCTCTGATGTTCGGCTTTGACTTACTGACAAGTTAAGTATCTAGAAACAAATTCGGCTATTTCTCTCTTCATATTATTCCACCAGAAATTTTGCTTAAGATCTCGATACATTTTGGTGCTACCGGGATGAATACAATATCTAGAACTATGGGCTTTTCTAAGAATTTCAGTTTTCAGGGTCTCCACATTTGGAACACATAATCGACCTCGAAAATAAATCACACCATCAGTGTCTACTGTAAAGTCAGGTAGTCTTCCCTCCTTAACTTTATGCTTCATCTCCTGTAAACTAGAATCCTCTTTTTGAGCTTTCTTAATCCCATTACTTAACAAGGAGTAGACCTGTATATTAGCTAACCTTGCACTATCCCCTGCAAGGTATCTTAGCTTTGTATTGGCAAGTTGAGCTTTTCGTCTTAATGTATTGGCCACTACATTAGCCTTACCTGGATGGTAATTTATTGTACAATCATAATCCTCCAATAATTCCATCCACCTACGTTGCCTCAAATTCAAGTCCTTCTGAGTGAATAAGTATTTCAAGCTCTTATGATCGGTCAACACCTCAAACGTAACTCCATACAAGTAATGCCTCTATTTCTTCAAAGCAAAAACTACAGCTGACAATTCTATATCGTGCGTAGGGTAGTTTTGCTCATAGGATTTTAACTTCCGAGATGCGTAGGCAATTACCTTGCCTTTTTGCATTAAGACACAACCCAAGCCTTCCCTAGATGCATCAGTGTATACCACAAAATTTTCTTTTCCGTCAGGTAAGGAAAGTGTTGGTGATGTGGTTAATCTTCTCTTGAGTTCTTGAAAACTAGTCTCACATTCCTCATAGCATTTATACGGAACACTCTTCTGAGTTAATCGAGTCAATGGACCAGCTATTCTTGAGAAATTCTTGATAAACCTTCGATAATAACCGGCAAAACCAAGAAAATTGCGCACTTTCGTTGGAGTTTCCGGCTGCTTCAAATTGGTTATAGATTCTACTTTTGAAGGATCTATGGCGATACCATCTCCCGAGATAACATGTCCTAGAAATGTCACTCTCTCTAACCATAATTCGCATTTATCAAATTTTGCATAGAGTTTGTGCTCTCGTAATGTTTCTAGTACCACCCTAAGGTGTTTTTCATGCTCCTCAGAATTTTTGGAGTATACCAAAATATCATCAATAAAAATAACCTCGAATTGATCTAGGTATAGCCGAAATACCCTATGCATCAGGTCTATAAAAACGGCAGGTGCATTAGTGAGTCCAAATGGCATTACCACAAATTCATAGTGCCCATGGCGTGTATTGAAAGCAGTCTTTTGTATATCCTCCCTTCGGATCCTCAACTGATAATATCCCTGACGGAGATCAAACTTTGAGTACACTCTAGCTCCTTCTAACTGATCAAATAGTTCATCAATTAAGGGCAGAGGATATTTATTCTTAACAGTCACACTATTCAAACCTCGATAATCAATGCACATTCGTAATGATCTGTTTTTTTTCTTCACAAATAATACCGGTGCCCCCCATGTCGAGGTACTAGGTTGTATAAAACCTATCTTTAATAACTCCTGCAACTGTGTTTTTAGCTCTTGCAACTCCAGAGGTGCCATACGATATGGCGTCCTAGAAATAGGAGCAGCATCTGACAACAACTCTATGGTGAACTCCACTTCCCTACCAAATGGCAGGGAAGTCAACTTCTCAGGGAAAACGTCCCCGTATTCTCTTATCACAACAACATCTTTCAACTTTGGTTTGGTTGGGGTTTGTTGACCAGATAAGCTAGAAATCCGACTCCATCTTTGTATAGAACTTTCCTAGCTCTTACACCTGAAATCATTGGTTTTACAAATCTCCCTTGATCACCTACAAGTTTGATTACAGGTTGATCTGGTTTGCAAAACTTCACAATTTTTGCCCGACAATCCAGTTGGGCATGATGTTCAGATAACCAGTCCATTCCTAGGATAACATCGTACCTATGAATCGGTGCAGATATTAGATCAGCTTGCATTCGATTACCCCCAACCCCTATCTCACAGGCTTTATATACCACATCAGATATCAGCCTATTTCCCAATGGGGTACTAACTTCCATTAAATATGGCAACTCATTACGTGGAACATACAAGCACTCCGCAAATTTAGAAGCTACAAATGAATGAGTAGATCCAGGGTCTATAAGAATCTTAGCACTAATACCCGAGACTATTAGCGTACCTTCAACCACTTCCGCACAGGCTGGAAGTTCTTCCTTTCCCATGGCATAAACTAGGGCCTGGACTTTGGGTTTACTAGCCCCTTGCTGGTTTCCTTTTTCCTTCTGTTGAGGGTTAGTAGACTTTGGTACCTGAATGTGAAGTTTTGGGCAATCCTGAATAAAGTGATCACTACTTCCACATCGAATGCACCTGCCCGGCTTCTGCCAACACTTTTGTTCACTATGCCCTGGCCGTCCACAATACTCACATTTCCTTACACCTTCCCGAACAGAGGGTTGTCCAACCTGTGGCTGTAGGCGCTGAACCCCAACCGACTGGCCCCCTCGTGTAACATCATACAGAGTTCTCCTCCATGAGGGGTTGGCTGGTCGCTTCTCTCAATGACTTGCTCGTTCCCTTTTCCGAGCATTAGCTAACTCAATCCTCGATGCAATTTCCAATGCTTCTGGAAGAGTGGTTGGCCTAACAGTTACCATTCTATCCTGAATATCATATCGTAGGCCTTGCATAAATCTCCGTACCCTACGTTCCTCAGTTTCAAGCATATGAGGAGAAAACTTAGAGAGTTTAGTGAATCTGGCTTCATATTGAGCCACCGTCAGATCTCGTGCTTAAGGGTTATGAATTCTTCCTCACGTCTTTCTCTGGTTATAGTGGGAAAGAATTTAGCATTAAATTCCTGAAGGAAATTTACCCAAGTCCTGGGTGTCTGGATTAATTTCCACTTCTCTTGGGTTACTCTCCACCAATCACGCGCTGCTGCTCTCATTTGAAATGCAGCAAAAGTAATTCTTCTCTCATCCCCATACTGTAAGGTGGAGAATATGTCCTCCATATGCTCCAACCAAGCTTCAGCTTTTTCATCATCGGGTTCCCTATAGAATTCAGAAGGTTTAAACTTCAGGAATCGTTCTAAAGCACCATCCTCTCTAGACGAATGGGTCTGCTGCCCTTGTTTTCGTGGGCTTTCAGATAACTGGGTAATAGCAGTGACGAATTGGGTCAATAAAGGGTTGGTTTCTGTCTCACTTCTGGGAAGGGTTTCATCTCTCCCTATTTCTTGATCACCTCGACTGGTTTCTCTTGCCATCAATTAAGATTACAACGTTCAATTTGTGACTTAAAGAGAGTAATAATGACATACATCTAATTCTGAACATATATACAACTATGTACACACAAACATAGGTTATATTCACACAAATAGGAAATACAACAGTTCTCAGCGATCTTGGTCCACCCATCTTCGCCTTACTAAGAACCTCTTATATCTACACTAGTCAAAAGCACATAAAAGGGAAACTTGTCAACCTACAACAATATTTATATAACAAGGTCTAATATTTACAAACTATTATTATTACTCAAACTCCTCTTAATCTTCCACTATTCCTGAACCACTCGACGAGACATTTCCTTCAACATTTTCCCCTTCCTGATTCCCCTCAGGGACTTCTTCAGGATCCTCCTCAGGATCTTCCTCGGGATCTTCCTCAGGATCCTCCTCGGGATCTTCCTCAGGATCCTCCTCAGGATCCACCTCAGGGTCCTTTTCAAAGTCGTCATTAGGTCCAATCGGTGGTTCGGGTGGTAACTCTACTTGAGGTGGTAGAGGGATAGATACCCCAAGCCTTGGTTGCATTTTCTCTACCAGTGCCTGCATAGTTCCTAAGCCGTGATAGAGTTCATCTAAAGCCGATAATAATCTTGGTGGCGCCGAGCTGCCAATTGCTGGTTTTCTTGTTCCAACCATTCAGTGTGTGTTTCTAATTCCCCAATTCTCCGGCGACTCCCTAGTGCCTCAGTATAATAAATATTAGCCTGATTACATTCTCTATCACGCTCCTCCACCAAGTGATGCACAACAAAGTTAGGGTAGGAGCGTCCACAGTGACACTCACGCCCAGGGCCCTCTATCAAACGAGGATCATATCGCCTACGATGCCCCCCAGCGCCATCCTGATACCAAACTCCCTGCCGATCGTCAGCCATCCTGTAATACATTAATATCCCATATCAGTATGCTTCGTTTTGATAGATCATAAGCTTATAATCAATTAAGAATCTTATGACCTACTAGTCAATCCATAAAGTCATACTAACTTAGTATGATATTGGCTTTGAAACCACCTGTGACGACCCAACCCACCCCCTTAGCTGGGGCGATTTAGTTCGTCAAACTTGTACCTTACACAGAGTTGATTTATTCTTTTCTAATCAAATTCCAAAAACCAACAAACACAATTACAAATTTCAACCATGAAGTCACCACAAGACAATGTAATTCAAGCAGCAAATATCAGGAGCAAAGAAGGGAAAAATTTTCATTTAAATCATAAATCCCTTGATACAACACAACCGCATCAAAGGCCACACATATACATATATTTATAAACAGCAAAGCAAGCAAGAAAACCTTTGAAACCCTATTCTTACAAGCAATATTCACTGGATGTTTTCCCCACCTGTTATTTCTCTAAAATTCCTCCAAATCAAACAAAGTGAGTTTGAAAAGCCTTTCCTTCTTCCTCTTTTATTTCTTCTTCTTCTCTATTTCTTTCCCCCCTTTTCTTCTTTTTTTCCCGTTCTCTCGCTCTCTTTCCGTTTCTTTTTTTTTCTCTGTTTTTTTTCCTTTTTCCCTGAATCTTGCCTTAATTATATAAGCTGGATCCATTTGCCACGCGTTTCCAATTTTGATTACGTGTAAGCTACTAGGCTTACACGTAATTCACATAACTTTTTTCTTTCAAATTTTATCATTACACCCTTATTCTTCTATAAATTCTATTTAAGACCCAAACTTAAGAATAATTAATCAATTCCCTTATAATTTCTAAGATTGACACTTGACACCTTAAAATAAATAATTAATTTTAAACTGCACTCTATTAAATTACCATTTTCACATAGTACCCTAAATTCAAGGTTCATATTAATATGAAAGTTAAATTAGCTATAAAATAGTATTACTAAAAGAGAATTCGGGGTCTTACAATATTGACTTCAATGGCTCAACTATTCCGGCGAGACTAAAGTAACTAAGCAAGTGATGGTTCTATTCACCATTGGAAAATATGTTGATAAAGTTTTGTGTGATGTGGTTCCAATGGAGGCCGGACATATACTTATTGGATGACTTTGGCAATTTGATAGAGATGTTGTGTATCATGCCAAGAAGAACTACTACAGCTTTGAACATAAAGGCAAAAAGTTCAACCTAAGAGCCTTAAATTCGTCAAAAGTCTTTGAAGACCAAGTAAAGATTACTAAAGCTTGTAGAGATATGAGAGATCAAGAAGCAAAAGAAAAGAGTGAGCAAGAGAAACAAAAAAATGTAAACATAGTATAGGCCGTGAATTTGTACTTAGTGATAAAATTAGTAAAGGCCGAGATGTAAATAGCTCAAAATCTTGTTGTTTTGCTTCTATGAGTTAGATTAAAAGAGCAATACTAGATAGGCAACCATTGTACTTAATGTTTTGAAATGATGTACTTTATTGTTAATAATGATCACCTTGCTTCTTTGCCTAGTGTTGTTTTGAATCTTTTGCAGGAATTTGGTGATGTGTTTCTCGAGGACTCACCAATAGGTTTACCACCTATTCGTGGCATTAAAAATCAAATCGATTTCTTTCCAGGAGCTTAAATTCCAAATCGTCCAACTTATAGAGCAAATCTGAAAGAAACAAAAGAGATTCAACGTCAAGTTGATGAACTCCTTGACAAAGGTATAGCTCGAGAATATCTTAGTCCATGTTCGGTTCTTGAGATCTTGGTCCCTAAAAAGGATGAATCTTGGAGAATGTATGTTGATTGTCGTACAATTAATAAAATCACCATTAAGTATATGCGTCAATTCCTAGATTAGATGATATGCTCGATAAATTGTATGGTTCTTGTATTTTTACCAATATTGATTTAAAAAGTGTCTACTATCAAATTAGAATGAAAGAATAAGATGAATGGAAAACTGCTTTTAAAACAAAGTATGGTTTGTATAAATGGTTAGTCATGCCTTTTGTTCTAACTAATGCACCTAGTACTTTTTATGTGGCTAATGAATCATGATTTTCGAACTTTCATTGAAAAATTTGTTGTAGCTTATTTTGATGACATCCTTATTTATAGCAAATCACTTGATGAACATGTTGAACATTTAAAACTCGTATTTGCTATATTGCGTGAGAACAAATTGTATGCAAACCGTAAAAAGTGTTCTTTTTGCATGGAATCTATAATCTTTTTAGGGTATGTTGTTATTTCTCAAGGTATTTCAGTTAATGAGTCAAAAGTCAAGGCAGTCATAGATTGGTCGAGACCTACTTGTGCTAGTAATGTTAGCAGTTTTCATGGTTTAGCAAGTTTTTATAGAAGGTTTGTTAAAGACTTTAGTTCTATAGCTGCACCTTTAAATGAACTTGTTAAAAAGAATGTAACTTTTGAATGGAAAGAAGAGCATGAAAACGCCTTTAAAAAATTAAAAGACGAATTGACCCACGCCCCTCTTCTTGTATTGCAGAATTTTCATAAAGCTTTTGAGATACACTGTGATGTCTTCGGGATAGGTATTGGTGCTGTTTTAATGCAGGAATCAAGGCTGGTGGCTTATTTTAGTGAAAAGCTTAATGGGCAGCCATAAAGTATGCAACTTATGACAAGGGGTTGTATGCTTTGGTAAGATCATTATAGGTTTGGCAACACTATTTATGGCCTAAAGAGTTCATTATTCATTCTGATTATGAAAGCCTTAAATTCTTAAAGACTCAAGGTAAATTGAATAAAAGGCATGCTAAATGGTTATAATTTATTAAATCTTTTCCATATGTGATAAAATACAAATCTGGTAAAGAAAATGTTGTAGCTGATGCATTGTCTAGGAGATACACGTTATTTACCTACTTGAATACTAAACTACTTGGTTTTGATTTAATCAAAGATTTGTACAAAAGTGAGGCTAATTTCCAAACCATTATTGATCAATGTACGTTAAGGCCAAATGGAGATTTTTATATGCATGATGGATTTTTATTTAAGAAAGATAAATTGTGCATACCCTCTTGTTCCATTTGAGATTTGCTAGTTGAAGAAACCTATGTGGGAGGGTTAATGGGGCACTTTGGAATTGTTAAAATACTTGCTGTTTTAAATGAACACTTTTATTGGCCTAATATGATAAAAGATGTAAAAAGTGTTTGTGATAAATGCATTGTGTATCGAAAGTCATGTCTCATGTTTTGTACACATCATTGCATGTTCCTAGTCATCCTTGGATTGATATTTCTATGAATTTTGTACTTTGATTACCTAGGTCATGCAATGGTAATGATAGCATATTTATAGTTGTTGATAGGTTTAGTAAAATGGCGCATTTCATTGCATGTGCTAAAACTAATGATGCTACACATATTGCTGATTTATTCTTTAAGAAAGTTGTTTGATTGCCTGGTATTCCACAAAGTATTGTTAGTGATAGGGATGTTAAATTCTTATCTCATTTTTAGCGAACTTTATGGAATAAGTTAGGCACTAAATTGTTGTTTTCTACTGCTGCACATCCACAAACTAAAGTAGTTAATCGCACTTTATCTACCTTACTTTGTGCCATTATTCAAAAGAACTTAAAGAATTGGGAAAGCTATTTACCTCATATTGAGTTTGCATATAATAGGACTTTGCATAGTTTACAAATTGCTCTCCTTTTGAAGTTGTTTACGAATTTAATCCATTAACTCCACTTGATATTTTACCTCTTCCTACTAATGAGTTTATTAATGTAGAAGGTAAAAAGAAAGCAGATTTTGTGAATGAGTTACATGAAAAGTTCGAACCAATATTCAAAGGCGTAATGAACGATATGCTAAACAAGCCAATAAGGGTAAAAAGCAAGTGATATTTGAACTAGGAGATTGGGTTTGGATTCACTTAAGGAAAGAAAGGTTTCCCGATAAAAGGAAATATAAGCTTCATCCTAGAGAACATGGTCCTTTTCAAGTTTTGGAAAGAATTGGAGATAATGCTTACAAGATCGAGCTTCCAAGTGAGTATGGCAATGTCTCATCTACATTTAATGTTTCTGATTTATCTTTGTATGATGTAGATGATTCGAGGATGAATCCTTTCGAGAAGGGAGGGAATGATGACAATTCACCCATGTCCATAGTGCCAAAACCGACTTCAAATGTTGAATCCTTAGAGAATCTTGATAGACCAATGACAAGATCAAGGAGCAAGAGGATGAAGGCTGCATTGCACTCATTGTTAACAACACATTGTGGAGACTTTGACAACTTTGAAGAAGCTTACACGATATCTCTCACTAATGGAGCATTATGGAATATTTCTTCAATCACAATTCATGATGATATTCCTAAGAGTTCTACATTGGAGCTTAAGGAAATTCCACCTTGAAGAATATTCATGGAGCAATTTCATTGAAAACCAAGAAGGCGTGCTTGGGCTTTGCCATTTAATGGATCACGCCATTCTTAATTAAAAATAGGATTTATTTTTTTGTAATAAATTAAGTTCATTAACGTCATTATTGGGCTTAATATTTCAGTTATTAGTTAGTTAATTAATTACTTGGCCCAATTATCTTGCATGATAATGGCTTGTAATGGATTTAGGAAAGTAACTTCCTATGTTTTAGGAGTTTTACCCTGTCCTACTTTTTAGGAAGGAATCCGTGTACTACTTTTTAGCTAAAATCGTGTGTTGGTTTTAGGAAAGTGTTTTGTTTTTAGTGTTCCATTCCAATTTAGAAGTTTTTTAAAATAGGATTAGTTAGTTAAGCATGAAGTTCAATTCTAAATTGACTTCTTGCTAGGGTTTATGTTACACGTTTTTGTAGCCTATTTAAAAGGCAAGTTTTAACGTTTTTTTTATCATTGAATAAATAAGAAATACGTTAGCTTTGCTAAATTGCAAATTTGTTTGCTACCTTTTTGAAGTTTCAATTAAGTTTAGTTGATTTTCAAGCCAATTCCACAAGCCTTTAGCTAGGATCTTTAGGTGAGCCGTCCAGTTCTTGATTTTAAGAACAAGCCGAACCTATTAGTTTAGTCTCGATATTTACACGAGATAGGTTAATTTGTTTGTTATAGGCGTGGGGGTAGGTTTGATTGGCTTCTATCCAATCTTCAAGTTTTTCCTTGTTTGCTTTTCTGCTCTGTTTGTTGTTCTTGTACGTTTTGGTCATCTTTATTACAGCACGGTCCCAAGTTGTGGTATACTTGGTGGTCTAGTGATGCGTGTAGTCGTATATGTTCACCAATTTTACCCTAACACTACTGTAGTAGTGGTGAGAGGGATCGATCCACAAGAAAGAGAGTGGTTTCAAGAATTCAGTAATGTTGTCACAAAAACAAGTCACAAATAGATAATGACAGCATCAAGAAGAGAGGAACAAGAAGTAACAACCACAAGTCCAGTGAATGAAGGAAATGCGATAACAAGTATGAGAAGGATGTCCTAGGGTCTTATATCAGAAGAATGCACTTTAGAAGACTCAACACAGTGCACTTGACACACAAGTAAAGCAAGGAGGAGACCTAAATGCCTAGGAGGCTAGCTCACAGCCAGCATGGCGACCGCGCTGCACTCTATCCTCCCTGACATCTCTTTCCCATGGCGAGGCCTAAGAGTGACGAATGAAAACCGCATTGTCCCAACTCCTTGAGGTTAACGAATCTAGCATGCAATTCCTAAGATCTTCCCATGGCGAGGCCTGACCTAGGTCCTAGAGTCTCCTCTAGCACTGGAGAGTTTCTTCTCACTTATTCCTAACGACTCAAATGATCGTAGACCGGCATGGCGACCGCATCTCAGAACATGATCAGGCAAAGCAAGTGAATGACTCAATATTCATACTTTCAGTCCTCGTTCCATGTAATTCACACATATATCGGTGAATCTCACCTAAACTCAGCATGGCGACCGCAATTAAAGTTCAATTTAATCAATAAAGTGCAAATTTATGGAACTTAACATAATTCAAGCATTAAAACCAAGTATGATTCCATTCTTTAGAAATTGTGTCAACCGCATGGCGTTGCGTCATCTAATTTCACACTCATCATGTTCAAACCCTAGAACATCGTGAATTTAGCCACAGAACTCCATTCTTAATTCACGATCATGAGATTGCAACTTGAAACAGTACATTTTCATTATATGGAAAGAATTTACAGGTTGAATTGCTTCAAAAGCTTTAATTTTACAAGAGAATCGTGAATTGCCTCCTTAATTGAGGAAAGAATTACAACGATCGGACCAAAGCTTCGATCGGAATTTAAAACGGAGCTAAAATGTTAGAGAGAAAATCTAGAGAGAGAAAGAGTCTAGAGAGAGAAATTGCCGCTCAAGATAACAAATCTGGTAAAAATTCTAGAAAGTCTGACTCCCCCAAAATAATGACAATTTCCTCTATGTATAGAGGTTTAAAGCTTCTTCTACACGCTAACGTAAAATAAGCAATTAATTACAAAAATGCCACTGAGTAAAATAAACTGTCCCAAAATTGGCACGTGCACAAGCCTCCATGTCAACACCCAATCTTGCAATCCCACGCCTTTGGGCCAACTTGCACCATGCCTTCACAGAGCCAGCACGCCTTGAAGCCTCAAGGAATCACGTCTCTAGAATCTTGCACAAGCCAAAGGCCATCTTCAACACTTAGCCAAAATTAAGCCCTAAAAATCATCATTTTCATGGCGATGCATCTTTACGTTGCATCGCCATGTTAAGCCTCACACACGGCGACGCATCTTTACATTCCATCGCCGTGCTTTGTGTCGTGTGGCAATGCATCGTGAAGATGCATCGCCGTGTTGTGTGTTGTGTGGCGACGCATCGTGAAGATGCATCGCTGTGTTGTCCTCCATGTGGCGATGCAACTTTACAAAGTTGCATCGCCGTGCGTTGTGCATGGATAGTGTGTGCATGTACTTGTGAAGTATGTGAATTGTGCATGAAATGCTTGTGTATGCAATGGCAAGGGTGTAGTTCATGATGTGTGGCAAGTGAGTACATGTGTGTGCTGTGGTTGTGTACATGTGGGGTGTGCATGCGTTGGTGCAAGTGTGCATGGACGAGTTCATGTGTGCATTTTGTGAAGCTTGTGTGCATACGCCGCCCATGGTGTGTGCGAGGCATGCAGTGAGGTGTGTGCGGTGAGTGAGGTGAGGTGTGTGCCATGAGTGAGGTGACTTGTGTGCCACGAGTGAGGTTAGTTGTGTGCCACGAGTGCGGCAGTGTGCATAATCGGTATTGAATTTGTTAAATTTGTTACGTTCATGTTTTTAATCTGAATTTGATGAATTGAGATTTGATTGCGGTCATCATGCTGAGTTGAGTCTTAATTTGTAAAGTTTGGACGAGAATCATGAATGAGAACTTGAGAATGCATGAGTTCGTAAAACTGTTTGAAATTGCACAGATCTTAAGGCTAGGCCTCACCATAGGAAGCTCTGAGACTGTATAATTCTGGAGATTAGGTGATAAGAGATTCTCCTACTCAGATGATGAACTTACATGCTAGGATCGGGCCTCACCATGGGAGATTCTAGGTGTTAATGCCTGAGTAATTTGAGTGGGGAATTGAGATGACATGGTACACTTCACCATCCTTAGGCCCGATCATAGGATAGGATGGTGTCGGGAGATTGAAATTGTAGTGTAGTGACCATGCTAACTATAATTTCGGGCTCAAATTGTGATTCTCCTCGTTTGTTTTAATTGTATGTTAGTGATACCGCATGTGTATGTATGAGAAGTTGCATTCACCCGGAAGTAGCCTAGATTATCAGCTTAATTCTCTTGAGAACTTACCTTTTACTTCTTTGAATCTTATCCGTGTTTCATTTACAATCTCTTGTTTGTTTTATTTTGTAATCAGTATTCTTTTAGTATTGTTCTATTTTGGTGATATAATTGAGCATATCAACTTTCTTGAATCGACTATTTCCCTAAGGAACGAAACCTAGCTCACTGCTACTATATTCAGTGTAATTAGGATAAATTGACGAGTCACGACACTCTATATCAATTTTTGGCGACGTTGCCGGGGAATTAGGCACGGTTCTGGAATTTGTTGAATTGTTCTAGACTTTACTTGTTCTACTTTGTGTTTTTGTTAGTGTCATTTACTTTGTTTTACATTTTGTGTTGTTTTGTTCTGTTTTGTGTACCTTGTTATTCTCTGTTCCTTTCATTGTTATCCGTGGTATTTGCTCTCGAGGTTGTTTCCATTAGAAGTTTTGCTTTGGTGTTTAGTTTCATTGGGGTTATATTTCACCTTTTGTGTATTGTATGCCCAGGTTATGATCCTGTGGAGATCCCGAGTTTGAATTAGACCTTGAATTGGCAAAAACTCTAAGGATTCAGGCCAAGCAGAGAGATATGGCAGCTCAAGGAGTTCAAGCACCTAGGTTTGGAGATCACTACGCAGTAAACTTTGACAATTGCTTTGGGCAGCAGGACATAGACGTGGAAAGTTATCACATTCCTCCATAGATAGTCTCCATGATCACTCAGGGTCAGTTCTTCCAAGGGCTTGACAATGAGGATCCTAACGACCACCTCGATTGGTTCCTGGGATTATGTAGCACCTTCAAGCTGCCGAGAGTTGATAGGGGTGAGGTTCACAGAATTTTGTTCCCTCTGTCTCTGCATGGAAAGGCTAAACACTGGTTTAAGAGTATTGGAGGAGCCAATGCAGCGATGTTATTTGATGATTTACAGAAAAGGTTCTTGTCCAAATACTTTCCTCCAGCCAAGCTTGAAAAGAGAAGGTTGGAAATTATGAACTTCCAACAACAAGACAGTGAGTCATTTCGGGAAGCTTGGGAGAGATTCAACGATTTGATTAGGCAATGCCCCAACCATGACTTAGGCGAAATTAGGGAATTAAATACTTTCTTCAAAGGCCTAACCCCTGAATCCTCTTTGATGGTTAAAACTTGTGCTAATGGGGCACTTAAAGACAAATCTGTGCCTGAGGTGCGTGAATTGTTCAATCAGATAGCTGAGGATGAATACCACTTTCCAGAGACTAGAAAGTCACATGCCAGGAGATAAAGAGGAGTACTTGATTTAGACGAGGAGACTTCACTCAGTGCTAAATTTGAAGCTCTTGCCAAGCAAGTGCAAACATTGAAATCTGCTCAAACCAAAGCCCCAGTACTTTCATGTGGACTATGCAAAGGAGAACATCACACGGATGAATGTGCAATCACTACTGAATCTATTCAATATGTGAACAACTACAGCAACAAACCTCAATATGGATGAAACTATTCTGGAAATAATTACAGTGGAGGCAACAGACAATATGGAGGAAACCAAGGCAATTGGAATCAGCAACAAAACCAAGGAGGAAATTATTATCAAGGAAATGAACAAAGAAGGGCAACCAATGCTCCACCAGGTTTTGATCATCAAGCCAGTACCTCAGAACACAGGAAACCATCAATGGAAGATATGTTCAAGAGTCTTATGGAAAAGGTCGACAAAAATGAGGACAGATTTGTGGCTTTGGAGACCACTGCAAGATATCATGATGCCATACTTAAAAACATTGAGGTGCAATTGGGACAACTTGCTAATGCTATACATCATAGGCCTAGTGGATCTCTTCCCAGTGATACGGTGCCAAATCCAAAGAAGGTGGGGATTAATGCCATTATGTTGAGAAGTGGTAAAGAAGTGCAAAAATCATCTAAGCCTGAGGAGGAGGAATGTGTCATTGAGGAGGAAAGTGTTCAACTGGAGGAAGAGAATGTTTATGAGGACATGGCACCGAAGAAGGTTGATGAACAAGAAACTCTTACATTGAAAAAGAAGGGTGAGCAAACTAACTCAAAAACTGTGAAGAAGGAGATACCAGCTAGGGTAGGAAATGAGATCACCAAGAACTCCAATCCTTATAACTATCCTGAGTATGCCCCCAAACCTCCTTTTCCAGAAAGAAAGAAACCACCTCCAAAACAAGGACCTCAGTTCAAAAGGTTCATGGATGTTATCAAGCAAGTGAACGTGAATCTACCATTAATGGATTTGGTGACTGCCATGCCCAAATATGCAAAATATTTGAAGGACCTCATTTCGAACAAAGAGCAAATTTTGAGGTGTGAAGTTCCCATGATGCTCTCTGAATGTAGTCAAGCATGGATGGTGCACAACTTGCCTCCTAAGCTAAAAGATCCAGGCAGTTGTACAATACCCTGCAGAATTGGTACAAGACAATTTTCAAAGGCTCTTTGTGACTTGGGAGCTGGCATTAACTTGATGCCCCTTTCCATTGCAATCAATGTTGGACTTGGTGAGAGGATTCGGCCAGTGGCTGTTACACTTCAGCTGGCAGATAGGTCTTTGGTGACTCCCACGGGCTTAGTCGAGGATGTACTGGTAAGAATTGACAAATTCACTTTGCCTGTTGATTTCATTGTTCTCGATATGGAGGAAGATCCTGAAGTTCCTCTAATATTTGGTAGACCTTTTCTAGCAACTGGTGATGCATTAATTGGTGTGAGAAATAAGACAGTCACATTTCGCATTAATGATGAACAAGTAGTTTTTGATGTCAACTATGCCATGAAGCATCCCTCAGATGTAGAGACTTGTTTTATAATCAGAACTGTTGCTTGTTCAATGCATATGCTTGATGATAAAGTTGCTCATGACTATTTTTGCACTGATGAATTGAATATGCACAATGAGGATTGTAAGATTGTGGAGTTAGACAAGGAAGATTGCATGATTCTTAATGAACTTGAAAATCTTGTAGAATGTTGTGTTATTGAAGAATCTATATGTGAAATGCAATATGAAGTGTTTGATGTTCAAATGGAAACAAGTGTGGTAGAAGATAGGTTACATGATTCTTGTGATGAAATGTTGAAAGATGAAAAATGCCTTGTTGCTACTAACACGTCTTGTACTCCCATTGAGGTGAGGAAAGATGAGAATTTATGCAGGAATGAGAAGTTGCTGCTATCCATTGAAGTTCCTCCAAAGCTTGAACTCAAACCACTTCCACCTTATCTGAAATATGCTTATCTTGGTGAGAATGAAACTTTGCCGGTGGTGATATCTTCTACACTGGACGGTTGGCAAGAGGAGAAACTCTTGGTTATTTTGAGGCAATACAAGAGGGCTCTGGGTTGGACAATTGCAGACATCAAAGGCATTAATCCTTCCATATGCATGCACAAGATTCTCTTGGAAGAAAATTCAGTACCTGTAAGGGATAGGCAGAGGAGGTTGAATCCTCAGATGATGGAAGTAGTGAAAAAAGAGGTGATTAAATTGTTGGATTTCGGAATGATTTTTCCCATATCAGACAGTGAGTGGGTGAGCCCAGTTCAGTGCGTCCCGAAAAAAGGAGGTGTGACAGTGTTCAAGAATGAGGCGAATGAATTTCTGGAAACAAGGGTGGTCAATGCTTGGAGAGTCTGCATGGATTATAGGAAACTCAACTCAGCAACAAGGAAGGATCATTTTCCTTTGCCATTTCTTGAGCAACTCTTGGACCGTATTGCTGGATTCTTGTATTATTGTTTTCTGGATGGATACTCTGGGTATAATCAGATAGCCATAGACCCAAAGGATCAAGACAAGACAACGTTTACATGCCCCTTTGGTACTTTTGCCTACAAAATAATGCCATTCGGATTATGCAATGCACTTGCCACTTTTGAATATTTTGGTGACCAGAAAAGTGGTCACCAATTATTAATAGAATTAATTTGTTGTTTATCATATAAACTTAAGTAGGTTAAATAATAAGTGACTATTAAAATGGCAAAACATTTAACTTTTGGGTGTTATATAGGGAAAGTTTGGTGTTTGAATCTCATGTGCTATATTATGATATCTAAAATAAATATTTCCATAAAAGTTATTGTCTTAATAAAATTAACAAAATGCTACACATTACATTAATTTTGAGGTTGGTTAAGTGGCAAGTTTATTAAGTATGAAAGCTATAGTCACATGTTCGAATCTCTCTACATTGAAATCCTTTTTTTTTGGGAAATTAACAATAAATAATACTTTGGTCCCTCAAATTTATATCTAGATCTCTAATACATAAATAATAAAAATAGTCTTATAGATTTGAATTGGGGGATTTAACAAGAAATTGTACTTTATTCTCTCAAATTTATATCTCTTCAATTAGATTTATAATTAAATAACAAAAATAGCTTTATAAATTTCAATTGATCTTAATTTAAAGAAATTAGTTCTTTAATTAAACAAAAAAAATATGTTGGGGTTTTTAATAAGAAAGTGCACTTTGATCTCTCAAATTTATAAATGTGAATTACATCTCTAATTAAATAACAAAAATGGCCTTATAAATTCGAATTGCTCTTAAATTAATTTAAGAATTCAATGTAGGCTAAATTAATTTAAGAAAGGCCACAATTATATAAATAAAATATTAGACTTATAAATGTAATATTTGATAATAATTCAATTTGGGCCAAATGGCCTAACAATATAATATAGTGCCCAAAGGAATTGATAGGCTAAATTAATGCCACAATAATGAATCATGATTTGTGTTTGACATATTAAGTTATTAATAATAATAGTAAGACACCCTAATATTTTTATTTTTGCCCCTTTTCACATTTAAGAAATGATTTTAAATTAATTTAGGAATTCAATGTAGGCTAAATTAATTTAAGATATACAAATATGTAAATAAAATATTGGACTTATAAATGTAATATTTGATAACAATTCAAATTGGGTCAACATAATGGCCTAACAATACAATATAGTGCCCAAAGGAATTGATGGGCTAAATTAAGGCCACAATAATGAATCATTATTTGTGTTTGACATATTAAGTTATTAATAATAATAGTAAGATACCGTAATAAAGCCGCAAATATGTAAATAAAATATTGGACTTATAAATGTAATATTTGATAAGAATTCAAATTGGGCCAACATAATGGCTTAACAATATAATATAGTACCCAAAGAAATTGATGGGCTAAATTAAGCCCCAATAATGAATCATTATTCTTTTGGACCTATTAAGTTATTAATAATAATAGTAAGACACCCTAATATTTTTATTTTTGCCCCATCACATTTAAGAAATGATCTTAAATTAATTTAGGAATTCAATATAGGCTAAATTAATTTAAGAAATAGGCCACAAATATGTAAATAAAATATTGGACTTATAAATGTAATTTTTGATAATAATTCAAATTGGGCCAACATAATAGCCTAACAATATAATATAGTGCCCAAAGAAATTGATGGGCTAAATTAAGCCACAATAATGAATCATTATTTTTTTGGACCTATTAAGTTATTAATAATATCAGTAAGACACCCTAATATTTTTATTTTTACCCCATCACATTTTGAGAAGGGCATAAATTATTTTTTATTAACTAAATTTAGTGTGAGTTAGTAACATTCAAATAATATATTTAAAAAAGTATTAATCTTATTATTTTATTGAGGATATCTAACACTTGAAGTCCAGCTAGTATTGTAAAACTATTTTTATATTATAATATTTGAATTCAAAAGAATAATTTACTCATTATTTCACTAATACCCTTACTCTTTTTATTTTTTTTAAGTTAATCATTCTTTCAATATGCTTTATGATTCTATTTTATTAAAATTATGTATGTTATTTACTTTAGTTTAAACATTTTTTTTTACACAATATGGGTGAGCTATAGTTGAATTAGTTTCAACATTAGTGTAAATATATAGCTTATATACACATTGAAATGACCAAGTAATGATGTAAGTGTCACCTTCCAAATGACCAAGTTCATTATTAAATCATGTTATATTATTTTTGCAACAGTATTTTTAAATTTTTTATTCTTATTTATTATTAAAATATAAAACTTAAAAATTAGAAATTTAATTTATTAAAAAAAAATAATATCTCTTAATACAATTTTGCACTATTAGTAAACTTATAAAACTACAAGTATAAGTATTACTTATTATTAATTATTTTGTTGTACTTTTAATGTGCATGAAATTAAAAATAATTATCAATGTAAAAAACTTTAAAAAAAAATTAGAAAGACTTATTTACAAAAAAAACTTATAAAATAATTAGACATTACACACTAAACACTCAAATAATTAGACATTATAAAAAACTTATTTAAAAAAACACTCAAACACTCGATTAGAAAGGCTCTCACTCACAAACACATGCCCAATCCTCCCAACACTTAATCAATTTTAGCCCTATCAATTGAAGAACCTATTTGGAGCTGAAAAGCTATAGCCACGAAGCTCTCCTCTTCTCCAAGAATCGAAACCAGCTACCTTCAGCAACCAGCAACTCCCACAATCAGCTGCTCTTCTTTCACCAGATCAACACCATCGTGCGGCTATGGCTCAAGCTCCACCAGATTCTTGGCAACTGATGGCTTCACCTACTTCTTTCTGCCGGGGAGGACAGTTAAAGAGCATCTCGAAGCTTCCAGCTTCTCTTTGGCTGATGCCGAAAAGGCGCGGGCTTTGAAGCTTAGCTTCATGTTCAACTCTCCATGTTCAGCTTACTTTGATCCATGGCTAGAGAAGTTGGCCCTTCAGCTTATTGTACCAAACTCTAACTTCTTTTCAGGAAATATTGAACCAAAGGAAGCAGAATCAATGGTATAGCTTATTGAAGATCTCTTTTACAAGGGTCCCCAACCTTTATCTCTTGGTTTATTTGCAGCTTAGCACTTTACGACTAGAGTTGTTAAGCTTGAAAGGGGTGTAAGTTACTTATACACTATGGAAGGTCTTAATCCAAGTGATGAAAATTCTGCCCTTTTGCATTATACTCAGGTACATGTCTTGAAAGCTTTAGCAAATTAATGAGTGGAGTACTTTTCTTTGATACTATTTGAATTTCTAAAATTTGAAAGAACCTATTTATGCATCTAGATTTACCCCAAATTCATTCAACTAGATATAAATTATTTTCTTCTATGCATTACTGAGTAAAGGATTTAGAAATTTTGGGTAAGTAAAACTTTTCTTTTGGACAAGTGAAAGAGCTTACACTTGGGAAGAACATATGGTACCATAACATATGGTACTATGTGTATGCTATTAAAAAGAATTTGATATTGGTGTACATTGGTTTTAGATTATTCAATTAAGATAATGGATTTGTGTTATGTAAAGTTTTTTAGAATGGGTAGTTATCTATACCACATTCATGGGTAGTTTTGGTTCGAAGAGTTTTCCTTTATGAGTCTATGGATATGATCTCACTGTAACATCTTCCTAACAACCCTAGATCATCATATTCACCATGCAGTAGTAGTAGTATTCTTGTGTAAATGGACACATTTTTCTCTCTTTTCTCTCTCAGTCATTAAAGATATTGACATTTACCATGTAATCATCACAAGATGATTGTCCTATTTTGACTAAGATATATTCTCAGTGTACAAAGTACGAACATATATGGAGATATATATTATGTGCATTTGGTCCGAAAACAAATTAAATTAAATTAAATCTGAGTCTTTGACAAAAGAAAACATGACTGGCTCACATAAATATAATGTATAATCCAAGGTTTTTATTTTTAACTTTGATGCATATATACACTTCTTGCAACAAAAGGATCCTAATCCATTATTACTTTCTTTTTCTTCGATAATTGTCATAATGATGGAGAAAATATCAAACTGAATTGATGGCTCCAAAGGACTACTTTTTTGTTCAATCTAGGGCCACAGTACAACCAAGTCAAACTTCAGATGGTGATCATAATTGTAGCATTAACATATCTAAACTTGTAACTATGTCTCTACATCTTGGTAATTAAATTTCAACATAAACTTAAAGATGATAAGGTATACATTTCTGGTATCTCATCCTCTAATGGAGCACTATGTGTCTTGTACAACAACTTTTGGAGAATCATAGTTTTACACTCAAATGTTTTTCAGATAGAAGTACATAGAGTACATGGATTACACTCAAATGTTTTTCATCTTATATTTTTTGGTTGGCACATGATTGGAACTTGAGCATATCATTTAAGATTGGCTAATAAGACTTATTGTACCATTTTATTACGGTTAAATTTCTCAACGTAAGTTTGTTGAAATTGTTACGATTGGTGCCATTACACTTTGAACAAAATACTTTCGTTATTATAAAATTTGTGAAACCCACATGAATATACATGAACATTGATTGGTATACTTTTAAATTTAGGTATTATATTATTTCTTCATGTTTGTGATATTTTATAATGGTACATGATATGTTACAAAAAAATTTTAACCTGTTTATTCGAATTATTATGAAGGTTGAAAAAAACTAAAGAGTTGGAAGTGTCAACTCTCCTAATGGATGAAGAATGAAATGGTGGGCGTTCTTGACACTAGAGAGTTGAAGTATCAACTTTTTGTATGGTGGATTAGTACTTTTGCGTTATATTTATTGGATATTAGAATATTATGGTATATTTCTTGGATATTACAATGTTGGATATTTGCCATGTATTGGTATATTTTAATGTTTGTTCGATATTGTTATTATGAACATGTTTTATTTTTTTGTCACCATATGATAATGTTGACAATATTTCCTTCATTATTGACCAAAATTTTAGTCACCAAATCCTATAAAATGACCACGTTTTTCCTATAAAATGATCACCATTTGGTGACTACCATATTAATCACCAATGCTTGTCTATAATATGGTCACAAATTATTCTTTGGTGACCACACTTTTAGTCAGCAAAACATCTATAATATGGTCACCAATGTTTGTCATGACCTTTGTTGACCAAATAATTAGTCACCAATTCGTCATCATTGGTGACCATTTTTTTGCTCACCAAATATCATGTCACGTGTTGTTTGACCATTGCTCATTTATTGACGACATAATGTTGGTCACCAATTCAGTCACCAAAAATTAGCACTTTGGTGACCAACATGCAACTTTTGGTGACTAAATTGGTGACCACTTTTTCAGTTACTATTTTGGTGACCGTTTTTGTTCTAGTCACCAAAATTATCTTTTGGTGACCACCAACTAAATCAGTCACCCCAGTGACTGGGCATTGGTGACTACCGGGTGACCAACCAAAAATTTGTCACCAAACCCTTTTGGTGACCACTTTTAGCTCTTTGGTGACCATATATTGTATGTCACCAAAGACCTTTTTTCTTGTAGTGTAAATGGAGCCCAACTCAATTACACCACCACTGAGAAGGAAATGTTGGCAGTTGTGTTCTCATTTGATAAGTTCCGAGCCTATCTTTTGGGTTCCAAAGTCATAGTGCATACGGACCACGCTGCTCTGAAGTACTTATTGGCCAAGAAAGAAGCAAAGCCTCGAATAATAAGGTGGGTGTTACTCTTGCAAGAATTTGATGTGGAGATTAAAGACAGAAAAGGGTGTGAAAATGTTGTGGCTGATCACCTTTCTCAATTGGAAACTGAGGCTCAAGATGATTCAAGGATTTTGATAAAGGAAGACTTTCCAGATGAACAAGTCTTCAAGATAGAAAAGGGATGTCTGCCTTGGTATTCTGAAATTGCAAATTTTGTGGTTGCAGGCAAAGTTCCCACGTATTACTCTCATGAACAAAAGAAGAAATTGAGAAATGATGCTAAACATTACTTTTGGGAGGATGATGCCTTATACAAATCTTGCAGTGATCAAATTATCAGAAAATGTGTCAAGGAAGAAGACAATGAGGACATTTTGAGAGCATGTCACGAGGGTTTTTGTGGAGGCCATTTTGGTTCAGCCAAGACAGGGTTCAAAATTCTTCAATCTGGTTTCTATTGGCCTAATATTTTCTTAGATACCAAGGTTTGGGTTGGACAATGTGATAAATGTCAAAGGACTGGGAATATATCCTCAAGGAATGAAATGCCTTTGAATAATATCCTCGAGGTTGAATTGTTTGATATCTGGGGAATAGACTTTATTGGTCCTTTTCCAAAGTCAGGAGGCATGGAGTACATCCTAGTAGCTGTGGATTATGTTTCAAAGTGGATTGAAGCTAAAGCTCTTGCCCACAATGATGCTAGGAGTGTTACTGCTTTCTTGAAATCACATATCTTCACACGGTTTGGCACTTCAAGGACGATCATATCTGATGGTGGTACACATTTCTGTAATAAGCTTTTTGAATCTCTCCTCGCTAAATACGGGGTGACACATAAAGTTTCTACTGCATACCATCCACAAACCAGTGGGCAAGCAGAAATTTCAAACCGAGAAATCAAGAGGGTTCTGGAGAAGGTTGTTAACCCTAGTAGAAAGGATTGGTCATCAAAGCTAGATGATGCTTTGTGGGCATATAGGACAGCCTATAAAACTCCAATTGGAGCTTCACCCTTTCGATTGGTTTTTGGTAAGGAGTGTCACTTACCTGTGGAGCTTGAGCATAGAGCATATTGGGCAATTCAAAAGCTTAACTTGGATTTAGATGGAGCTCAATCGAAACGTATGATGGATTTGAATGAATTAGATGAGTTCAGGTTCAATTCATATGTGAATGCTAAGATGTACAAGGAAAGGACTAAACGATTACATGATGCAAAGATACAATCTAAGAATTTTGCTCCTGGACAAAAAGTTTTGCTTTACGATTCCAGATTGAGGTTGTTCCCTGGAAAGCTTAAATCTAGATGGACTGGACCATTTACAGTTGTCACAGTCATGCCATATGGAGTGATGGAGATTCAAGATGAAAAGAAGGGCAATTCATGGAAGGTGAATGGCCATAGGTTGAAACCTTATTTGCTTCCAGAGGACAAGGATTTGTTCCATGGTGTGACTGCCCCTCAAGCATTATATCTCGATGATCCTATCATGTCTCACTAAGACAGGAATTGGTCGGGCTGATGACATTAAACCAAGGGCTCCTGGGAGGCAACCCTGATTTTCTTCCTTTGTCTTATTTGTTGTGATTTCTTTTCTTTGTTAATTCTAGTTTGAGTTGCATTTGGTGGCAATTTATGGCACAATCTCATAACATAACTTGAGTACATTTTTGTAGAGTCTCAGAAGGATGATGGGCATTATTGATAGAAGCAGGGAGTAAAATTTTGCTTTTCAATCCATGTGGGTATAATGATTTTCACATTGTCTACCACTAAGGTGTAAGTTCTGTTGGTAAGAATTGATACTCATCCCGTGAACTTAAATGCATGACTGGTTTGGATGGTTTCAATTATTGAGTAGTGAGGACAACAAGCTATGACATGTCTGTTTCCATTTGTTGATATAATCATTCATATGTGTTTGTTGGATAGTGAGTATGTCATGAATATATAGTGCGCATTCTCCTTTTGCATGCTCATTACTCTTCTCTCTACATCACTTCTCTTGCTCGATATTTCTCATTTTTGAATCATGGATTTTTATGCTCCTCATCAGAATCCTTTTGAGTATGCCATCTTTAGTGAAGATTCGGGCACCATCTCATCTTCTTCTTCTTCTTCAACTGATGGGGATATGGTGATTGATTTTGAGCCGGCTAACTTTCCTCATTTTGTCAATGCCACTGCTGAGAGATTTTACCATAGTTTTCTCCATAGGCCAGTGAGGATTGAGAGACCCTTCGTGGACCCTTCCAGGAGATTTGAGAATGTGATCTTCAGTCATTCGTGGTCTCATTTTGCACGAGCTTCGGTTGTGGTGAATATGGATATAGTTAGAGAATTTTTTGCTAACTCCCGAGCTCATGGTGTTCATACAGTGTTTGTGAGGGGGAAGTATTTGCGAGTCAACCGACATAGCATCAATATGCTTTATCTTCTTGATGATTTTCCTCGTAACACTTATTGCAGGTTGGTGAGGGCCGAAAATACTGATCATTTGTTGGCTGTGGTGGCTTTACCTGGTGCTGCATGGGTAAGGAATGCTAGACAGGAGGCTTTATATGTCTTCACCAGTGAGCTTACTGTCGAGGCAAAAATGTGGTTGCTGTTTATCAATTCTAGGATTTTACCAACTAACCGTGCAGATATCGCATCTAGAGACCGCGTTCTGTTGATTTATGCTATTTTACATGATTTCTCTATTGATGTTGGGAAACTGATCTTACGGTTCATCAGGCGAGCACAACGAAGTGAGTTTGCACCGATGTATTTTCCAGCTCTGATAACAGCCATGGCTCGTGAGCAAGGAGTTAATATCACTTCAACTGACAATCCTCAAAATCCTCTTGGCCTGTTGGGGCCTCCTCAGTGGCCTGCTTTACAAGAGGAGGAAAGACTTGCCAAACTTTCTCGTGGCTTGTAGAAAGTGGAAGGCCAGGTTCCTTTGTCTTGATTGTTTATTTTATCTCACGGGGACCGTGTCTTATTCAAGTGTGGGGGGAGGCTTCGCCAAGTTATCTTGAAGATGGTTGTGGGTTGCACATGTATGGTTACCTTGATTATGTGTTAAGGGGATTGTTTGCCATAATGGAGTTGAGTATAGTATTAGTAGTGTAGTATTTCGTTATTATGTTTAGCATGTTACGTTTGGCTTTTGTAAGATTTGGATGTTGTGTGCGTGGTGTTAAAGTGAAAAGATTTGTGTGCTAGTTTTGGTGTAAATTTTTGATATTTTGTTGGTGTAAATATTTTGTGTGATTGTTACAATTTTTTATTCATAGTCTTCGGGTTCAATTTCACACACTTGCATTGATGATAAGGATATCTGCATTTCTGAACATATCTGAACATGAATTGAATCTTCTGAAAAGCTGAAAAATTAACGTGGAGATTGGATTGTTAGTGAGTCGTGAATAGAAAATGGATATGAAATGAAAGAAAAGGCTGACATTTTGGGTGGACATTTCTGTGAGTAACAGGATAAGTTCACATGAAAAATATCAAAGCTCTTTGTTTTGTTTTGCTGTTCATTATGTTTCAGAGTATGTGTGATAAGTGTCGGTCAAGCTTGACCGAATTGAGTGTATGCAATAATGTTGATGTTGTAGTCTTGTGAGGAGTGAATGCATAAGAATTGGTAAAAGCTGAGAAGATCACATGACTTGAATTATCAATTGGGTCCCACCTTTGAATGACTTGCTTATTTGGTAGTGTTTGGTGGGAACATTTACTTAGCTTGTGTGACCGATTGCCCTTTTCCTCATTTGTCTACAAAGTGCAACGTCTAGTGCTTGTCTTGGTAAGGTGTCCATTGTTGAAAACATAAGAACGGTGATAATAAAGCTTAGTGCTCACATTAAACCTATCAATTTCATTCCTTCAAAGAGTTGATTCTAGCTTCCTACCAAGGTATGTTTCAAATTTTCATTTAAGCTTTATGAATCTTTGTTGTTCATTGGAATGTTCAAGTTGATGAAGGCGAAAGCATGAATGTGATGATATTGCTGCTAGAAAATGGAAATAAGTTGCATGCAAAAATAACTTGTTGATAGTCAAATGGCAAATGTATGTTAAGTGTGGGGGAGCATGATTACAAATTTCGATTTTTGAATACTCCAGCTTTGCCATGATTCTGTTTTTCAAGCATAACTTGAGTTAGGAATGATGAAATGAGGTGATTCTAGTTGCATTCTTTAGCTAACATGATGGTCTTCAATGTTTATGTTGTACATTTTTGCTAATTGTGGCTGGAACTTAAGACTAAAAAGGCTTAGAATGTGAAGTAAATGTGAAATCAGGAATGTTGAGATTTTGAATCTGCCCAATTTGCCAAGTCTCGGTTTTTTGGAATAACTTGCGAAGGGAATGTCCAAATATGTTGATTCTAGTGGTAGAATTTAGCTGAGAGGAAGGGCTACATTTCTTATGTTATGCACTTTTGCTAGTTCTGCCTGGAACATGATCTAATTTTGAGGACAATGAGTGTTCATGTTTTGAACTATGGTTTGTGAAATGCTGAATCTGAAAAGTTTTGGGACTGTCGGTAGTTTAGCCATAACTTGGCCATTTTGACTCCAAATTGGCTGATTCCTGTCCTCAAATTTCGTTTAAAGCGTGCACTACAACTTTGATGTTCTAAGTGTGAATTGATTCTGCCTGCTTCCTGGATGATTTTTACGATCTTATCATGCTGGTTTTCAGTTTCGGGAATGTGTTTAAATAAGAAAAATGCATGTGCTTAGTGATGTTCTTAATGTATTTGTTTTTCTTTGAGTATTGTGTGACAAGCTGAACTTTTGTTACAGAATGGCACCCAAGAAGGACACCACTTCCAACAAGGCGTCAACTTCGCGAAAAGGGAAAGGTAAAGCTCAGGCACCACCTGTTGATGAATCTGAGTCCGACCCAGAGTACTTCCCAGATGATATGCGAATGTTTGAGGAACCCCCTCGATATGCAATGCAAGCTCCGGTAACCAAGAAGAGGAAAGGAACTCCTGAAATATCTTTCTTTGTTAATGAAGAAGCTAGGCAACGTTGGGAGCAAGGTATCAATGTGAAGTACATACACCTTGAACCAGCTTTCAATGTGGTAAAAGGGCCGTTTAAAAAGATAATGAAGTTTTACAAATTTCATGAGAAGCTTACTGTTGCACCTGGTTTTTGTAATGTGAACATTGCAAGGGAATATTACGCCAATGCAGCATCTCCTGAGAATGTAGCTGTGTATGTGAGAGGCAAATGGATTCGCATCACCAACGAAATTATTAACTCACATTTGGGTACAACCAGTTATTCCTCTGACCCTATACAGTTCCCAGCTAATGAAGAGTTAGATCAAGCTTTGACTGAGGAGTTAGCTCATCCTGGAGCAACTTGGGTACTTAACTCGCAAGGAAGGAATAAGCATATTCGAAATGAATTCTTGAAAAGTGATGTGAAAATGTGGTTGTTGTTTGTGTTGTCTCGCCTCATGCCAAGTTCACAAACTACCGAGGTGGTTCGTAATCGGTTGTTTTTTATTTTTGCAATTCGAAGGAAGAGGCAGATCGACGTGGGTCGTTTAGTCCTTTCAAACATCCAAGATGGAATATCCCCACGCAGTAAGGCACTTTATTTCCCGTTACTGATTCAGGAGATTTGCGTAGAACAAGGTGTGGATGATGAGTTTGGTGACTGGCAAAAGATTAAGCCTCCAATCACTGACAAACTTTATATGAAGTATGTGAGCGTGGACAAGGAAATGGAGCAGGCGAGAATTTCGAGTGCAGAGGCATCTCGGGTGGAGAGTGAAAATCCGACTTATGTTACGGATCAAGGGCAGCATTCTTTTGATTTCGCATCCTTTAATGGAGCAATTCAGGATTTACAACATTCAGTGGAAAATCGGTTCCAATGTTTCGAACAATCAGTTGATCATAGGTTCATGAACTTGGAGGAGAGATGGGAGAGGATGCATGAAGGTGTAGATAATATGCATCAAGAGTGGGCAGCTCATGCTTCAAAGATGGACCATAAATTGGACGATATGACCACGGTGGCTCAACAGCAGTTTGAGGTTTTATATCACAGGCAGATGATGATGCAATTAGAATTGGACAGATGCAACAAAATGGCAGTTTATTATCACAGCGATTCTGGACCACCAAAGCCAATACCAACATCTGCGCAATTGGCGGGATATCGTATTCCAAATCTGTCAATGGATGCTGTGAGTGGATCTATTTTTGAGCTGCCGGCGGGGTGACTGCATCACCTTCCCTGCCACCATTACCTACTTTTGGACGAATTCCTTCTATGCCTCCTACTCCTGAGATTATTCCGCGATCGGAGTTTACACCTGCTGAAAGGATTCCATTGATAGCATCGGGCCAGCCTCTTCAAGGACCTGTGCATGGCCCTTTTCATTATGTGCCGCAGTCAAATGGTGTTCCTTCATTTGCCACGTCTTCTTTGGATGGACAATCTTTCCCCACAGCAGCTGCATTTGGATCTCCTTCTTCCTCAGCTCCATCATCGTTTTCTCAGGGAGTGCCCCCTTCATCTTAGCCTATTACATTGAGGACAATGTTTAATTTAAGTGTGGGGGGTGGAATTTTGTGTGCTGTGTGCTGTGATTGCTATGTTGTCTAATACTTTGTGTGTTGATGGTGTTGTAAAATTTTTTTTTATTTGCATGCGGGTGCTTTATATTGTGAAAAGGGGGATTCGAAGTTGGGAATAATCTTGAAGAGTTCTGAACTTTCATGTTGATTGAGATGTGCTGAGTTGAAGATCATGTGAAGTTTCTCGAAGTGATGAATTTTGTGAAGTTGAAGAGTGGAAGTGTTTTGTTTTGATGTATTGTGAAGTGGTGCCCTTGCTGAAATTTGAAATTTTTCTTTGAAGATTGTTGCTATGATGATTTGCTAGTGCCTTGAAGAAGGAAACATTAAGAGCTTTTGAGAAGTTTTTCTTTGTGAAGTTCAAGTTTGGAAGTGTGTGAAGAGGAGTCAAGGCTGTTTTTGATGTTTTTTTTCTTTTAAGTGATGAGTTTGAATAATCAATGTAGCTATTGTATGTCTAATGAGAAGTAGTAAAAGTTTAGTAGTGGTGTGAGCTATGGTAAGGTCTAGGTCATTTTGTTTAGGCTTGGCTCCTTTGGATATCTTGTTAAACCTTTGGGTTCATCAAAGTTCTATTTCTATTTTTGCATGAGAAAATGGTTTTCTTCCTTTGAATCCAATCTAGATGAAACTAGTACATTTTGTTAATCAAGGCATCATGTTAAAGTAAGATAGATATGCCATGCAAAATTTGTTCTCGGACATAGGAGGAGAATAATTCAATTTGTTTTTGTGGTTATGCATTATTTCGGTTGTTTTGAATGCTCTTGCATACTTAGTCTTTTAGAGACATTTGAGAACTTTTAGTTACACAAGAAATGATATGAAGAAAAAGCTTTTGGCAATTGGGAATGAAAAGCCGAAATACCCTTGGCAAAGAAAAATTGAGAAAAAACAGCCATAAAACTCAGGCAGCTAAAGGAAAATAAGAGCCAAAAGACCCAAGGCAAGCACACCAATATGTGTAAAGAGCAAGCAAAGAAACCAGTAAAGTGCAAATGCGTATGAATGTGAAATCAAGATGGAAGCACCAATGTGCACCATTGATCTTGTGTAACTTTGAGTTTTTGAATGTGGACATTATGATTGTTTGTGCGGAGATATGTTTTGGAACAAAAGAAATAATGCATGCATGAAGAATGGATGAGTTAGTATCCTCAGCACACACTGCACGCATGACATTTTGGTCTTTATTCATCGTGCCTTGATTAATAACTTGTTCTGGAATTTGAAAGTTTGGAATTAAGGATTTGATATGATTTTATTGCATGAAAAATTCGTTTTGATGAATTCAAAGGAGAACAATTTTGACAAAGGAGTGGAGTCTAGTACTGAATGGTTATGATATGTGTGATTGCTTGGGGACAAGCAAAAGCTCAAGTGTGGGGGAATTTGATAAGTTGTTTTTATACCAACTAATATGTGTTAAATTTCTTGGCTTTTGTCTTGCGTTTGGTGCAATTGTGTGGTGGTTTATGTTGCTTTATGCATATTTGTGGTTGCTAGATGAAAATGCGTAAATGGTACAAAAAGGGTGAAAATTATGGTAAATGAAGAGATATATGTAGAGGATGAGAATTAAGAAACTTAAAGTGCAAATTTGGCCAATTTAGGGTTTTGGGCAGATTGTTGGTGCAACTTGTGGTGAGTATAACTCTTTCAATTCTTGTCCGAATGATGAGATCTTGCATGTTCTGGAAAGCCCTTTGGGTGCACTACATTTCTTGTGTTTTAACTATTTTCTAATTCTGGGTGTAAGCATGCGAAACGGGAGCTTCTTTAAGATTGCTACGTTCAGGATTGTTGTGTTGAAGTTCATTGCCACAGTTTGAAAAAATATGCATAACTTGAGTTACAGGTACCCAATGATGCTGAATCGTGAACCATTGGAAAGCTAAGAGGGAGACCTAGAACTCGTAAGTTCACCACCAAGGCTAAATCAGAGGCTAAACCACATTGGCATAGAAGTAGGATGTTGAGCTGGAATGGACACCTTGCCAACACCTTGCCGGCCTTGCCACTCGGCTTGCAACCTTGCCATGCACCTTGCCAAGCAACACCTTGCCAACATACACATTTGTCTTGCCAGGCCTTGCCAAGTCTTGCCAACACACTTTGCCACACACCATGCCGCACATGTGCACTTACCTTGCCAAGCATCCACTTGCACACATTTGGCAGACCACTTGCACATTCTTGGCATCTCACTTTGCCATGCCACATTTGGCATACTACTCATGCACTTTGGCACAATACTTGCACATTTCATTTGGCGCGTCAACCTTGCCATACTAGGAACCTTGCCTTGCCACACCACTTGTGCACAACACAACATGCATTAGTCTTGTCACATACTTTGCTATGCCACTCTTGCCACAACATTTGCACCTTGGCACGCCACACAAGCACAACACTCATGCATTCTTGGCACACCACTCATGCACCCTTTGCACGACAAACTTCACACTTAGGCACACAACTTGGCATAGGAAGAAAACGGGCAGATTACTCCACGAGATTTTGTGGGTGGAAAAAAAGTGGAAATTTACTCCACGAAATTTCGTGGAAGAGAAAAATTTGTGGAAATTTATTCCACGAGATTTCGTGGAGGAAAAAAATGGAAAAATTTGCACTACGAAATCTCGTAGTGCATTTGTGTGTTGTTTTCTTTTGGCCTTGAAAAATCGGTTAAGTATTGAGATGTTTTGATAAGAAGGAAAAGTGGCTAAGTGTTGGAAGGTTTGCTCCATAAAAATTTCAGCTTTGTCACACTTTATTAGTTGGGTCATAACTCTTTCGTCTTAGGTCCGAATTGGTTGTTTCAAACGGCTGTAGAAAGCTAAGACAAAGGGTTACAACTTTCGTGTTTTAAGTTTTCCCTAATTCACAGTGCATCATGGTCAAATTTTGGCTGGAAGTTGCTGCCATAAAACATTGTGTTCTTGAGTTTTCAGGAAATTGGCTAAGTGTTGGAACTTCTGATTTCAGGAGTTCAGCAAGGCAGCAAAAGGCGTGAAGTGTCAAGGCGAGAAGGAGTGAATTCGCAAAGGCTGGACTGCAAGGAAGTCTGCGAGGACGCTGAAGGCGCAATTTCTGTAGGCTTGAAGGCGTGGTTCGACTCTGATTCTTCTATCTGGAGTGTTGAAAAGTGAAGGCGTGAGAGGCAGAAGCCCAAAGGCGCTAACGCTAACTTGAAGGCGCGGCACCGCAAGACTGAAGGCGCTAACGCTGGCTTGAAGGCGCGACACTGCAAGACTAAAGGCGCTGGAATACTGAACAGATTCTTCAATTTCTAATTTTTCACATGTTTTGGGCTGATTTTGGTTTCCCAGTCAAGGACACTTTTGTAACACTTTATACATTTTATGTTGCGTATTAGTTACGTTTTCCCAACTCTATATATAGGGAAGGTAGCTAACACGTAAAAGGATTCGACTCATTATTGACTATTCATATTTTCTACACATTGTAACCGACTTTTGATTTAGAGCGGGAAGCGTTTTTTATTGAGATCTACTTTCTCTCTCTAAAATTGTTGCTTCATTTTGGATTCCGATCAAAGATTTGACCTCATCATTGTACATCTCCTGGAAATTGAGAAGAAAAGTGATAATCCTCTCGGCATTTGGAAGCTTTTAAAACTCTTAATTGGTAAACTCTTCCAATTAATGATTATGAACTGTTTAACCGTCCAATTTGTTGATCGAGAAGCTGAAATGGAGATTCGTGGCTAATTGTGCGATAATCTAGGATACTGAGGGTGAATGCTAGGTTAAATTGTAAACATGCGATAGTACTAATGATCTAAGATAAGACATTTACATTCTCGGTATTGAATTTGTTAAATTTGTTACGTTCATGTTTTTAATCTGAATTTGATGAATTGATATTTGATTGCGGTCATCATGCTGAGTTGAGTCTTAATTTGTAAAATTTGGACGAGAATCATGAATGAGAACTTGAGAATGCATGAGTTCGTAAACCTGTTTGAAATTGCACAGATCTTAAGGCTAGGCCTCACCATAGGAAGCTCTGAGACTGTATAATTCTGGAGATAAGGTGATAAGAGATTCTCCTACTCAGATGATGAACTTACATGCTAGGATCGGGCCTCACCATGGGAGATTCTAAGTGTTAATGCCTGAGTAATTTGAGTGGGGAATTGAGATGACATGGTACACTTCACTATCCTTAGGCCCGATCATAGGATAGGATTGTGTCGGGAGACTGAAATTGTAGTGTAGTGACCATGCTAACTATAATTTCGGGCTCAAATTGTGATTCTCCTCATTTGCTTTGATTGTATGTTAGTGATACCGCATGTGTATGTATGAGAAGTTGCATTCACCCAGAAGTAGCCTAGATTATCAGCTTAATTCTCTTGAGAACTTACCTTTTACTTCTTTGAATCTTATCCGTGTTTCATTTACAATATCTTGTTCGTTTTATTTTGTAATCAATATTCTTTTAGTATTGTTCTATTTTGGTGACATAATTGAGCATATCAACCTTCTTGAATCGACTATTTCCCTGAGGAACGAAACCTAGCTCACTGCTACTATATTCAGTGTAATTAGGATAAATTGACGAGTCACGACACTCCATATCAATTTTTGTCCATTTTGTTGAGTGAGTTTGTCGTGCAACCCAAACAAACAAATACCCTAACTCTAAATATGTAGCACTTGGAAGCAAGGGGTTGAATTCCACGGAGAAGGGGGTCTTGTTAAGAGTTCGTGTCTAGTATGTAGAGTAATGAAAAATGCAACTAAGGAAAGAAAACAAGAAAAAATACAACAAGACTAAACCTACACTAAAGTCAACCTAATTGATCTAGGACTTTAGCTTCATAAATGTGTTGCATATATGGAGAAAATCCTCAATATGGTCATAAGGATCTTCACTCTCAAAACCTTGGAAAACAACCTTCTTTTGAATCAACATATGAGATCGGAAGGAATGAGGAAGCTTTCAACATCAAGTTCACACAAGTTATTACGATCTACAAATCGAGGCTCATATAGCTCCCCAAACGTTCTTGGACGTTGTTTATCATGGGTAGCCATCTTTTCTAAGATTGAACCTTAACACAAAAAGGAATCCTCAAGTGCCTCCAAATTAACCTACAATAGCCACAAAACAATAACAAGTAAAATGCACCAAAGACAAAAGAGCAAGTAAAACACCAAACTATATAATCACAAGATTCAAAAGACCACAAAACACAAAACGAGTAAAATGGACTAAATGTAAAATAGCAAGTCAAAAACGAAAACAAGATAATAAAAAAAAATTCAAGACAACACAAAATGGAAAACTATGCACAAATGAAAAACACAAAAAAAATTATGCAAACTACTCAAAATACCAAACACTAATCTCAACACAAATAGCCCCTCCCCGGCAACGGCACCATTTTGTTGAGTGAGTTTGTCGTGCAACCCAAACAAACAAATACCCTAACTCTAAATATGTAGCACTTGGAAGCAAGGGGTCGAATTCCACGGAGAGGGGGGTCTTGTTAAGAGTTCGTGTCTAGTATGTAGAGTAATGGGAAATGCAACTAAGGAAAGAAAACAAGAAAAAATACAACAAGACTAAACCTACACTAAAGTCAACCTAATTGATCTAGGACTTTAGCTTCAAAATTAGGGAGTAGAAATCAAGTATATAAGTGTATCATTGAAATTTAGGACTAGGTTTCTCAATCATTTGTCGCATTGGTGATTCATGTGATAGCTTGAAGAATGTGGTTTAACGTTGTCTAGTGGAAATTTGGTGGTTAAGACTATAACCGAACCAAACTCAACCACAATTAATAGATCAATCAAAGCAAAATTGATTCTATGTCATTTCAAATCCACAACTTCCAAGCCAAGTCCCCAACTAGGTTGTCATGCTAGTGTTGACTTGGTTTCCATATGCTTAGGGCTAATTCATGGAATAGATTCAATCAACATTATCATGGACAAAGAGGTCTCTTCATCACAACATTCAATGGATTAATATTCTACTCACAACATGACCCAATTCTCACTTTCAAGTTAAGGATATTGCACAAGAAATGTGACCTTAAAATCAAGCATATGAAACATATAATCAAGCCCATAACATTTCATCACCATACAAACAAATTATCAAAAGTCCATAGTCTAATTCCAAAGACACCACACAATTTAGCCAATCATGGCTAATTAGAGCAAACCCAAATGGTAGATTAAGCAATGAATTAGCAAGAAAGTGCAAGGAAAGAGACAACTCAATATATGTGGTCTTCTCAATGTTGATTCCAAGCTAAAGGTCCAAGCTTCCTTTTGATTTCCACTCCAATTAGCCAAAAGTTCATAGAATTCTCTCTCAAGAAATGAAAACCTCAAGAACTCACACTAAAAGGTGTGTTCTTATGAGCTATTGCTAATTGTGTCCTAGATACCTAACTTAGTGTTTAAGAAATCTTATATAGTTAGTAAAATGACTAAAAATCAATAATTACATAAAGTTCCCCGCTTATTCTAAAATAGGGGCCGAAATGCAATTTCCGAAAGTGTTGGTCCCGCAGCCACTTTTTTCAGGATTTCAGACAGCACAATTTGATGATATTGGGACGCGATTTTGAATGTCTTTCGTGCAGAACTGGGCGTTTTGGTCTTCATAATATTGTAGCTCTGCCTCCTGGCTTTCTAATTCATCAAGAATCATTGAATTTGGAGGTCTGTAGCTCAAGATATGCACATTCTACGAAACTGTGGCAAAAGCCTCAACAATGCAAAACTCTAAATCAGCGATCATAAAGATGCCCCCGTTTCTCCCACTTGCACACAGAATTAGAAGAAAGTTAAAACATACGGAATGAAGTACACTCAAAGGGCTTTCCAGAACATCCCAAATCGCCTCATTTGGATTAGTATTGACAGAGTTACACTCAAATGAAATTCGACCTACATTCTGCCCAAACCCTAAAACAAGCCTATTAACATGTTAGGGTTTTCTCAATGCATCATTTCCAACCTTTTCCAATTCTTTCCTTGTTCTTGAACTTCAAATACACACTTGACTCATTTGAACATCATTTTTGGTCTTTTTCACCATTTAAACACTTTCAACTTGCAAACCACCTTAATGCACAAAATTGCACAAAACATCACACATTTGCATAAAACACAAGACAAAAGCTAAGTGATTTAACACATATAAGTTGGTATAAAACCAACTTATCAAATTCCCCCACACTTGAACCTTTGCTTGCCCTCAAGCAAAGACACAACATCACACTTACACAACTCATGTTAATCACTCACATTCAAACCGTTACTCCCTTGTTTACTAAGTCTATCTCTAAGTTCATCAAAACATTTTTCACACAAAAACTCTAAAAGGTTCCCCCGTTCCAAATTTTTAGATTTCAACACACATTGTCAATCAAGGCACAACGAATAAAGACCAAAATGTCATACGTGTAAGTGTGTGCTGAGGAATACTGGCTTAGTGCTCTTCATATATGCATAACCCTTTAATTCTATCTTACGATTCACTGCATATCAATCTCCTTATCCACACATAGGAACAAATAGCACACAAGATCAATGGCGCACATTGGTGCTTCTCTTAGATCATTTACATTCAAATTGCACTTTGGTGCTTTCTTTTGTCACACACATTGGTGTATGATTGCCTGGGTCTTGTGGCTCTTTTTCCCACTAGCTGCCTGGGTTTTGTGGCTATTTCTTCCCCAATTATGCTTGCCAAGGGTATTTCGGCTTTTCATTCCCAATTGCCAAAGGCTTTTTCTCCATATCCTTTCTTGTGTAACCATTAGTTCGTATATGTCTTTAAGGGACTTTATATGCAAGAACACTAGAATTCCAAGGAAATGCATACCAAAGAACAAATAAAACCGAATTACCTCCTATGTCATTGATTATCTTGCATGGCATATCTATCTTACTTTAACATCATGCCTTGGCCAACAAAACGTGCCAATTTCTTTCAAATTTAGAACCGGAAATGAAAAATATTTTCGAATGCATTAACATAAAAATTTGATGAACCAAAGGTTGAACATAGCAAAACAAATGAACAAAGGTCAAAATGTAAACTGATACTTCATCTCATTCAATTCATTGCCCACACTATCACTACACCTCTTTCATTTCATTTCACACGTTACCCTTTATTAGCACACTCACACTCCTAAAACTTAAAAGAACTAACCAACCAAAACAGCAACACTCAACACTTCTCACATTCCATGGAAAGTCACATTTTGCCACAGATCAACTACACAAAACTTGTGTTCTTAACATCACTTATTCACAAAAAATTTCAAAATTTCCAAAAACTTCACAAAAAATTTCAAAATGTCAAATGTCACAAAAAAACTTAAACTTTGCACAAAACATGAAAAACACACATATACGGGATATAACATGCAAAAGTCTCAAAACAACACACATCTACACTAAAAATTGCATCACCTAGCACAAAACATTTCATGACAGAAAGTAAGCATATAAAGTCCAAGAAACACAAACCATAGCAAACATTCCCTCCCCCACACTTAAAACTCACATTGTTCTCAATGTAAGTCAAAGAATAAGGTAAAGAACTCCCTTTTTAGTAGGCAATGAACTCCAATGTTCGTTAAGTTGATTTGGCTTGCTCCAAGCTCCATACTTGTTGAAATGTCCTCCTTTTTTTTTCTTCATTCTTTTTGTGGCATCCTCTTGGACTCCTTCAAAAGAATTCAACCTAATTCACTACAAAATAAGAAAATCAACAACTCAAAGCAAAGGAAAAATAACTAAAGTCAAAAGAAAAGAACAAGAGATTAGAAGTAGTTCTAGGTTTATTAGTCCCTAGCTAGACTTTATTGCAATTGTCATGGTTTGTTTCCTTGGAGTTCCTTCTTCCTCTTTGCTTTGTTCATTTTCCTCTCCATGCCAACACTATTACCATTTTCTTGTGATTCACTCATGGCCATCCAAGTTTGCTTTGGCACGTGAACATGCAATGAGGTGCGCCATTTTACTGAACCTGTCAACTACCACAAAGATACTATCCTTACCACTTGGTGAGCTAGGCAATCCTAAAACAAAATCCATTGAAATATCTAACCAAGGATGCAAAGGAACAGGAAGTGGTGTGTATAGACCATGAGGTATTATCCTTGACTTTGCCTGTTTACAAACAATACATCTTTGACAAACAGATTGAATAATTTTTACGCATATGAGGCCAATATAAATGTTCTTGCAAAATATGTAATGTTTTGTTAACACCAAAGTGACCCATTAATCCACCTCTATGTGTCTCAACAACTAACAAATCACGAATAGAGCAATTAGGCACACACAATTTATCCTTTTTAAACAAGAATCCATCATGCAAATAATACTCTCCTTCGGATTTATGCAAACAAATCTCATACACAAGTTTAAAATCAGAATCTTCAGCATACAATCCTTTCATGACATCAAATCCAAGCAGTTTAGTATGCAAGAAAGTAAGTAAATTATACCTTCTCGACAGTGCATCAGCAACCACATTTTCCTTTCCAACCTTGTATTTAACAACATAAGGTTAAATAAACTCCAACCGCTTAGCATGTCTTTTATTTAACTTACCTTGGGTCTTAAGGAACTTAAGACTCTCATGATCCGAATGAATGATGAATTCCTTCGGCCAAAAGTAGTGTTGCCAAACTTGTAGAGATCGCACCAATGCATACAACTCCTTGTCGTATGTGGGGTAATTCAATGTTGCTCCATTAAGCTTCTCACTAAAGTATGCCACGGGCTTGCCTTCCTGCATCAAAACAGAACCAATACCTTTTCCGGAGGCATCACATTGTATTTCAAAAGCTTTCTCAAAATTAGGTAACATAAGAACAGGAGCATTGATTAATTTCTGTTTCAAAGTATTAAAACTTTTTCTTGAGCATCGGTCCAAACAAAAGTCACATTCTTCTTAACTAGATCATTTAAAGGGGCTGCAATTGTACTAAAGTCCTTTACAAATCTCCTATAAAATCTAGCTAGACCATGAAAACTCCTAACATCATTAGCTGACTTAGGTGTGGGCCAATCTCTAATTGCTTTCACTTTATTTTCATCAACAGAAACTCCATCAGCACTTACAACAAATCCTAAAAAGATAACAGATGAAGTACAGAATTCACACTTTTTAAAATTTGCGTAGAGCTAATTTTCACGAAGTACAACAAACACTCTTTTTAAATGGACAACATGTTCTTCAAGTGTTTTACTGTAAACAAGTATATCATCAAAATAAACTACCACAAATTTCCCTATGAAAGATCTAAGTACATGGTTCATTAAACACATAAAAGTGCTTGGTGCATTAGTCAATCCAAAAGGCATAACTAACCACTCATAAAGACCATACTTAGTTTTAAAGGCAGTTTTCCCTTCATCACCCTCTTTCATACGAATTTGATAATAGCCACTTTTCAAATCAATCTTTGTAAAGATTTTAGAACCATATAACTCATCTAACCTAGGGATAGGGTGACGAATTTAATGGTTATCTTGTTAATGGCTCTACAGTCAACACTCATTCTCCATGTTTCATCTTTCTTAGGAACAAGAATAACAGGCACAGAACATGGACTAAGGCTTTCACGAACAATACCTTTTTCTAGAAGACCATCCACTTGCATTTGAATTTCCTTTGTCTCCTCAGGACTTGCTCTATATACTGGTCTGTTTGGAATAAATCTTCAAATTCCTGTATAAGAGAAATCACAGCACTAGGCAAAGTAGAAAGGTGATCACTAGACAGCAAATACAAGTCTTTGTAAATAAGTACAAACATCTCATGCCTATCTAGTATTGCTCTTTTGACTTCACTTTTTTGTGCAAAGACTATTAATCTCTTTTTTTTCTCCTCTTGCTTCATCTTTTGGCCTTCCAATTTCTTAGCATTATTGCTAGAAGGGGTAGAGGTTTTTCCCACTTTTTGCTTCATTTGCTCGTCCTACACCAATTGCCTACATTCCTTGGAGATTTTGGCTTGATCTTCATACACTTCCCATGGTTTCAAAGAAGCCAAAATGTACTTCTTACCATCCTTCTCCATGGTGTAGTGATTCTTCTGTCCATCATGCATGACATATCTATCAAATTGCCATGGACGTCCAAGTAACACATGGGCTGCCTCCATTGGAACCACATCACATAAAATACCATCAGTATATCTTCCAATTGACAAAGATAAGCGCACCTGTTTGTTTACCTTAACCTCCCCACTTTGATTCAACCATTGAAACTTGTATGGTTTGGGGTGTTTTGAACAAGTAAGCTTCAACTTGGATACCAATAATGTACTCGCCACATTAGTGCAATTCCCACCATCAATAATCAAACTGTACTGTTTTTTCTGAATAATGCACTTGGTGTGGAAGATATTCTCACGTTGCACTATTTCACCTTCCAACTGTGGTTGTGTACTCAAGGTTCTCATGGTGACAAGAGACTCAGCAACTTCCAACTTTTCTGGAACATCTTCATCATATTCTTCATCATAAGTCTTTTCTTCAAGTTCGGGCATCTCATCATCACTCGAATGAACACTAGCAATATCCCCATTGTCAAGAAAGTAAATAGCTTTTTTGCTGGGACAATTCACTTACATATGACCATAGCCTTGACATTTATAACATTTAATCTCACTAGATCTTTGGGGTACGTTTTGAGCTGACCTCTGAACAATTGGTGGTGTTCTTTCTACCGGTTTGGGCGTAACATTACCTCCAAAAGGCTTGTTCTTCATGACTGGATTAGGTGGAGTCTGTCGGTTGTTCCTTTGCCAAGGAGGTTGACGAGGTGTAAGTCGTCCCTTTTGCTTCATGTGACGCTCTATTTGAATAGCATTATGCAACATCTCTGTCAAATCATAGGATTTTTGGAAACCCATCTTGTATGCCAATGCGGGAGTCATTCCTGCTAAGAACCTAGCCATTGTTGTTTCGGGTTCCTCCACAATATTTGCCTTTATCTTGAGTAACTGTATTTCCTTAAAATAATCATCAACTAATCGGTTTCCTTGGGTGAGGGTTTGAACTTGCATCCGCAATTCATTAGCGAAATAAGATGGCACAAATCGCCTCCTCAAAATTAATTGCATCTCTCTCTAAGTTCGGATTGGGCACTCCCCATTGAGCTGTCTATCCTTCACCAATTGAATCCACCAATGAGCGGCATAATCCTTAAAGTGTATGGTCACCATTCGCATTTTCTTATCTTCAGAATAAGAATTTCCAGCAAAAATTTGCTCCACTGTATAAATCCAATCCAGAAATGCGTCGGGATCTAAAGTGCCATGAAATTTTGGGAAATCCAATTTAACTGAAGCCACATCAAACTCAGATTTGCCCCGGCTCTTTGATTGTTCAGATTCTATGAACTCCTATCCATCAAAATCAGTCTCATCAAATTCATCTTCAAGTTTCTTTGAAGTTGATTTCTTCTTAGAAGCAGATTGTTGAGCTCTGTCAAATTGTCTAACTGGGTTGTTAACCTTTTCATCATGCTAAAAAGTGTATTAATTTGAAGTTGTTGTTCAGATTGAGTCTTTGAACTTTGTTGTTCAGATTGATTCTTTGAAGTTTTCTCCGCCATTTTAAAATACCTACAAGTTAGCTAAACAACACAAGAAACAATAATAATAATTAAGGCTTCTCACGGGTTCTCGCTTTAGATATGGTTGGTTCACTTCACTCTTTTGATATGGTTATTCTCGTGTATAACTGCTCTCCCTAATCTACTCTCCAAATGTGGGGTCTCTCGTAGTCTGCTTTGCAAGTTCTAAATTCTTAAACCGCCTATCAATAATTCAATTCAAATACTACACAAATCAAGTAAGGAATTGAAGAAGGAATTATGAAAAATTGCAATTTAGAACACGTTAAGGCACAATTTTGGACAAATTAGGCAAGAAAAGAAATAGATAACCAAGAATTAATATTCAATATCAATAACGGATTTCAATAGTGATGGTATAACCAGAATTTTGTTTTCAGATTTTTTTGCTGCAAATTTTTTTTTTCTTTTTGACGTTTTTTTTCACGTCTTTTTTTTATATATATCACCAAGAAATTCAATCAACGAAATAACTAGCAGCAAGAATTTAATCTAACTTCACAAGATCCAATCACAAATTGAAAAAGAAGATCAAAAATTGATAAAGTTTCGAGATGGAAAATTTAACCTGAAATTTTCAAGCACCAAGAACTCTCTCATACCACTTGATATGGTTCCCGTTGATTTGATCCACCTTTGGGCGGATTGACAACCTTATTTATCCATAGGATAGGTCTAGCTTGGATAATTCCACAGACAAATTCACCAAACCAAAGAATTTCAATGAACACAAGAAGAATAATGGTTAGAACAGAAATCACAAAGAATAAGAAAGAAACGAAAGAAGATATGGAGCGCGATTCAATGGAAACTTGTCCAAAACCCCAACGCTATTACAAAACCAACTTGACTCAGGCGGCACCTAAATCAAATCAGATTTGGCTGTTCTCAAACTTAGAACAAAAGTAAGATTATTGGCTTAATCTCACTTTAGGGTTAGAAAACAAAAAGCTCAAACTTAGCTTAAGGTCTCTAAGGGTTGGAACCAAATTTTGCTCTTGCAAAATATTGAACTTTCAATATCCAAAAATCAACTACTAAATTCGTGGGTTTACAAGCCTTTAAATAGGCACAAAGACTTGTTAACAAAGTAAACCCTACTTTCCTAAAATATAGTTTCCTAATTGGAATAAACTTCCCTAAAATGGAATTAACACATGCCTCAATCATGCAAGATCTTTAGCCATGTGTAAATAACATGAATAACATGTCTATGTTCATGCAAGAACATTAGATCACGTTCTTTACTGAAAAGATTAACAAAAACGAACAAAAATGAAAAACTCAAAAACTAATGAATTTCCCAACGTCGCGCGACGTGGGCGTGTGGACGTCGCGACGTGGAAGGTCACGTGTCGCGACGTGCGGAAATGCGTCGTGAATTAAAATTGGATTTTTATTCCAATTTTTTCAAACTTCAAATTTCCAGAGAGTTACGTCACGACGTGGAGGGCGGTGGACGTCGCGTCGTGGAGATGTGAACGTCGCGACGTGGAGGCACACGATTATACAACTCTTGTCCAATCTTGCTTTCCAACGAAGTTTCTCCACGTAATGTCAAAACCACGAGGTTCCAAGGCTTAAAATCAATCTTCACTTCATTGAAACCTTGTGCCAACAACTTGTATGCATCGTCCATCACTTCCATGATCAAACCATTAAGAGCCAACTTGAACTTCTTGGTTTTAGCTCGAGTCATTGGTCCACCAATTCCACGTAACAGGGCAATGGAATATTGTTCACCATCAAGTGCGTCTGGATTCCTATCACAAGCCTTCAAAATTTCCTCTTTCTCTTCTTCTTTTACACATTTCCTTATGACTTGGTCGCTACACACTTTGTAGAGAGCATTGTCTTCCCAGAAGAAATACCTTGCATCGTGCCTTAATCTATTCCTTTGCTCGTGGGAGTAGTATGAAGGCACTTGCCCAGCCATAACAAAATTTGCGATCTCAGCATACCATGGCAAAGCCTCTTTCTCTACCTTAAACACTTGCTCATCGGGAAAATATTCTCTTATCAAGATAGTTGGTTCATCTTGTGCTTTTGACTCAAGCCTTGATAAGTGGTCGGCTACCACATTCTCCGAACCCTTGCGGTCTTTAATTTCAACATCAAATTCTTGGAGAAGTAGCACCCATCTAATAAGCCTTGGCTTGGCTTCCTTCTTGGCTAGCAAATACTTCAAAACTGCATGGTCTATGTACACAATAACCTTCGAACCCAGTAAGTAAGCGCGAAATTTGTCGAAGGCAAAAACTATAGCAAGCATTTCTTTCTCAGTCATAATGTAATTCAATTGGGCTTCATTCATCAATTTACTTGTATAGTATATTGTATGGAAGATCTTGTTCCATCTTTGCCCCAACACAGCCCCCAAAGCGTAGTCACTTGCATCACATGATCTCAAAAGGTTCCCTCTATTGGGGTGTGACGATGACAGGGTCTTCCACCAGTTTTGCCTTCAGAAGCTCAAAAGCCTTGGAACATTCAGCATCAAAATTGAATGTCACATCTTTCTCTAGTAAACTGCACAGAGGCCTAGCAATCTTGGAGAAATCCTTGATAAATCTACGATAGAATCCAGCATGCCCCAAGAAGCTCCTAATGCCTTTGACATTGGTGGGAGCTGGGAGTTTAGCAATGACATCAATTTTAGCTCTATCCACCTCAATTCCCTTATGAGAGATTTTGTGGCCCAGCACTATCCCTTCCTGCACCATGAATTGGCACTTCTCCCAGTTAAGCACTAAGTGAGTCTCCTCATATCTCTGCAATACTCTTGCTAGATTGTCCAAGTACCCATCGAAGGTCATGCCAAAAACAGAAACATCGTCCATGAAGATCTCAATGATGGACTCCACCATATCGTCCATGAAGATCGCTGAAATGTTGCTGGAGCATTGCAAAGGCCAAAGGACATGCGCTTGTATGCAAATGTGCCGAATGGACAAGTGAAGGTGGTTTTCTCTTGATCCTTGGGATCGATTGCTATTTGATTGTAACCTGAATATCCATCCAAGAAACAATAGAAAAAGAAGCCTGCAATTCTATCCAACAGTTGCTCCAAGAAGGGCAGTGGAAAGTGATCTTTTCTAGTTGCCTTATTGAGCTTGCGGTAATCCATGCAAACTCTCCATGCATTGATGATCCTTGCCGCCAACAGCTCATTAGCATATTCTTTACCACGATTACACCACCTTCTTTGGCACACACTGCACTGGGCTCACCCATTCACTATCTAAGATCGGGAAGATCATTCCGAAATCTAACAGTTTGATAACTTCTTTCTTCACAACTTCCATCATTTGAGGATTGAGCCTTCTTTGTCTACCATGCACAGGCATAGAATTTTCCTCCAACAATATTTTATGCATACATATGCTAGGGCTGATTCCCTTTATGTCTGCAATGGTCCATCCTATAGCTTGCTTGTATTGCCTCAACACACCCAACAACTTATCTTCTTGCCATTCCTCAAGCTTAGACGATATCACTACCGACAATGTTTTATTTTCACCAAAAAAATGCGTACTTCAAGTAGGGTGGCAAGGGCTTAAGCTCTAGCTTGGGTGGCACCAAAATGGAAGGCATGAGTTTTTCATTTCTTCACAAAAATTCTTCATTCCTCACCGCAGTGAGTGCACAAGCATTATTAGTTAACATATTACATTCACCATCATTTCAAGTCTCTAACACATGTTTCCAGCAATGTGTCTTCTACTACACATTCATTTTCTACTTCAACAACTTCATTTTTTATTTCAAAAATTGACTCATCCAATACACAGCATTCAACTAGATATTCAATCTCAGACACAATTTTTCTATCTTCATCATCTAGCTCAACATCATCTATTTCCTTTTCACACACATTCAGTTCATCAACACAAACATAGTCATGTTTCACATTTTCATTAACCACATTAATGGAACAGGCTATAGCTCTAATTGCAAAACACGACTCTGTATACATGGGATGTTTCATAGTATAGTTAACATCAAACACAACTTGTTCATTGTTAATGCGAAAAGTTACCGTTTTGTTTTTTACTCCAATCAACGCATCACCTGTGGCAAGGAAAGGTCGACCAAAAATGAGGGGTACCTCAGGGTCCTCCTCCATATCTAGCACAATGAAATCTACAGGCAATGTGAACTTGTCTATCTTCACCAATACATCTTCCACCATTCCTGTAGGTTTCACCAACGATCTGTCTGCCAATTGCAAAGTCACGACCACAGGGTGAATTCGTCCACTCAGTCCCACATCAACAGCAATTGAGAGAGGCATAAGGTTAATTCCATCACCAAGGTCACATAGTGCTTTCTCAAAATATCTCGTGCCTATCTTACATGGAATTGTACAGCTACCAGGATCCTTCAACTAGGTGGCAGATTGTGTCCAACCTAAGCTCCACTATTTTCTGTAAGCATCAATGGCACCTCACACATAAGAATCTGTTCCTTATTTGATATGAGATCCTTGAGAAATTTTGCGTACTTAGGCACTGCCGTTACCAAGTCGAGAAGAGGTAGGCTTATATTAACTTGTTTTACTACATTCAAGAAACGATCAAACTGAGGACATCTCTTTGGTGGTGGTTTCACCCTTTCTGGAAATGGGGGCTGAGGAGTGTATTCTGAAAAAATGTAAGGGCTCGGTGGTCCTCTAATCTTTTTGGTCACCTCCTTTCCTTCATTGTCCCGCGCCTTCTCCTTCTCTGGTGCCATGGCCTCATGAGCACAATCTTTCTCAGGTTCCACAACTACCTCATCCTCAACTTCACAAGTATCATCTCCAAGAATGGTGCCTCTCTGCACTTGCTTTCCACTCCTCAATGTAATAGCATTACAAACCTCTTTTCCTTTGGGATTTGGAACCGTATCACTTGGCAGAGAGCCACTGGGCCTGTGACGCACTGCATTAGCAAGTTGTCCTAACTGCATCTTAATGTTTTTAAGTGTGGCCTTATGATGTTTTACGGTTGTTTCCAAACCACCAAATATTTGCTCATTTTTATCCATCTTTTCCATAAGACGATGAAACATGCCTTCTATAGAAGGTTTCCTTTGCTCTGAAGCATTAGGCTGATGATCAAAGCCTGGAGGTGGATTCGCAGATCTTCTTTGATCACTGCCCTAGAAGTATTGTCCGCCTTGATGTTGATTTTCTGTCCCCAATTGCTTTGGCCTCCACCATAAGGTCTATTACCACCAGAGTAATTACCAGAGTATTGTGGCTTGTTGTAATTATTAACATAATGCAATGACTCTGTAGTAATAGTACATTCGTCTGTGTAATGCTCTCCCTTGCATAAGCCACAAGATAACACTGGAACTTTTGCTTATGTGGCCTTCAATGTCTGCACTTGTTTAGCAAGAGCTTTAAATTTAGCACTCATGGAAGTTTCATCATCAAGGTCCAGAATGCCTCTCTACTTTCCTGTACGTGGTTTCCTAGTCTCAGGGAAAAAGTATTCATCTTCAGCAATTTTGTTAAAGAGCTCCCTCACTTCTTGAACACTCTTGTCTTTCAAGGCTCCATTAGCACACGTCTTAACCATCATGGAAGATTTGGCTGTGAGTCCCTTAAAGAAAGTGATTAGTTCTATGATTTCTCCAAGGTCATGGCTTGGGCATTGTCTGATCAAATCATTGAAATGCTCCCAAGCCTCATGAAATGTCTCATCCTCATGCTGCTAAAAATTCATTATATCCATTCTCATTTTCTCTAATTTGGCAGGTGGGAAATACTTTGCTAGAAATTTCTTCTGGAGTTCATCAAAGGATGTTACAGCCGTAGTACCTCCAATAGACTTGAACCAGTGCTTTGCCTTGCCTCTCAAAGATAGAGGAAAAAGAATTCTGTGAACTTCAGTCCGAGGTACTCTTTGTAGCTTGAAAGTTCTACAAAGGCCTAAAAACCAATCCAATTGCTCATTTGGATCCTCATTATCCAAACCTTGAAAGAATTGCCTCTCAAAGATATGGTAGCTGTCTACGTCAACATCTTGTTAGTCAAAACCATTCTCAAAATTAATAGCATAATGGTCACCAAATCTTGGTGGTCTTGCTCTTGGATTAGCCATTCTTCTTTCTCTTTGTTGATTCCTTAAAGTCCTTGGTAATTCGAGATCAAGTGAATACTCTGGTTCCCCTGCAGATCTCAGAGACCTGGGCATACACAACACACCAAGAGTAAACTCTGATAGAAGAGAAACACAAGTAATTAAGTAGCAAGAATTGTAAATACAAACAAACGGAAACAGAACAAAAATAGAACAAAACAAAACAATTCAAGAAATCGTGCCTTTCTAGGCAACGGCACCAAAAATTGATGCGTGTAGTCGTATATGTTCACCAATTTTACCCTAGCACTACTGTAGTAGTGGTGAGAGGGATCGATCCACAAGGAAGGGAGTGGTTTCAAGAATTCAGTAATGTTGCCACAAAAACGAGTCACAGAAATAGATAATGATAGCAACAAGAAGAGAGGAACAAGAAGTAACAACCACAAGTCCAGTGAATGAAGGAAATGCGATAACAAGTATGAGAAGGATGTCCTAGGGTTCTTATACCGGAAGAATGCACTTTAGACGACTCAACACAGTGCACTTGACACACAAGTAAAGCAAGGAGGAGACCTAAATGCCTAGGAGGCTATCTCACAGCCAGCATGGCGACCGCGCTGCACTCTATCCTAAGAGTGATGGATGCAGTGAGGTGTGTGCGGTGAGTGAGTGCATGTGTGTGTTAGGGTTGTCATGAGTGAGGTGAGTTGTGTGCCACGAGTGAGGTGAGTTGTGTGCCACGAGTGCGGCAGTGTGCATAAGTGTGCTATGAGTGAAGCCCTTGTGCGGCATTGTGTGTGCGATAGTGTGCGAGGTGCATCCGAGTATGTGTACAAGTGTGTACCTATGTTGTGCACGAGTGATATGCGATGAGTGTATGTAATAGTGCGAGGTTTGTGTGGTATGTGGCAGCGCGTGTGCATGTTGTTGGCTAGGCATGCCTGCATGTGCACAAGTGGTGTGCAGTAAGTGCTAAGCTGCTGTACATGATTGCGGTGAGTGTGTGCAATAATGTGCATGGGTTTGTGATTGTTGTGTGCGATAAGTGCGGTACATGTACAGCGAATGTGTGCGAGATGTGCGGAGTGTTGAATCTTCATGCACACATTTGTTTCCACATGCAATCACTTGTGGGCACACTAGTGCATCAATATTGGCCCCCTTTTCCACCGAACAACATCACACACAATCCATCATATAAACTTATAAATCAACACACGATTTCGCACAAGGTGCATTTAAACACAACAAAAGTCAAGTAAAACTAGCATATTAAAGTCAGTCTAAAATTGACATATCATCTAGGACATCAAGCCTCGACACATCCGCGTCATAGTAATTACTTTATTTTGAATTATATACATTCATATAATTATTAGTGTGCAATAATTGTATATCATCTCTCTATTGTGCACATAGAATATGGACAACAATTCTGATGACTCTGATATTGGAAGCAAAAGAGTGGAGTGGGGAGAAGAAGATGAGACCCACTTTGTTCAAATATTAATAGAGTTCAAAGATAATGGTCATTTGACTTCTAACAATTTCAAACCTTCAACATACATCAAATAGCTCAAGAGTTGTACCGTAGGACCAACAAAAGGTTTCAAATTGATAAATTGCAGAGCAAATATAATAGGTTGAGAAATGAGTGGCGGTTATACCGTGACTTAAGGAAAAATCAAACTGGCTTTGGTTATAATGCAATAACAAATCAAATTATCGCATTAGAAGATAATTGGCGCCAACTTATTTTGGTAATTTTCTTACTTAGTTTATGCTTTCACTATTGTTTAAATAACAATCAATTGTATGGTTCATATGTAATAATCATCAAATATGTATATTTTTTAGTCTCTTTTTATTATTGTCGTTGCTTTGCACCATTGTTACTTTTACATGTGTTATCTTGTGTGTGTGTGTGTGCACGTGTGTATGCTTGGATATGAATACATGTTCTAAACATGTAAGTGAAAGTTATTACATTAACACATCTTCTAAATATGGAAATGAAACTTCTGCCTCACACACCCACAGTGACACACAAAACAGAAATAGTAGGAATCTTTTGATTTCATTCTTGAATGAAATATAATGTATTTAACACGCAAGTGTCTACCATAGCTAGGGTCCACAAAAGTAATGAACCAGGCCCACCAATTATCAATTATTTTTTGGTAATTGGTGTGCTGTACAATCTTTTTTCAGCTTTTCTTTCCAGCCACTGCCTACCACATCTGTTTTGTCTCCCATTTGTTGGAATTTTGATATGAATAATCGGTTTTGCTTAGCTTGTAGTGTTTATGAAGATATAATTTTTTTAGACGAGTGATTTTTTGTCTTTATTATTTTCTATCGAATGTACATATTATGTATTTTCTTTTTCATTTCATTACATTTTTTTCTCCACATTTTTTGTTAGGTTAATCGTAAAGCTCCAACGTCAGATAAGGAGCATGATATGGAGAGAATAATTCGACAGCAATCTGGAAGAGCTGAAGTTTTTGTAGATATAGATGCTACTGGTTTTGGGTCTACCAGTGCACCTACTATGCCCATGTCAAGAAAAGCTACTAGAAAACGTAGAGTAAATTTTGACATCTCTCCAAGTGGTCGTGTAAGTTCGAATAGCAAAAGATCGCGTTCAACAGATGTTGCACAAGAGGACGCACTTAATGCCATTGGGCAGTATTTCCAAAAGAGAAATAAGCAGACAGGGAGTGGTGTCATGGCTACTGAAGATCCTTACTCGGCTGCGAAATGCATACAGGTTGTAGCATCCCTGGGAATTCCCGATCATGCCAAGGTACTAAAGACTTGTCAATATTTTCTAGATAGAAATTGGAGGCAAATGTTCTTGCATATGGATGAATCCTTGCAGCTAGCTTGGCTTATGTCTCTGTAAGTATGCCACTTGATTTTGTTATATCAGTATTTCTTAATATTGCAGCCTTGTAGTCTTAGTTAAAGTTGTGAATTTTTTTTAACATTTGTATTGTTGTCATCTATGTGAGTTGTGATAAGTTGTGAATTGTTTTATAAAGGCCTTTGGGAGTTGTCTCTATTTTAGGAACATATATAAATTTTCTCCACTTATACACAGAAATGCCATTGAGACGAACACGTGAACGTGGTCGTGGACATGGCCAAGTTCACTAGATCAGTTCAACTTGTTTCAAATTTTGTAGCATTCGGTTGTATAAACATTTGTGTTTAGTAAATGTTAATTGAGTGGATAATTGTGTTCATAATTAGATCTTGAAAGTTATTGTGAATCATAGTTCATGTTATTAATTTTTTTTAAATGATATATTCTACTTGTTTTCTGCTATTGCACTATTGGTTAAAGAAATGGAAATAGAACACAACAAACTATTATTATCCGAAAAAAAGAAAACAACCATATGAAAACTCCTTAAAATAATCAGCACACCAATCCATTTCAATCTACCCAAAACACATACACTTTAGAGAATCTAAGATTTTATTTCTTTCCAACAGTGCAATCCAATTCAAGCAACACAAGACAACTTTATGCACAGAAAAATCTGATAGGGCAACCACATCAAATGGGAGATAACCTCGTTAAATAAGAGATAACCTGCCATCAGAACATAAAGAATGACACCACAGGACCAAATATCTGTCAATGTACCATCATAACCCTTGTGGCTCAAAACCTAAAAACGAAACATTATATCACACACAAATGAAAAATGTTCTATTAATACATAACAAGTGGAACAAGTAAGCAATAGAAATCCATATAATAAAGTTACAAGCAAGAGTTAGTCCAAATGTCGTAAGAATTACCTCCGGTCCCACATAGTTGGGAGTTCCACAAGTGGTCTTAAGAAGGCTAACACCCTGAGTATACAAACTGTAGTTAACATCCCAACTATATATTTTTCAATCAACTAGAGCACTGAAAAGTTACAATCTCTTACTTCTTCTGGTAACACACTTAGTCTAAAATCTGAGATCTTCAAATTCCCTTGCGAATCCAGTAAAAGATTTTGAGGCCGTGCAACATAGCAAGCATCATAAGAATATGGCGGAAAGTATACAATAATAACAATCCAACATATGTACTCAAAGAAGCACCTTTAAATCCCTATGGTAGACTCCTTTAGTGTGGCAATAATCCACACTGTGTATGAGCTACTGGAAGTATCTACGGGATTCAGCTTCACTAAGCCTTCCATGGTGAACCTGAACGTAAAACCGGACGTCGGAATTTAAGGGAAGTCGTCTGAATGCATTTTTCATAATAGCCTTTAAAAAAATGTCTCACGTCGTGATTCCCAAATTTCACGTGTCCAGATGATCCTACACTGCTATTCTTGGTCAATGGTTACATTTATATGTAATTTGCATATAAATCTCATACTTTTCATCTTATAATTCAAACTGTCTCATGTCATAATCATCATCTAAAATACAAATATTATCAAACAAAAATAATGGACATCATATCACCAAAATGGTTGCAAAGCTAACATAACATATAATCTATTTTCGCTTAAGAGATACCACTAAACATCTGTCGTTAAACAATTCAAACTTAATACACAATGCACAACAATATCAAAGGTAACATCCCATAAACAATTCAAAACAAAAAGAAACATTCTTCAAACGAGTTACAATATAAAACACTTGTCCAATATGCCATGGTGGATTATAGTGCTTAACATTAATTTGTAGACGAAAATGATTCCAATGAATAACAGCAGGGTCTGAACAGTCAAACTCTTGTGAAACATTGTTTGGGTGCATCTCACCTTCTCCATCGATAATCATTTCATCATGAAAATGTTCTAAAAAATATGCGTCATATGGAAAATTTTCCATGATGAAATTATGAACTGCACAACATGCAATCACCATCGAGGTTTGTCTAGTCATCATGTAATTTGGCATTGGGCCTTTTAAAAAAGGAAACCTCTTTTTCAACACACCAAATGATCTTTCAATAACATTACGTATTGACGAGTGTTTGTGGTTAAATAGTTCTTTCAATCCTCTTGGGTCTCCACCTCTGCCACTAAATTCTTGTAAATGGTAATGATTACCACGAAACGGTGCAAGAAATCCAAGCATATTTTTGTAAGACGAATCAACAACATAATATTTTTCTATACATTTCGAAAGTTAAAAAAAATGTTATGTTCATGTGAAAAAATGTATATGTGTGTGTGTGTGTGTAAATCAGAACACATGCAAAAAATTTATTTCCTATAATAAAATCAAAGGAAAAAGAATCGTTTTTCAAATAAAATTTGACGTTAACCTAATCAATATTATTACCTGGTGGAGGCATAGGAAAATTAACACCTTCTCGAGTGCATGCATCTAAAAATACTCTAGCATAATTTGCACTTCCTTCCCAACTGACATGAATAAAGACAAATCGTAGGTCATGATCACATGAGCCAAAACATTTTGAGAGATCTCTGATTTTCTACTTCGACATGCATCTAGCCTATAAGTAGGAACCCATGCAGTGACTGAATTACCGTTAATTGCCCCAACACAATCCTACAACACACCAAATTTTTATTCGTAAGTAATTACTTTGCGCTGAAATTGAAAATTATACGAATATTATGGAGAAATTGATTATTCACCTTGAACCAAGGATAAAACTTTGAGCTGCGAAGTATTTTTTCATGAGTGTTGTGAACATTTTTTTGTTGTATGATTATGGAGCTAAAGTGAACAATAGCTCTAACAACTCGACGCACACTGTGATTTATAGTTTCAGTTGAGTGCTGAAATCTTTCAGCCAATGCCTATTGTCTACTATTAGCACTTGCTAAAACTAAAAACATAGCTACTGCTTCTTCAACAGACACACACGTACAAGGATTTTCTTCAATATAACCCCTATCTCGTAAAAGGCGACAAAATAATAAGAATGTAGATTCGTCCATTCTGTAGCTTTCAAAAATACGAGCGTGATGACCATTAATTAATTCTTGTACCCATTGTTGGCCAGTAAGAGATGAAGTACGACAAGGTTCTCTAGGAATATATGACATCGTCGATGAAGATAATATATATGCAATGCTTGCAATTGAATCTTTATCGACCAAATTATGAGAACTATTATTATGGCTAGACGAACCGTCCATATTCTGCAAGGTACGAAATTTGTTAAAAATTAAAAATATGTGCATATTAGAAGACATTCTAATACCCAACGAGTCTATAAGTGAACATTTACAAAATTTTGAAATTTTTATGCACGAAAGGGAAAAAATTCCACCCGTAACAATGAAAATGAGGTTATTCACATGTTCAAATTTTTGTTCTTTATACATATAATTAAAATTAACACGACAACATTATACTTCAAAACATGTATACATATGATCTATTTTATGAAAAAATGTAAAGCAAACTTTAAAAAAGTGTGTGAGCACATAAAATAGGGGGTTGGCACCATATCGTATATCTCATTCATAGTGAATAATTTTGGATATAAACTTGAAGCAAAAATTGAATATTTTATGTATTAATAATATATTTCATATTCATAAATTCATATAATTGTTGGCAATATCAGAAAAAAATTATTTCAATTGCAATTGTAAAAAATATTTACAGTCATTTTAATACAATATTAAAAAATAAAATAATAAAATAGAATGAAAAGATGTAAGTGATAGTAGCAGTTGTAACTCACTATTGCTGTTGTTGATCGGAAATGGAAAGGAGTCTTTGTGGATAGAGTGTGTATGACAGAGAGTCTATAGAGAGAATAAGAAGTTTTGATAGAATGGATGTATAAGTATGATGAAGAGAAGATCTCGTTATTTGTTCAAACTATTGCAATGACAAGTGAAAGTAGATAAATGATAACAATGGAGTAATATGTTGTTGTAAGAGAAAAAGACAGTACAAAACTGAATAATAAAGGTAGATTTCATAAACAAAAAATTGCAAAATCAGATGGTTTGATATAGATGTAGAGCTTACATGGGGTAAATGCATTATAACTTTGCTTTTACATGTTTTTGCACTAATAAAGTCTAAGTTTGCAGATTTTGTCAACAACTTAGTATAAAAGTGGGACCTACATTTTTAAAAATATATTATTTATTAATATATAATTCAATTATTATATATATAATATTAATAATTTTTTTATACACAAATTTTAATAAATTAACAAAATTTATTAAGTCAAACAAATTTAATTATTTTATAAATATTTATTTTTTATAATGAGAAAATTTATTTGTCAATAAATCCAAAAAAATACCACACCTAAGCGTAGCCTTATAAATTTGAATAAAACTGTAGCTTAAAAAAAATAGAAATAAGCCAAAACTTTTTTTTGGGGGGAAAAGCAAGCAATTCTTGGCAAATTCAATTAAAGATTTGAGTCTCTAAAATTAGGGCAAAATTTTCCTCAACAAATTCAACCATTTCGTTCCTCATTGATCGTAGTCGCAAATTCGGTTTCATCCTTTGATCGAATCATTTGGAGACGTCACAGAGCTCCGCTGATCTTCTCCATTGCCGCCGGCGTGGTTGCCGACTCTAAATTATGCTCCACGAACTACTACTGGCACTGGTCGGCTACACCGGAGACCTCATCATCGACCAAAAAGAGCAACAAGAAGATTTCTTTGATGCATCCATTTCAGAGGAATGCACCTTTAAGCTCGCTCCTGATATCTCTTTCATCCAACCCAGTGAAAGGTTATCATTTCTTTATTAATTTAATCTAAAACAATGCTTTTTGTTTTTTTTGGGAAAAATTTCTGAGAGTGACTAAGAATGGTGAGTGTAAAAATAATTAATTGAGATAATAGTTTTTTTTTGTTTTTTCTTCCAGATTCTTGAATTTGTTCTCATAATATTTGCAATGCAATACATTTTTGGATACAGGGATGTTATTGAGAGGATAATTAAGCTAGGATTCTACTATAGGGAGCTTGATCGCTTTTCGACTAAGTCCCGGAACTTGAGTTGGATTAGGTCCTCAAAGGATTTTCCGGCTTCTGAATTGTTGTTGAAGGGGAAAAAAGAGAAGCAGAGTGTGTACAAAAGGGCTATAGCTAATGGCATTGTTGAGGTTCTATCAGTTTACAGGTCTGCCGTGCTACACATCGAGCAGAAACTGTTGTCTGATCCTCTACCCATCTTGGCAACAGTTACCCAAGGCTTGAATAAGGTAGCTTCTGATGTTTTAATGAAGTAGGAACTGCTATTGTTTCATTCTAGTGTTTGTGCAGTTTTTCTATGTTTGTCACCATGCTTAGAAGCAATATGTAATTCTTTCTACATTTATATGAACTGTAGATGCATAAGGTTATTTCAGCAGTGCTGTTTGCCTCTGTATCAAAAACTCATTCTGTTTAGTTTTAGGAATAAACATCTTGTGTTCTTGACTAAGATATTAATGCGTCTTTGTCCCAGTTCTTCGTTCTTCTGCCACCTCTTTATGATCTCATTCTAGAAATTGAACGCAACGGGTTTTGTGGAGGGAGGCTTCTTAACCTCTTGCACAAACGCTGTCACTGTGGGGTCCCTGAATTGCAGACATGTGTTCAGAGGTATGAGTTTGTTATTTTTTCCCTTGGTTATCTTTACTTTATAAGAGAAATGATTTTTCTGCTCTCAGTTGACTAACAACTGATCCTTTATCTTTTGAGAACCCATGTCCTATCTGTTTCTTGGACATCTCGAGCATATTGAATGAGAGACATATTGTTTATGATATGACAGTCTCAGAACTTGGTTTTTATGCCAAGTTTGTCAGGTCATTTTTAGAAATTTGTGCAAATTTATTGCCACTTTTTTTTTCCTAGATAACAGAAAATAGCTTATTTTTCATTTGTATGCTAGACTATAGAGCTCTAGCGTTGTGAACATGTGAGTATCATCTTTTACCAAGTGCAAACTTCTTGTATTTTTCTTGAAATGCTTTTCTAAGGCTCTGGATAACACTTGAGGTCAAGGTAGTTGTTGTCTTAATAGTATTTTGTAATGCCTGTTGGCTCTGGAAATTTTTAAGTTGTTCCATCTATAGATGGAATTTATTTTTGTTGACTTGGAGATCGTAACTAGGTACAACTTTGGTGGATTTATAGGCTTCTTTGGCATGGACATCAGGTTATGTATAATCAGCTTGCTTCTTGGATGATTTATGGAATTCTTCATGACCAGTATGGAGAATTTTTCATAAACAGGTAAATAGTTTTTGCCCTATTGAGTGATGTTATTATCCTCTGTTATCTTCCTGGATGTTTACTGGTTTATGTATGCTGTTTAATATTAACTGCTGTTGGCTTTACTTGATGTTGGAGATCTTGCTGCTCAATCTTAGTTAATAATTAAATATTGTCATTATGCATTTGGGAAATTCCACATAAGACTTAAGAAACTTTTTGACAAAGATAAGAGCTTTTCGGGAAGATCATTTTTATGCCATACAAATATCTATTTTAATAGGGTGGAATTAAATGATTTGTAATTATAGATTTTGAGTTCTTATTCCAGTCTCCTTCTTTGCAGGAGTACATTATTTCTTGTTATTTCCCTTTATGGATCTCCTAATGTTGGATTGTAATGCCCACTAACCTTTATTCTTGTGATGGCTAACAAGATTGTTTCACAAGAACTAATTTGCTACCGTTTGATATGCCTCTATACCACGATATATGCCGCGGTGTCTGAATCTGGTCAACTAAATCAGTGCCAAATCTATGACCTCAATAATTGTTATGTTGTTGTTTTATAGTTTAGAAATATGTTGTACTCTCTTTTGATGTTATGCATGCCTGAATACAAAAGTTGAAGTTATTGTTTTACTTAGGCAGGAGAGTAAGGATTCAGAGCACGACTCACCTTCTGATGCAATTGAGCGATTGACATCCATCTCAAAAGATGATGCTTCTCTGACTGACTGGCACTCAGGATTCCATATTTCTCTGGTACCGCAATGTTGTTTTTTTCTGCATCATGTTGCTCATTCTATGTTATAATTTGCTCTAGGCATTTGATGTCGCTTAAAAAACTACATATTTCCAATATTCTTTTTTCATGTACTAATTAAGAATTCATGTGATGCTATTCTAACAGAGCTACCTAATTGCAGATATCTTTCAAGTAATTTATGTCTTTTAATTAATGCTGTAAATTTTACATCAGATGGCATTTTTCAGTAACATAACTAGTTGAAGAGACTCACCTGAATTTGAGGTGGTAGTCCAAACTTATAGGGTCATTTCTTGTTTCTGTTGATAAAACAATCGGACCATGTACCTTCTTTAGACATTTATGTTCTGTCCTTCTGGAATCTCGAAACAGACACTGGCACAACTCTTTTCTCCTCTATGAGAAAACTCTCTTTGAAAGCTTATGGGGTTTATTTTCTGTAATTGTTGATGATCTTTTGGGGTTTGGAATGGCAAGAATTACTAAGACAAACTATGTGCTTGGCTAAAGCATGCTGCCATAGTGAAATTCTCGTTTCTGTTTTCTTGGCAGGATATGTTGCCAGAGCATATCCCGATGCGTGTTGCTGAATCAGTTCTCTTTGCTGGGAAAGCTGTTAGGGTTCTACGAAATCCAAACCCTGCTATTAGATTCCAGGGGGCATCATCTCATCAGCAGATGCAAAGAGGATCAGAAAGATCTCAAGTGTTCACAGAGCGAACTTCTTTCACAAAGGATTCGTCTTCACATGATGTACCAATTGGGCAGGAATTACTTCCACAGTCTGATGCTGATAAGATTGAAACCATGCTTCAAAACTTAAAGGTGTCTTCATATGTTAAAATGAATGTGGTAGCTTGCTACTTGTGCCTTTACTTTATAGCTTAAATAAGGCTGCTTGTGTATTAGGTTTTTCATATTGTAACACATTTGTCCTGAAGGGAAAATAAGTTCCATTATTAAGCTATTGATTGTTGATTGAAATTGAACTTTTGGTTCTTTGTGCAGGAGTCATCTGAGTTTAACAAAAGATCATTTGAGAATTCGATTGACTCAATCAGAGCAATTGCAGCAAGTCATCTTTGGCAGGTGCCAAGCACTATTTCATTCTACTAGTTCTTTAGTATATTTACTAATAGTTATTCGTGATGCAGCTAGTTGTTGTACGTGCTGACTTGAATGGCCATTTGAAGGCCCTTAAAGATTATTTTCTTTTAGCAAAAGGCGATTTCTTCCAGGTAAGTTTGGTTTGTACATGAACTTTCTAATCACCTGGGAGATTGCTTTAAATCATGGGGAAGAATTGCTGTCCAAAAAAATCTTGCATATGCCAAGTTAAGCATTAGCCATTGCTTGCTCTTAGAAGAGAGGAGTGATATTATCATGGAACATGTGTCTTCTATGTTTGTGAAGTATATTTGCATGGAGCGACTGATGTTGGACAGAGTCATAGAATAATTGAAGATAGTGGCTGTTGCATTTTCTGTTCGTGGATTTTCCCTTTTATTTGAGTTTTGTTGGAGAGGGAGGTGTGTGATGTTAGCTGTGGGTGTCGTTGTGGGGACTCAGAAGTGATCAACATAATCTGAGTATCTTAATGGACTTTGTAATGCAAGCTTAAGTAGCAATTTTTTTGTCATTTATAGTGACGGGTTGGTTGGTTTCCCGTTCTGCTTCTCATCTCAATTTGGCACCTTGCTCTGATAGTATATATTGTGGAGAACATTTGGAAGAAATCTGTGGTGGTTTTATCTTGGACTAGTCGCATTGAGAAGCATTTTGTCATTTCCTAGTAATAGAAATTGTTGGTTAAATTTTTTATTTTAATTATTCTTTTTTTGAGATTGCCAGAGTTTTCTTGAAGAGAGTCGACAGCTGATGCGTTTACCACCCCGCCAATCCACTGCTGAAGCTGACCTCATGGTCCCATTTCAGCTAGTAAGTTTATCAAATCTTTTCTAAGAGAATACATCACTGGGTTTTGTTGATTTTTTGTTATGTACAAGTTTCATAATTGAACAGTAACTTAGCAGGCTATTTGCTCATGTAAAGAGTGTGAATTGCAACTTTGCCATGTGAAATGAACTTCACAATCCAGGATGCTTTTCTTATTAATAGTTGCCTGTTGGTGTTGGTGCAAGTTTGGCTTCTAAATTCAGTTGCATATCTTTTGTCTGTGCTTTAACATTGAGACAATCTACTTGGAATTCAGGCTGCATTAAAGAACATTGGGGATGAAGACAAGTATTTTTCGAGGGTGTCTTTGAGGTTACACATTTTGATTTCTCTGATATCTGGTTGGTTATAAAGGATTGAGAAAAGGAGAAAAAAGTTTCAGGTTTAACTGTTCATTCATTTTCTAGGATGCCTTCATTTGGAATCCCTGTTAAATCCTCCCAACTAAATCTGTCAAAGACGAAAACTTATTCTGATGGAGATTCAAGTGTCCATTCAGAAACTTCTATGGAGGTGTCAATTGATGGCTGGGATGGCATTACTCTTGAATATTCTGTGGACTGGCCCTTGCAATTGTTTTTTACACATGAAGTGCTTTCTAAGTGAGTCTTAATTTTATATATCATTATGTCTTTATTTTCTAATTTATGAACTGTTACTATCTGAAAAGCATTTGTTATCTACCATTTTACCTCGCCTGATGTGTTCGTTATGGTAGTCTGAAAAGCATTAATCTCTGCATTTCATCAATTGCACTCATTGAAAAATTTAAGTTTGTTAACATTTTTGTTTCTTTTTTTTTTTTTTGGGGTGGGTGGGTGAGTGGAGAGTTGTGAAACAAGAGGTGTACTTAGTGGTAAGTGTACAAAAGATGCAATATGACAATGAATTAACTGAGTTCTCTAATCTTTCGGAGAAGTCAAGAAGTGAAATTTTTTTGGTTTTTCTTTCGTTGCCACTTATTCGTTTTGTCATTAGTGGTTCATAACTGTTAAATCAGTCACAAGCTTTGTAATACATCTAAGGACTTTGCTCCAGGTATCGCAGAATCTTCCAATATTTGCTTCGATTGAAACGAACACAGATGGAATTGGAGAAATCATGGGCTTCTGCTATGAATCAAGATCATTCTGATTTTTCAAAACATCGAAATGACAGCACAAGGTGCTCAATGTTCCATCAGCGACGGCAAAGCTTTAGACCAATGTGGCGTGTTAGAGAACATATGGCCTTCTTGATCAGAAATCTTCAATTTTACATTCAGGTTGTTTATACCATAAACTTTGTCATAGGTGTTTGGTTTTAATCGCCAAGCCGGATAACTAATAAATAATTTTCCTGTTCCTCAAGGGGATTGATACTCTCATGGATGCCAAATATTTGTAAGTTAAGCTATAATCTCACTGAAATTACTCTATACCTGTGGTTTTCACCACAAGACTGGGAGTCTGGGGCCTTAGTAATTTTCGGTTGTCCCTCCACCTTTTCTTTGGGGATCTATAATTGCATTTCTCTTGAATGCTGTCCTTATGTGGCCATGGGCACCAGATTTGATAATTCTTTTGATGAACTATGTTATACAACTAAAAACTAATAGTTGTATGATAAAATAATCAAGGCTGTCACAATTATATGTTGACATTAATGTTTATGGGAACTCATAAATAACCAACCTTATATTTTGCTTAGTTGCTCTTGAGTTTTGACATTCATAAGCATGTTACTAGAAGTGTGCGCTGTACATTTGCAATTGTCCTGGAGGAGAAGATAAGGTGTAATGCAAAGGAAGTGAGCGATTGCTGTTGCAAATATACAAGATGAAAATTTGTGCTTTGTCTGGGAAATATAAACAGTCACCTTCTTGACATCATAATCTACTACACCCCTTTGTTAATTACATGTATCCTCTTTGCTAATGATGGGAAAGCTCTTGGGTGAAAATGGTTAATACTGAAATACAATCTCTTAGCATATCTATTATTTCTTGTACTGTGATGGCCTTCTCTTCTTGCTGTCTTCCTTATTAAATTTGATTTGCCAGGTGGATGTAATAGAATCCCAGTGGAACGTTTTACAATCTCATAATCAGAACTCTCATGATTTTACCGAACTTGTTGGCTTCCATCAAGAGTGAGTGAAATAGAATATTTTCAATAGTAAATTCTCCTTAATTGTGATTTACTTTTTTTTTTTTTTTGGCTGATGTAATGTAAAATAAGTTTCTACATACTGCTAGCTACTAGTGATGAGAGATTGACTAGGAGTTATTATGAGTTGAGACTTTCTGATGGTATAAGAAACTTTTTAAGTGACTTGCTGACTAGCAAGCCAAGGAATCAACAGGAGATTTGTTTCCCTGAATGAGCACAAGCATGCTGTAGTGTTGTCCTTGGTGCATGTCTTCCCCTATTAAATTTCTCTATCTAGTACTCCCCTCTCTGTTTCCGAATTTCGCACCTAGAATACAATAAAACACTCTGTTATTCAATCAGGCCACATCCATAATCTTGCTCTCTTGTTGGTTCAACCTAGTCTTGAATGATTCTTCTTATTTTGTCGTGCCAAAGAATCTATGAACACTAGGTGATCACATGGACTACTGAAATTTTCAGCAGAAGGAAGTAGCTTATCAGCTATAAACGAACTTTTGGATTTATTCCATTCCAAAGATGTAAGAACTACGAAATTCGCATTATTGAGGGATTCAAAATTTTGCAATCATCGATTTTCTGTAACTTTATTTTTCTACGCTAAGGAATGTATAAAGCTGATGTTACACTTTTTAGATCTCGTTATCTATTGTAATGTATGGTGTTGTACTGTTAAATGTGTTGAACATTACATGTTCCACATGGTTGCTTGTCATACCACGTGTGATTGATTTGAATATTTAGTAAGATGATGTATAACGAGTACAATTTTGTCATCAGGTACTTATCTGCATTAATTTCTCAATCTTTCTTGGATATTGGTTCTGTGTCAAGAATTTTGGATGGTATAATGAAACTTTGCTTGCAATTCTGCTGGAAGATTGAGAATCAGGAGAGCAATGAAAGCACAGTTGAACTAGAGCAAATAGCCGAGGTAAATCTGGTATACTTTTTCCACCTTGTAGACGTGCTGCCAACTGAAGAATCCAAGATACAACTTTCAATTTACCATTTTAATTGTTGCCTTGAGAAATTTATTTTAGCTGACATCTGTTTAGGTGTAAGTTCTGTACTGCACATATGAAGCTTGATCAATTAATTTTCACCCGTTAATTATCTCACTTGCATGTTCGCAAAATTGGAACCAGAAGTGCTGATCTCGCATTTATTCATGTCTGAAGTGTAATTATCAAATAGTGTAGAGATATTTCATCAGTGCATTATCAACGATGTACCATTAGCATATAATATACCACTAGCATATTATCAACAAATTCAGTAATCTAAACTGCTTGCAATTGCTGCAACTAGAATACTTCCATCATACTGTTTGTTAGTTGCTGCATTGAACAAATCTTTCCTGTGTTTTCTTTTTGTGTTCAGGAATTCAATAAGAAATCAAACTCCTTGTACACTATATTGCGCAGTAGCAGACTTGCTGGGAGTCAGCGAGCCCCATTTCTTAGACGTTTTCTTTTGCGTCTTAACTTCAATTCCTTCTTTGAGGTAATAATGCAGTATTTCTTAATATTTAATCTCTTAATGATTATTAATTGTATCATGTAATGCTTAGGCAACTGCTAGAGGAGTGCTTAATGTCGTCAGACCACGCCCAGAACATACAGTGCTGCAATGACAACAACATATCATCTCCCTGTCTAGCTTACCGTCTCGCATGATTCAGTTATTAACAATGGTTGTATTGCGAGGCTAAGCAAGAATTCGCTTTTGGCCCCTTTCGAATCTGTTGTATATCAAATATAGCAAGTCAGTCCCAGTTATGTTCAGCTACTTCCGATGAGTCTCTGAGATCTTGAAATACTTTGTTCGTAACCAGGCTGCCATCATGACTTATGCACAGAGATGCTCTTTTCTAGTGCATGGTTGACTAAGCATCTCGATACAGCTCTACTATTTGTTTCAGAGTTCACATTGCATTTTCTTGTTTTGCTCCCAAGGAGGGGGATGGGTATTGTTGAATTAGTAGCCTTTAGCTAATCGCAACCTCGAGTGACCACTTTAGTGTTGGTTCTAAGTGTGCAGGTGGATTTAGTTGGATTTGTAAATTTTTGTTGGTTCAAGTGTTTATGTATTGCCGTTTTTAATTTGAACTTGAGTTCTCTTGGAAGAATGAACTTATTACACAGTATGCAATGTTCTTTCTTGAATCATAGGATGGCGATTGCATTAAATTACCAATAACCTCTACGTGGTTTGCCGATTTTTTGTATAACCCCCATGTGTTGTTAAAATATACCAACAACCCTCATGTGCTTCGGTTTCAATTGTAAAGTGGACGGAAATCATGTGCCCTAACGGCACTATTTTTACTTCCAATAATACCCTCCTTTAGTTTTTAAAATCAAGGATTAAACCTTCAAATAATTAAAATTTTGGGGTTAAATTATAAATTATTAAACTCTTAAGGTAAAATAATAATAATAATAATCTCACCCTTTTTATCTTTTTCCTTCCTTCTTTTTATTCTTTTATTTCCTTTTTGTTTCTCTTTCATCTTTTCTTTCATCTTCACCGATTCATTACAATTTCCCTTCTTTATTTTTGCCAGCAATCATATTTCGACATTCAATTTTTCCCTTCTCCTTTATTTTTACTCCTCTTTCAATCGACCCCGCCGAGGATAATTCCCAGGCAACTGAAAATGGATCCCTCACAAGTTCATCTTAAATGGGTTTTTGTTAATAATTTCTTTGTTCTTTTATTTCAACTTCTTGGATGTTTTAGTATCTTTCTTTGTTCTGAACTTCTTTTATTTTCTTGTTGAATCAAATTTAGGTAGAGTTGGGGATGTCAAGAGGGTGACAAAAGAGACTAATGTGTTTGTGAAGATGAATTTGGATGGTAATGGAGAAATTGAAGAAATTGAAGCGATTCATGATTAGAGAACCCATCTTGTAATTTCAATTTTCATTCTCTTCGATGTTCTATTGGGGTGGGCATTTGATGAATCACGAGGTTCTTGTTGGTAGTATGAAATTCGATGGTGACAACTCCATGGATGAGTTGACGATGGTGGTAAAAGTGGTGGTGATGGTTGGAGTTTGCGGTTGTACGAAGTAGTGATGATGAATTGCACGGTCGGATGGGGGTGGTGGGTAGGGTTGGTAGGTTACGGGAGTTTGTGAAAATACAGTAAACTAATCTTGATTGATTTTTGGGTTATGATTCTTATTTCTTATCCTCTTTGTGGTGTTTGAATTGAAATTGGTTTGTGGTATTTTAATTGGATTATTTCTGAAATTGAATCCATAGTTAGTGTTTGAATTGAAATTGTTTTGTGTGGGAAGTTTAATTTTGTTGGAATATTAGTTTTACAGAAAAACTAATTTTGGAGAAGATGACAATGGAAGAAGCCGATGGGGGAGGAAAGAGAAAAGAAAAGAGGAAAAGAGGAAAAGAGAAAAAAAATAAAGAAAAGAAAGTGAAATATCATCATTTACAAGGAAAAAAATTAAAAAGAAGGCCTTGAAAGAGAAAAAAATCAAATGCAACATTTAAGAAAAAAAAAAGTTTGTTTTAATCTAAAATTCAAGATAATAAGTTTGTTTTAATCTAAATAATTACGAATAATTATCCATATTTAGATTGAGCTTAATTTATTATTAGAATTAAAGTATAGATTTATTGAATTTAATTTAATTAAAATGAAGTATAAAACCTAAAACGTTAAAGAAAGAAAAAAAAGAAAGGAAAGAGAGTAATGATTGGAGAGAGAAAAAAGAAGATAAGTACAAAGGAAGAAAATAATAGTATGCCTTTAAAAGGTCAAATAAGGGTAATTTAGGAAATGTACAACCATTTAATGAGTTTGTGATAATCATACGTGCAGAATTAGGCGCGTGTAACTCAATTTCCGTTGACAGACACGTTTTCCATCCACTTTACAATTGAAACCGAAGCACATGGGGGTTGTTGGTATATTTTAACAACACATGGGGGTTATACGAAAAATCGGCAAACCACATGGGGCTTATCTGTAATTAACCCTTAGAATTAAGTGTTCCATCTTCCCATTTCTTTTCCTTTCCCTTTTTGATTTGCCACCTTTTAAAACTCCCAAACAAGAGAAAAATTTATCCTTTCTCTTCTTTGTAATCCCAACTAAAGTTACATGATTGTGTTAGGAATTATAATTTTACAAAAGTGTGATTTTATTGGCTTTTGAATCTATTATACCACTTTTGTGTATCAGTCCATGTATAACTTTATGAAAAATGACACGTGTATAATCATTTATCGATAAAACAATCAAGAGTGAGAAGTGTAGGTGTTTCTCAGCGACGCAATTGAATTATCAAAAGACAAATCGCTTGTGGTCATTGGTTAATGGAGGTAGAACAAGAATTAATTTTATGGATAATTGATATACAGAGTGAAAAATTAGAGTGAAAACGTAAAGTGATAGACGTGGCAGTTATAAAAAAGACAAAATTATCCATTATCCATTAGGGTTCACTCATCATTTGGTTATTGTATTAGTTTGTATTTTTATAACTGCCACGTCAGTCACTTTACGCTTTCACTCTAATTTTTCACGCTCCCTATCATTACTCTAATTTTATATCTTGATTATTTGAAACGACGACGTTTTGTGCTCCACCTTTCTTTTTTTTACTTTTTCCCATATTTTCTCCACTTTTAACTAAGGGTTTCAACTCTTCTCTTTCATTTCACATCCCTTCGCTCTCTTTTTTTTCCCCTCCAAATTTTCCTTACACTCTTCAGATTTTCCTTCTCTTTGTCTGATTTTCTTCCCTTCTCTGTTTTTTTTTTGGTTGCTGTTGGAGGTCTCAGCTGAAAAACATTCTGAAAACATCAGGGGTTCTCATTTAGTGATAAGTAATTTGTAGTGGACCCATTCTTGCACGGTCAAAATTTGCGTAGTCTCAGCATGAGTTTTGTTGTAATGGGTTGCACATAATTTTCCTTCAGGTATGCAAAGTTGTTTTCAAAAGATACTTTGTATGTTTGGTTAAAGCTATTAGAATATAATCATTAATTTGGAGGGACTCTTATTCAAGTGTGGAACAAAAGGAAATGCTACGAGTTTTTCGTTTGTTTGTATTTATTTGATTTAACTATGGGAGAGAGATTTGAACCACTACGATGTAAACATTTCCTTTTTTTGGAAATTGGCAGTGGAGAGCACTAAATGCATTACATATTTACATTGTCCTCTTGTAGATATAGCCTTATGCAATGCTCAATTTTTTCTACAATGCATGTGACAGATTGCAGAACAATCAAGTAATGAGTAATGATTGGGGGAGTGAAAAATTAGAGTGAAAACGCAAAGTGACTGACCTGGCATGTATAAAAACACAAACTAATCCATTGCCCATTAGGGTTTACTCATCATTTGGTTAGGGTATTAATTTGTCTTTTTATAACTGCCACATCAGTCACTTTGGGTTTTCACTCTAATTTTTTCACTCCCCTTATCATTGCTCTTAAGTAATACCACTTATTTGTTTGTCTTTGTACAGTTGTTTGGACTTGTGTGACCAATGTGTTTGTATAGTTTATTTATTATTTCACAATAAAGATTTAGAGATATTTTTGGATTTATTTTAATAAAGAACTAGGGAGATATTCTTGTATTGTTTTTTCACCTTATATCTTTTTAAGTAGGTTCATATATGCAACTATCAATAAAATTGATAATATATTAAAATAATAATTTTAACGATGATTAATTGTTATAGGTTCTACAAGGAAAAAATACTCTTTATTTTCTGGTGCTTGCTGTTAGAGATTAATCTCAAACTGGATGTTATTTCCAATGTTAGGCTAGGGTGCTTCTTAAATATTTCTTGATCTTATCCAACAACTTCAGTTTCCAGATCTGCTATAAATCATGAAACTGGAACAAGAATAGGCTTATCTGGAATAATGATGAGAAATATAATGTCATTTGCTCTCTTATTCATGACTCCACTGTTTGAATACATACCCCAGGTTTTTGTTCTTGCTGATGCATGAGTTACCTTCATTGGAAAAGCAAATTAATATGTGTCTAAGATGTTAATTATTATTTATTGTATACAAAACAATACTAAAAACTAATCCTTTCATGTATTGGAGTTTAAGCTCCAACTCGAAGTTCATAATGTCCTCATTGGGAAGAAGATGAAGGCGGGGCTTCATTGGGATTAGTGGGGCAATGACCCCTACAAATATTTTTTTTATTACATATATATATTAACTAGTTGCCAATCTGCGCGCAAGCGCGCTGTAATTTTATGTTATTTCCCATTATAATTTTAATTCAGTATAATAGATATAATTAATATAATATTTGTTGCATAATACATGTATTAATATTTACAGTTAATATTTCCACAAACCTACCTATAACTTCACTCACTATAAATGTCTATACATGTTTAAACATTTTCATAAGATACATGGTTGCCAATACTTGTACACATACTTATACATATACATATATATATATATGTATGCATTATACGCACTTTCATATATTTGCATATATTACACTTATTTTGACACTATAGATTTGTACACATTTTGCATATAATGCACACACTACGTATATACATATACTATATACATTCTCACACATTATAATATTTGCAAATTCTTCTTACATCAATGTATATGTGTTACATACTACACATATTATACATACTTATACACACACTTATACATACTATGCATATATGTATATACTAAACATATTTTCATATATTGGCACATATTTAATTATTTATCACACTATAATTTTTTACTTATTTTTCACATATTTTCGACGCTACATATATTGCACATAATATTTACATTTGCACACGCTTTAAATATTTGCACATTCTTCTTACATTTTAACACATTTTATATGTGCACATATTTACACATACTTGTAGACACACTTATTCATAATGCACATATATTTAAACACTATATGAAAGATCTAGGTTAGATACGTGGTGTCTCAGTGGGTGAGTGACACTAGGTATGACACCGATAATAAAACAGTAATGGACAATAATAAAAATGCGGAAAGTAAAGAGATAGGAGGTTGGTAACGTAGTTCGGCAATTTGCCTACGTCTGCGGGGCCACGCCCAAAAAGAACAATCCACTATGTT